>WAAD01015579.1:67532-149543 GCA_013389945.1 Fregata magnificens | reverse complement strand
GTTTCCGGGGGCTCGGGGACCACAGCGCTTGCAGCCAGAAGGGCGACGGGCGTGGGGGAGCGATGCGGCGGGCAGGGCAGAGTCAGGGGCCGTGGGACGTCGCCCGCCCTCGTGCCCCCCGCGGCCTGGCACCCACCGGAGCCACCGTTTGCCCCAGAGCTGTTTTTTTCCCCCTGCAGCCGCTGGCAGTTTGGGTTTGGGGTGAGAGATGGGGCTGGTGGCTGCCCAGCGGGGTTGGAGGGAGCCGCGGGGTGGTGACAAGGACCTCTCCGGGTGACGGGGCACGAAGGGCACCTGCGGGCCACGGTGGGCTGCAAACACCCCCCGGACTGGGCGCACCACGTAGGCACCGGCTCGTCTTGCTCCATGACCGCGCGGAAATGCAGCCAGCGGCTACGCATCGGGTCTCAGCTGTGCCACTGGGCCCCAGGGACGCGGAGCCTGGCGGCGTCCCCACGGCCCCGAGCAGGGGGACAGCTCAGCTGCCCCACGGGGGATTGCCCACATCCATCTGTGGCGTTTCCCAGCTCAGCCACCCCCTGCCCACCAGCGCCTGCGTGTCACGGGGCGGGGAGTGTCCCCTGGGGTGTCCCCGGGGCGGCAGGACTGCCACTGCCTGTCCCCCGCAGACATCATGGCTGACAAGGAGGGGGTGACGCTGTCGCTGGAGGAGGAGGAGGATGTCGACGTGGCCCTGGCGTACAAGACGCCAGAGAAGAAGAGCCTGCGGGAGATCCAGGAGCTGGACCCGGGGGACGAGAGCCTGCGGAAGTACAAGCGGGCGCTGCTGGGTGCCATCCCTGCCGCCGTGGGTAAGGCCAGGGGCTGCCTGCTGGGGCTGGGCACCCCGGCACCCCGGCACCCAGGCCGGGTGACGCAGCCTCGGTGGATGCACGGAGCTCAGGCATCCCCAGCACCTGTGGGGCATCCCCAGCAGGGAGGGCGCGTCCCAGCTGGCATCGCCCGTGGGTGCTGCCTGTGCTCCCCACCTGCGCGGAGCCCCCGGCATCCCCCTGCCGACATGGTAACGGCTGCCAGGGGACCCCGGTTGCCTTGGTTACGGGATCACCGCTGCAGTTTCCATAGGAACAGTTACAAGGGACCGGGAAATTCATTGGGATGACGGAGACCGAGCGAGCAGCCACGGGGGCCCGGGGTGGCATGGCTGTCGGTGCCCAGGCGGTGCCCCCCCGCTCCCCATGACACCCACAGCAGCCACCCCAGCCTGGTGCTGCCCTCGATGCCTGCGGGACCTGGGCCAGGCTGGGGTGCTCCACGGGCCCAGCACCCTGGTGTGCCAGCTGATGGGTGCATGAAGGCTGGGGGGTGGGCCGGGGTGTGCAAGCTGGTGAGGTGGGTGCACGAGGTGTGCATGGTGGCGCGTGTGCAGGCTGATGGGGCAGAAGTGGGCTGGTGGGGGTGCAAGCTGCTGGTGGGCTGCAGGTCGGGCTGTTGAGGTGCGATTAGGCCAGCGCCCACCTCCAGGGATGCCTTTGCCTGCCTCCTCCTCCCCACCCACCTTGGCCCGCTCCCGAGCCAGGGAGCATCGCGCCCCGGGAGATACCTGTGGCTGGGCCCTTTTAAACGCGGTCTTACCCCAAAGGCGTTGATGCCAAGTTTGGGGCTGGCCTGAGATGCCCCTGGTCTCCTGTGCCATGCCTGGGCTACCCGGCACTCACCGGCTCCTAAGACCCCCACCATGGGCACCGTGGCCGTTACAGGGGGCATGGGCAGCCCCCAGGTGCCGGTGGGCCAGGTGCAGGTGGGTGAGGGCCACACCCTGCTGCTTGTCCCTAGATGCCAGCGTGCCCAACGTGCAGGTGACGAGGCTCACCCTGATGTGCGAGCAGGCGCCGGGGCCCATCACCATGGACTTGACAGGTGAGCGGTGGGGGCACGGATGGGAGGAGGAGGAGGAAGGGGTGCCAGGCTCATGGGCCGTCTCCCCGCGCAGGAGACCTGGAGGTGCTGCGGGGCCAGGCCTTCGTGCTGAAGGAGGGGGTGGACTACAGGGTGAAGGTGTCCTTCAAGGTGAGGCGGGTGCACGGTGCCCTGCGCCCACTGGCTGGGCACAGCCCTGCTACCCTCACACCCCGGGGTCCCAGCCCCATGGGGTCCCTGCTCCCCATGGGTCCCTTTTGCCATGCGTCCCTGCCCCACAGGGTCCCTCCTGCCACCCATGGGTTCCCTGCTGCCCCAGGGTCCCTGCCGCCCGGGGTCCCTTCTGCCCTGGGGCCTCTGCTCCCCACCCCTCACCCTCAGGGTCCGTGCCCCTCTGGGAGGCCCTGCGCACCCTGGGGTCCCTGCCCACTCTGGGGTCCCTGCCCTCCTGGGTCCCTGCCACCCTGGGAATCCTTGCTGCCCCCAACATCACCGACGCTCCAGGGTCCCTGCCACCCCGGGGTCCTTACCGCTCCTGGGGGTCCCTGTCACCCTTGATCCTGCTCAGTGCCCAGTCCTGCCCAAGAAGCTGGATCGTGGTGGGGGTGTGCAGGATAGGGCTTGAGGTGGGTTCCCCCCCGCAAGGCCAGGGGTCCCCAGGGCGGGGGGCACCAAGCTGTAGGGCAGCACCCATGGCACCCCTGCCCTCTGCCCGCAGGTGAACAGGGAGATCGTCTGCGGGCTGCGGTGCCTGCACCTCACCTACCGCCGGGGCCGGCCCGGTGAGTGGGGTCGGGGGGCCGGGGTGGTGGCGGGGGGGACCGTGCCGCCCCGGCCCCGCTCAACCGTCCCCCCTCTCCCCTTCTTGCCCAGTGGACCGCGATGTCTTCATGGTGGGCAGCTACGCGCCGCGGGCTGAGGAGTACGAGGTGGTGACGCCGGCGGAGGAGGCGCCGCGGGGCTGGCTGGCACGGGGCTCTTACCGCGTCCGCTCCCTCGTCACCGACGATGACAAGACGGAGCATCTCTCCTGGGAGTGGGGCCTCTGCATAAAGAAGGCCTGGGAGGACTGACCCCCCCTACCCGCACCCCGGTTCCCCTGCCCGCCAGCTCGAGGACGTGGTGCCTGCCATCCCAGGGGACACCTTGCTGGCACCGCTGCGCTCGCCCCGGGTGTGTGAAGGGTGGGGGGGGTCCCTTAGTGAGCGGGTGCCCACGGTCGTGGTCTTCGCAACCAAAGTTCTTTTTAATTGCTGGTTTTTTTTTAAATACCGATGCCCGCCTGGTCCCCGCCGTGACCCTGCCACGGTGGCGCTGCGCCCGCAGGCTCTGCTCTTCCATCGCCATTAAACCCTACAGACTGGTCTCTTACTGGTGTGTCCGTGCCCCCATCGCTTCTGCCCGTTCGTCCCCGTCCCCGTCTCCATCCCGCTGGCAGGGCCGGGTCCCACTGCGGGGACGGGCGGCTGGAAAACAGCCACCTGGTCCCGCTGCCTTATCGGTGGTGCTGAGCAGCCAGTAGCGGAGGGCCACGAGCCCCAGGGGACAGGCACCACCCGCCCTGGGGCCCTTATCTGGGTCCTCTCCCCCCGGGTGCCGGCCTCGGCACCGGCGGCACCATGCGGGGCTGTGGGGCCCGGTCGTTTTGGCTGCTGGTGCTGTTGCTGGCCTGGCTGGGCCCGGCGTTGGGGGGCGAGGAGGAGGATGGGGAGGGGGGGGCGAAGGAGGAGGAGGAGAATGATGTGCTCTCGGATGAGCTCAGGGAGGAGGATGGCGTCCTGGTGCTCCACGAGCACAACTTTGCCCGTGCCCTGAGCGAGCACCGGCTGCTGCTGGTGGAATTCTGTAAGTGTCCCCCTGATGCGGGCAGGGGTATGGGCAGGGGCATGGGGCAGGGAATGTGGGCAGGGGCACAGGCAGGGACATGGGTGCAGGATGGGTCATAGGGTGGGAATGGGGCAGGGGCATGGGTACAGGCAGGGGTAAGGCTACGTCTCAGAGGGGCAGGGGCACAGGGCATGGCATGTGACAGGGCAGGGACATGGGGCAGGGGCTTGGGGCATGGGATGGTGACACAGGGCAGGGACACAGGCAGAGGCATGGGGTGGGGGATGCGTAGCAGGGTCGTGGGGCACGGCAGGGGACACGGGGCAGGGACAGATGGTGGGGGTGGGGACATGGGCCACGGCACAGGGGACGCAGGCAGGGGCATGCACTGGAGTCCACCAGGCTCACGCAGTCATTACGTGCCCTGGCTGCCCATCAAGCCCACCCTAGGGCCCAGGGACACCCCAAAGCTGTCCCTACCGCCGATGCTGTCTCCTGCCTGCAGATGCGCCATGGTGCGGGCATTGCCAGCGGTTGGCCCCCGCCTTTGCCCAGGCGGCCGCTGCACTGAGGAATGGGTCCAGCCCGGCGCGGCTGGGCAAGGTGGACGCCACAGCAGAGGCGGCCCTGGCCAACGAGTTTGGCATCACCTCCTACCCCACGCTCAAGCTCTTCCGCGACGGCAACCGCACCCATCCCCTCGCGTACACCGGTAGGGCCGTGGCACCGTGCGATGGCCGTGGCACCCATCATGGGGGGAGGGATATGCCATGATGGGTGCTGGGGCATGCTGCGGTGCGAGGATGGGTGGCAGGGGATGACGGTGAGAGGGGTGGCAATGTCCTGATGGGGTTTGCAGGGTGGTGATGGTGGGCAGGTGACAGTGTGGCAATGGTGGATGGGGCAATGGCAGGCAGTGCTGTGGTGGTGATGGCAGGGGGGTGGCCGAGGCTGATGGCATGGGGGAGGATGGCAGTCCAGCGAGGGGTGGCTGGGGTGATGGTGGGGGCCCCACTCTGCATGCCAGGCCGCATGGACGCCAAAGGCATCGTACGCTGGATGCAGCGTCGGGCCAGCCCCAGCGCCACGCTGCTGCAGGACACCGACACTGCCGCCGCCTTCGTCGGCTCCCAGGACTTGGTGGTCATCGGCTTCTTCAAGGTGGGCTGGGGCGGGCGGGGGGGCTGGACCTGGCCTGTGGCCATGGCCACTCATGGGGTGGCCCCGCAGGACCTGGGGAGCGAGGCGGCCCAGGCATTTTATGAGGTGGCCAGCGAGATGGTAGACGTGCCGTTCGGCGTGGCCGAGGCGGCCGAGCTCTTCCAAGCATACGGGCTGTCGGCCGACACCATCTGCCTCTTCAANCGGGGCCATCCTGGTCCCCCCCGCAGCCCTCACCGGCCCCTGCCCCAGCAGTTCGACGAGGGACGGACAGACTTCCCCGTGGACCCATCGCGGGGGCTGGATGCGGTCGAGCTCACCCGGCTGCTCCACATCCACAGCCTGGAGCTGGTGATGGAGTTCACCAATGAGGTACAACCTGGCCACAGCCCTGTCCTCTGCCCCGCGAGGGCCGTGGTCCCCTGGCCCTCACCCTCCTCCTGCTCCCCAGACCTCCGATCAGATCTTCAGCGCCAACATCCCCCACCACATGCTGCTCTTCCTCAACAAGTCGTCGGTGGCACAGCTGGTGCTGCGGGATGGCTTCCGGGCGGCTGCCGGCGCCTTCCGGGGCAAGGTGAGGAGGTCCCATGGCCAGGACATGGTGGGGGGGTGGCCGTGGGGCACCCCAGCATCAGTGCTGCCTGTCCCCAACCCAGGTGCTCTTCGTGGTGGTGGACGTGACTGGGTACGGTGCCGACGTCCTGCCCTTCTTTGGCCTGACGCCCGCCGACGCCCCCACCCTGCGCCTAGTCAAGATGGAGAACAACCGCAAGTACCGGATGGACCAGGACACCTTCTCGGATACGGCCATACGCACCTTCATCCAGGCAGTACTGGACGGCAAGGTGAAGGTGAGGGATGCGGCACCATGCCAGTCAGCACCAAGGATGCTTCCCTGTGGTGAGCGGTGGGCTGTTAACTCTGAAGCCTAATGATGGAAGTTGTGCAGTGAACACTGGCTACCTGCTCGCTGATGCTTGTGCTGACAGGCCTGAGAATTTGGGGGGGTTGTTACGGGAAAGGAGGCAGGAGACTGTTGATGTGGAGACACACAGAGCTGGGATGGTGGCAGATGGGAGAAGAGGCGGTCCAAAAGGCAGCAGAGGAGCACCCCTGGCTGCAGGCTGGGGGTCCCCATCCCCATCCTGCACTGTGCCCCATGGGGCCCTGGCACTGCTCACCCCAGGCTGTGGCCATCCGGTCTGTCCCCGCAGCCCCACCTGCTGAGCGCAGAGCCCCCCGAGGACTGGGACACGCGGCCCGTTAAAGTCCTGGTGGGGAAGAACTTCGAGCAGGTGGCGTTCGACGAGACCAAGAACGTCTTTGTCAAGTTCTGTAAGTGCCAGGGTCACCTGTGACCCTCCCCGAGCTCTGCACAAGGCTCAGCCCCCCGCTGCAACAGCCCCCAGCCCTGTCCTCGACATCTCGCCCAGGGGACGCTGCACCCTGACCCTGGCAGAGCCCCGGTCCCCCGGCTTGTACCCCGGCACTGTGCCCGTCCTGCAGATGCGCCGTGGTGCTCCCACTGCCAGGCAATGGCGGCCGCCTGGGAGGAGCTGGGCGAGCGCTACAAGGACCACGAGGACATCGTCATCGCCGAGCTGGATGCCACGGCCAACGAGCTGGAGAATATCACCATCAACGGCTTCCCCACCCTGCACTACTTCCCCGCAGGGCCGGGCAGAAAGGTAGGTGGGGGCACCCATGGGGCCACCCCGGCTCTGCCAGCACCCAGGGGACGGGGTCACTCCTTGTCTCCCTTCCATCCCACGGCTCCAGATGGTTGAGTACAAGAGTGCCCGAGATGTGGAGACCTTCTCCAAGTTCTTGGAAAACGGGGGGACGCTGCCCGAGGAGCCACCTGCAGTGAGTGAGGCCCCCCCACCCCAGTGCCAGGGACCCCCACCCACCCCAGGGCAACTCCCAGCCTTCGCTGGGCAGGGCGATGGATCCTGCAAGATGGGATGTGTGTCCGTCTGTGCCTCATTGCTGCCTTCTCCAGGTGCCCAAGACCCCTGAGAACAGCACAGGCAGGGAGGAGCCGAGTCCGCTGGGGACGGCTGAAACCCGGGATGAGCTGTGAGCCCTGTCCCGCTGGGGCTTGTGCTATAAACGTCCTGGAAACAATGAGGGCTCTGCTCTGTGTCCGTGGCTCCCCAGCATGTCTTAGGGAGCACCCATGTGTCTTGGGGACGCAGCAGGGCTGGCGGGTGCCGTGACGGGCAGAGCCCCCGCTGCCAGCTGAACCCGGGGGGTGCTGCAAGGGGCTCTCTGCCTCCCCAGGGGTGCTGAGCCTGCACGGCCCCCTGTGTGCCACGGCGCTCGTCCTGGCAGCCCTGCAATGACATGGCATGGCCAAGGCCACAGAGGACACGGCCCTGGGGAGAGCCCGGCACTCTCCATGCTGGTGCTTGCGCTGGGGCTGCTGGGGCACAGGTGACGGGGGGACCAGCCGGGGTCTCTCCTTCGTGGCTCCCAGGCAGCCCTCCCACCCCAGGCCTGGGCTCCACAATCACGTACCAGCCCCAGGAGCTGCTGTCAGAGCCAGGGAAGGCAAGAAGAGCCCAACGCAGGGCTCCACATCCTCCTCTTAAGCCTGGCTCGCAGCCTCTGGGATCCCCCAGTGTCCCCTCCAAGCCCTGGCACCATCCCCTCTCCCCTGGGCCTGCTGCTCGCAGACCCTGGGGGACTCCCTTGGGGGCAACGCCTTGGTCCCCCAGGGCTGGGACCTGCCTGGCCACCCCTCGAGGGAGCCCATGGCTGCCCCAGCCCCACCACATGCCCAAGCCCGTGGGCCAGAGCAGGGCCCTTCGCCTGACCTGTCCCATCCTCCGGCCGCCCCAGCTGATTGCTGGGGGCCCGGGTGCCTGCTCCGCGGGGAAGGAAGAAACCAGCAGGCGATGGGACGTGGGGTTTTATTTCATTTTATCCAAGTACCTTTGAAAAGATCATTGTACAAGTCAGCACATGAGAATGCAGAGGAGACCTCGCCGGGGCTGCACGGCCGCTTTACATATTTACAGGGGACCCCCTGAGAAAAAAAGGGGGAGATGGCAATCCCGGGCATGTTAACAACCTCACCAGATACGACACCATCAGAACTTAAAAAACACAGGGAGGAAAAATGCTTGTAATGCTGTTCCCGGGCTGAAAACGATTGCGGATTTTGCTGGACTTCACGTAGCGTATAGGCAAGTCACAGAACCGTGTTTTAAAGGCACTCGGTGACATATACAACAGGCTGAGTCGCATCCTGGCGCAGTGCACAGGGTCCCCAGCAGCTCCAACAGGCTGTTGCGGCCGAGAGCAGCGCCGGGCAGGGTGAGCGCCAATGTAGAAGCCCCCCGGCTTCGGGGGCCACCCTGGTTTCTGCAGGCGGGCAAGGGCTGGTCTCCAAAGGAGCCGGTGCAGGGCCGTAGCTGTGCTGGAGCAGGGCAGGGCCTGGGCTGGGGGACGGGCAGGGCCGAGGGCAGGGTGCTGGGAGCACCGGTGCAGCCCCCAGCTTTCTTGCGTCCGAGTAAGCCCAGGAGGCTTCCCAGGGTGCCGGCTGCCCTGCTGGGTGACCTGGCCCTACACGAGCCCCGCAGACTGGTATCAACAGCGCCCCTTGCTCTTGGCAGCGGGCTGCAGTGCCCTCATGCTGCCTCCCCTGAGACACAGAAGCCAAGAAAAGATGCAGGACTCATAAAAAGACAAATTTTGTCCTCAGCTTTAGTGTCTAATCAGTTCCCTCCCCTATTATGTTTCTCCTAAAAAGAGTCCTCTGACCAAAGCTGGAGCTCGGCACGGGGAGCCTGGGCATGTCTGCACTGGGCACAAGGGTGCCAGCCCTCTGCAGAACCCTCTTGGGAAGTGAACCCTTCTCCGGGGGCACACGGGGCGGGGGATGAGCGCGCAGGCTGTGGGAGGCCAGCACCCAGCCTGCCGCTCTGGCTCCGAGCCAGCCCTCGCACTGCGGGAAGCCCCCAGCCCCGAGAGCTGGCACCGACCCTTCTATCCCTCGGGGATTTACTCGGTTGCAAGAAAGCTCAGGAGGAAAAAAAAACCATCCTACCATGTCCAGCAGCTGAGACTGCCAGGGAGGCGAGAGACTGACTCGTTCCAAATGGCTCAATAATCTTCGGAGGTGAGCTGAGACCACAGCCCCTCTGGAGTGGGGCCGCCCCTTCCACGCCGGTGGGGGGAGAGTGGCTCTGCCCCGGCAGCGCTCTGAAGCCATCCATGCTGGGGGGCCGGGGCAGGGTGCCATGAAAGCAAGGAGCAGACGGAGTCTGGCGGATGGCTGTACACTTTGGGCGAGTTCTGCAGTACCTGTATGTTTTACATTTACATAAGAGCACTGTGACATTGGAAATATTTTCCTTTTATTACAATATATCAAAAATATGCAGCTTTAGTAAACAAGGTCATATTACACTTTCTAATGCACTGTACAATGCTACATTACACTTATATTCGGTATGGAGAGGGAGCCCAGGCTCCCACTGGCAGGTTCGTGGGGTGAAACGGCGTCCACTGGCAACCCAGAGCTTGCCCAGGTCTGTGCCGGAGCAGGCTGCCGCCCTCTGCCCTGGGCTCGCCCGGTGCCCGTGGCAGTAGCACCACCAGCGTTCACCCCAGGCCCTCTCCTCCGGTCCCAGAGTCTTTCACAGTCCTGTCCTCACGCCTTGGCAGCCCTGGAGCTTAGTCGATCTTTTCCACCTTCCCGATGATCTTCTCTTCGAAGATGGGCAGGATGGTGTCATCTTCCCGCACCTCCTCGAAGACCACACCACAGTCGAACTCGTCACTCACTTTCTTAAAGTAATACCTGAAAAAACAGAAACATGGGGGCAGAGAGGGAAAAAAGCAGGTGAATGGTCATGAGGGCACCACGGTCCCCAAACCTGGGTACAGCCCTTCCATGGCCCTGACCTTGTGGTGCATGGGGAGCAGCTCCCCAGACATGAAGGCAACTGGGGCCACACTTCTGCCCCTGCCCTCACCCAGTGAGCAAAAAAGAGTGTTCAGGATCCCTGCTGGCACGTTCAGGAGCTCCAGCCCTGAATCCAAGCCCATTCACAGCTCTCTCAAAAGCAGTGTCTGGAGGCACCCATGTTGGTGAAGCATTTCTAGGCAGGCTTTCCCATGGCAGCTCCTACTTGGGAACTTGGAGAGCTACACTCCCCATGCCTGGCTGCTTTGAGACTCCGGCAGGACCCAACCACCCTGTCCTTACTGGAGTAACCTTTGGGAGGAGCCGAAATGGCTCTGGAAATTGGAGGGTTTCCCATAGCATCACTGAGCGCTGGCTGATGCTGCTCCTCGCCAGCCCAGGACCCTGCCTGGCAGCTCAGCAGCTTCTGTTGAAGGTGCAAACTGTGACGCGGGACATTTCTGCTACAAAACCCAATCTCCTGCCTCTTCAACAGCCAAGGCGCCTTGGCCGTGCTGCCACATCCCCACCACAGCATGCCCTGCGGGAGCCCTCCTGGAAGGCTCCAGGAGCCCCCCTGTCCTACCTCCACCACACTCCTTCACCTTGGAGGGGGCAACACTGCTGCGTCCTGGCAGCGGCATCTGCCAGGAGTCACTGACAGTCTTCTGGCACCATACCACACACGGGGAGCAGTCCTTACCTGTAGTTCCCTTTCTTGGTCAGCAGCTCCTTGAACTGTCCCAGCGTCACCACGCGCCCTTTGACGAGGGTGCGGTAAGGGATTGGCTCTCCACAGAAGTAGTAAGCGACCACGATGTTCTCGCATGGCTGGGACGTGCCGCTGCCTGGTCTCTTCTGGGGCTTCAACCTGCCGTGCAAAAATACAAGCAACCTGCTGAGTATCAGCTCCCCTGCCAGCGTGGGCAGGCCCAACAGCCCGTATCTGCAGAGTCTGGATGGAGATGCTGAATTAACACCCAGGGACCTCAGGAGCATCCTTCGCTCCAACCACCAGGAGTGAGCAGCACTTGGAAAGGCTGGATGGGGCCAGACGGCAGCTACAAGGAGAACGCAGGTCCTAGCTCAGCCCCTTCATGCTGAAGAAACCCGTCCCCGGGCTTTGAGAGGGGATGGTCCTTCCCGCAGCACCGCCGGCACGGGGAGTCATCAGTAACCTCTGGGCAAGGCAGAGCATCCCAAGCCCATGGCAGCAGCCCCAGGTCACCATCAGCACGCTCCTGGTGCGCACTGAGCACGCAGGGCTGGATGCGTGCTTGGGGACGGTAATGCAAACACTGCTCAGACCGCTCTGGATTACAGAATCACAGAATGGTTGGGGTTGGAAGGGACCTCTGGAGATCATCTCGTCCAACCCCCCTGCTTGAGCAGGTACACCTAGAGCAGGGTGCACAGGACTGCGTCCAGGCAGGTTTTGAATATTTCCAGAGAAGGAGATTATTGCTGCCATGGCCAAAATAGCTCAGCACGGCCTTCCGCTGACCTACATCTGCAGGGCTGTGCAGACAGGACCGTTCCTGCTCCCCGCGGCTCCCCTGGGCACCCCTCCCAGCGTAGATGGAGGTCGGAGGGGATGGAGCTCCCAGCAGGACATGCCCTGAAGGCTTTGCCGCCCGTCCCGTCCGCGCGGGGTGGAAAGGCAGCCACCATCCCCAAAACCTCAGTGACTTTTATATCTCCTGTGTTTTCCTGACTCTCAGGATGTTGGTCTGGTCACTGCTTCCAGCCCACACACTGGGGTTCTGCTACGTGGTGCCATCACTAGACCGAAAGCGTCAGCCCAGCCCTAACCCCATTTTCAGAGGTAGACAAAAGTAGCAATAATAAAAATCAGGGTACTTTGCCCTTCTGTAGAGCCTTTCATCTGGGGTGCCATAAATGCTGCACAAACATTGCAGCAGCCTACACAAATTGGTAACTTGGCACATGTGGTCTAAGCCAGAGGCAGTCTTCTCTTTCAAAGTCACATAAAACAAATTTGGCAGCTTTAAAAAATTATTTAAAAAGCACGCTGGATAAAAAGATGATTTTGTATTTACATGACTGGAAAGTTGCTATAAAAACCAGAATTTGCCAAGCACATGAGGTAATCGCAGTTTTGGAAATGACTCTGACCCTAACCTTTAAACGTTGGCTCGTGGGCAGAGCACCTTTTTAATGGCATGCCCACATCAACATTGGCATTGCAAACCGAGACCAGACACAATCTTTTCACCTCTTTCTAAAGGCATGAGAGGTCTAAAGTTCAACTGAACAACCCTCCTGATGCCTGCTCCGCCTGGGAGACCTTTGGAGAAGATGCAGCATCCTGAGAGGCAAGGGTCCACTGCTGGTGCCAGCAGAGCTCTCGGAGCCTCTCCCATTGCCATATCAAAGCACAGGATGCCCTTTAGCTAGAAAAACATTAAGGAATTGAATCATCCTTGGGGAAAAAAAAAAAAAAAAAAAAAGAGGCATTTAGAGGAAAAATGGGTCATAAATTCAGGCAAATTTTGTGAACCCTGTGAGGCAGAAGTTAATTGCAAGGGTATGGAAAACCTCAAGAGTCCCTAAGCTTCTCTTAATCCTGCTAGAAACAAGTCATGACTAAGAAAGCTGCTGCATGCCCAGGGACTGGGGACCTGGGGACACAGCTACGTGCTCTGTGCAGGCAGCAAAGCCAGTTCCCCCAGGGCTGCCGTTCTCCTTCGCCTGGGGAGATGGAGAGGACCCCCCGAGCTCTGCCACGGTAGAAGCAAGAGGGCGACCATGCCAGTGGCTGGGAGCCTTCCTCCTCCTGCCACATAATTCATCCCTCAGAGGCCATTTCTGAACTTGCTCAGCCTGGCTCCAGGGCTCACCTCTTTCCAGAGCAGAGATGTGCCCCAAAATGATGCCTGAAACGATGCCAGAAAGCAGGAACTCTGCACTGCTTCACAGAGCTAGAGTTAAAAACAATCCCCATGGTTTTGGATCCCCTGCTTTTGCCATAATCAAAGCAGGGGTGGATGGCTGTGGTGCCTCCGAGCTCCTGGGGCCGAACGAGGCTGTGCAGTGGGACCAGCCGGCTGGGAGCAGGATACACACGCATCCCGAACCACAGCCATCTATCTCTAGCAGGCTGAAGGAGGGCTGATGAATAAGGAATCACTGAAAATGTAATTTTCGAAGAGTTTCTCTCAGGAGAGCAAGACAACGCAACTGTCTCCGCTTTCGTCGTTGCCAAGAGATCTCCCGAGACCACGGCTTACCCAAACAGGCCACCAGACCGTGTCTGAGCTCTGCCTCATTAAAGCTTCCACCTGCACCCATCTCCTGGGTGGCAGCGTGACCCAGAAACACAGCCAGGTACCACCACTCTGCCCCTTCTGGGATCAGCTACCTTTGCTGCATCTGTCACATATATGAAATGTTATCCGGCAAGGGAATGGCAGCACTCATCTGACCTATTGCATCTGCACTTCACTACCCGCTGTGATTTTTTAGCCGTGTAACCCAGTGGTGCCGTGCTAGGGAAACTAAGTCTGTGTTAGAGCACCAATCCAACCTCGCTGCGACGCAGAGGCGAAGCGCCCAGCTCGCTCCAACTCAGCCCTGGGGCTGGAGAGCTTTGGAAAGCCTGAAATGCACCCAGCAGATGTTACCTCGGGAGGTGTCCCAGCGGCCAGCTCTGCTCCTCTTCCAGGCGTGGCCCAACCCAATTAATTCCAAACCAAGCTCATGCTAACGTTCTCGCTGCTTGCAAAAATGTTTTCTCTGAAGAGCTGGTGATAATTATTTCATCCAGCTGCGAATGTAAGTGAACTGTGACACCGAGCTACAGAAAATGGCTCAAAACTTGGCTGTAATGGAATGGTCACTGGGACACCAATGCTGGGTATGCTGGATCTGCAGGTCATTCAATACCGGACACTTAATCCTGAATTGCTTGCTAGCAGCAGGCAGGTAGCTATGTCAGAGATCGATGTCCCTCCAAATGCTGCAGAATAGGAAGAGAAAGGCTTTTTCTGCAACAGAAGTGTGACTTCTGGAAGGATATTTGTGATTTCCAGCACAGGCACTGCAGGTGCCTCCTTTATTTCTAGCAGAGCAGTGCTGGGGTGGGAGCGGGGCTGCTGGCAGCCAGAGCAGTGGGCAGTTAGCTGGGAAGGCCACTGCTGGTGAGGGCTGCACTGGAGGAGAGTGGCTGGTGAGCCAGGTAACTGTGCCGGCAAGGTCAGCTTGGCCGTGCAAAGCTGGCACGCTGCACTCTCCTCCCGCGGCCAGCTCAAGCCTGCGCCTCAAGGACACCTCCAGCCTCACCTCCACCTCCCCTGCCCTGTGGCTTCCCCACGGCCGCTGACGAACCTGGACACAGGCTCCAGTTTCCCAGAGCTCTATGGAGCTCCCAACTGAAATAATGGTGTTTTCACATTAAATCCCCTCTCCATTTCTCCTTAGCTCCCTGGCCAGCTTTGGGCAGCCTCTGTCAGAAAAGACGTGGGGTCTATTTTCAGGCAGGCTCCTGTGCTAACTGTAGCAGGAGCTCTCTAAAAAGCTGCTAGCTCAGGCGTGCTTCGGCTGGAGCAGCCACTCCTGCCAAAACCCAGCAGAGAGATTTCAACACTCAGAAACCCCTGGCTCCCTGGGGATCGCGGCATCCATTCTTGCCTGCTACCGGACTTGGGCGCATTTGCTTTCCATGAGCAGTTTCCCCCCCTGGTGAACATGGCTCCTTGGTTTTCCATGCATGGGGCAGGTAGGGGGGATCCCTGCATCACCAGGAAAAGAGCTGGATCTTGTGGGGAGGCAGCGTAAGCAGAGCGGCCCAGCACTGGGACTGCTCAGCCTGTCCTCCCACTGGCCTGCACGGCATTTACCACAGTGCCATGGGGTTCCTACAAAAACTATGCTTACAACACGTGGCAAATTATTATTAGAGTATTAATTGCATATGCATATAGCCCAGGTCAGTGTTTCCAAAGTGTGTATCTGCATCTAGACGTTTCTGGGGAAGGTGCATGAAATCAGTATGACTATAAACGACTCTACTATAAACACTATCCAATCACACCAACTGAAAGGTAGATCAAATAAACTTGGCTTAACCTGACTTGGGAGAGCCCTCTAATTACCTGGCTTTCAATCAATGTTCTGACATAAATACGCAGAAGTGTGCTACATGGTCACTGCAAGCAAAAATAATTGGAGCTCGGCAATTAAAAGAGCTTCTTTTTTAAATTACAGTCGTGTTTCTAAGAGTCAGATGCCGAAGTTTCAAGTTCTCAGAATACAACTATAAAGCTGTGAAAGGTTTTTAATTGACAAAGCGCTTTTAGCTGTTAACACTGATTATCTAGCACTTCCAAAATACTTTTCATTGGAGACCTCCATGTGCCTTGCAAACAGTCTTCCCTGAAAGATTACACAGGAGCAGGAGAATTAGCTCTGCAACAGGCATTAAGCTGAGTCACAAAAAGATGCAGTGACTTGGACAGGGCCATGCAGAGCCAATGCTGCTGCAGCGGGACTACAGTGCAGTGCTCCCATCCAGATGCCACGAGCAGCCTTTGCCAGAAGACTGCGGGAGATGTAGATAAAAGAGCAAATACATATTCTTCTTCTGCACTCAATTTTGCTGCATCCTGCTGAATTCTGCTCCTGCACCAACCTTTGAAATCATCGTGTGAGTGGGAACGAGCAGAGAGTCAGCAAGTACCGGGGGAGAGAGCTCTCCCATGCTCTCTTCCATGCCCCTTCTAGACACGCTCCCCCTGCCCAGCTCCTCCTCAAGCTCTGAGCAGCCCCTTCCCCACCCTTCTAGGAGCATTTCCAGCCTCTCCATCCGCAAACCACAAGCCCAGGCCCTCAAGGTGGGTTTTGGCATTTGCACCACCATGTCAGAGGGACTGGGGCAGATTTCTCTGACCTCTCTGCGTGTGCCTCCACCCAGCTGGTGCTGAGACCTGGAGACCAGAGCAGAGGGCAGCAGACATCTCCCTCAGCTGCTCGTCTGCAAAGCAGTCCCTCCCTTCCCTCCCACGCACAACCAGACCCTATCCCTGTACCTTTGTTTAAAGGGGAGTTTTCCAGCCCTTTTTTCCTCTTCCTCCAACCTCCTGCGAGCTTCTTCCAGCTGGGTGAGAGGATTGGGGGCTGGATTGGGCGGCATGGTAGGATCTTGGATGAAGGGGTGAGAAGGCTGGACGACGTTCCGGAGCTGGGCACTGACCCACGGATGCACCGCAACAGGTCGCTCAATGGAGAGGGGTCGGACCATATCATGGGACAGCTGCTTCTTAGCACCTGAAGAGCTACACACAAATACAAAGGTTTTACACAGACCGCTGAGCCGCTTTGGACAGGCACACAGTCACTCCTAGATGGACCCACTGCTTCTGCAGCTGGACACGGGCACCACTGGGAAGCTCCTTACAGCATCGCTTCCGAGGGAGAGGGGAGCACCATCCACCTCTAGAGATGACTTCAGGACAGAAAGTCCTGAGACATCAGGGTGAGCAACCCAACCCTCACAAAAAGCCCACAGATCTGTTTAAAGGCTCTCATCAAGTCCACAGTACATAAAAATAAACCCAGCAAAAGGCAGCTCCACCATTTGTGACATTCCTCCAGAAGATGCCCTCCCACGTGCTGCTGGCATTCCCAGGCTGGGAGCCTCTCCATGAACCGCTGGTCGGCATCTCCAGGGAAGGGGATGTTGCAGGCGTGTGCTCGTCCTTCCCCAGCTCCAGCAGCAGAACCTGCTGCATGACTTCACGGTGCCCTGGCACTGCCCATGGCTCTGGCACTTGGCCCCAGCTGCCTGCAGTGCAACCCAACCTGGCCTCTACCGTCAAGCAAGAGAAGAAACCACCAGCAGTTTCACCACTCAGCCACCAGCGCAGCTGCGTCAGAGGGGATGAGACCACAGATCCCTCTTGTCAACACCTGGCAAGCACTGTTTTTTGCCAGAGACTGACCAGACTGGCTAAGGATCCATGCCTGCAGATCTGTTTGACTCCAGAGAGATTCCTGAGACAGTCACGTCCTTGGCTCCACTCTAGGCAGGCGAGGCCATCCCAGAGGATGCTCCCAGCAAGCTGAAATGCTGGGCAACCCTGAGCCGTACTAAACTGTTTACTCAGGACCAATGGTGCCAGCACAGCATGTCCAACGTTTCTATCAGCACCTTGCAGGAGTAACAGGCGTTTACATACAGCAAATGCTTAAAGGAAAAATACTGCCTACCGTGTGCCATGTTATCCACCTCGGAACCACGGCAGCAATTTGTGAGATTCCCCTGGGGCTGCAACCTCCCCTGGCCATGGCCACAAGTCATCCTTCAGAAGAAAACTGCCCTTATAGCCCCCAAGCAATCTTCAGGCTCCAAAGGGTCTAAACCTTTGTGCCTAGTGGATTCTTGTCTTCCTAAGATCCCCAGGAACAAGGCAGACTGCCAGACGGTCTAGACACACATGCCTTGTGCAGGGGATGCAATGCAAGCGTGAAGACCCCTCGCTCTGCCAGCCCTTACCCATGGTTTGTTTTCTTATGCCTGCTGATCTCCTTCTCTCCTTCTATGATCCACTGAAGGATCTTCTGGTTTCTCTCCACGTCTTCAGGAGATCCTGGCATCTCATAGCTGGCACCATCACTTTTCCCTGAATCCGTCTTCTTAACATTTCTTTTTGAGAGCAGACTTGCTTTCCCACTGCAAGAACAAAGCTTGAGACATTAGCGCTTTGCCTAAGCCAAACCACCGCAGACTGCAGCAGAGGATGGACATGTCTATCTGCAGACATATTCAGCCCTGCCGGGGTCTGGTGCTGTCTGCAGTGCAGACGTGGCCCTGGCTGCCTTCCACAGCCCCCTGGCTCTACCACAGCTCAAACCAACCGTGCCGCAGCTGAGGCTAAGAGCAAGACTGGCCAGACCTAGGCACAGCAGGCTTCTCCGTCCAGCCACCTGCAGGGAAAGGGAGCTTCTCCTCTGGCCAAATGAGCCACGGCAATGTGGCAAAAAGCCCAGCAGATCTCCTGCCACATGAAGGGTTGTGTTAAACCCCTGGCTCTTTGCTCAGGGCAGGAGGTTCATCCTGGTGCTGCAATCCGTCGGCTGCCTCTCCATGCCAGACCACTGCTCGAAACCTGAGCCCTTCCCATCACCCCCCAGATTCACTGATACCCCAAACTGCTGATTTGCCATGCTCAGCATTCGCTTCTCACCCCGATTTGAATCGAGGCTTCACATCATGGTGGAAGATCACATCCTAGTGGGGTGGGCTGCCCTCCGCGGGCTCTTGTGCACCGGGAAGCCCAGCCACCTCAAACACCGTAGCCAGATGGACGCCAGGCAGTAGCTGACACTCTGGCTATGCTTATGGCTGCAGCAAAGGCTCCTATAGCAACCCAACTGCTTCTCGCCCACGTCCATGCCCACGTGCCCATCCAGGCAGCCCCACGCTCACAAGGCCACGCACCTGTGCTGGCCTGTAATTTCATGGGACCCCCACCGTCCTAATCACCTACCCGCTTTACTCTGTAGGACCTCCCTACTTCTGCTTCTGCGTGCTCACTAACACACACAGGAAAAATAACCTTAACACCACAGAGGAGTAACAGGCCCTCAGACAGCTTGGCTGATTTTTTTGGGAAAAAACCTGGAGAGGGGTTGCTGAAGATCTACAAAGGCAGGGCAAACTGACAACTTCTTCTCTGCTTCTCCCCACATGAGGACTAGTGGGTATCAAATGAAATTCTCCAGCAGCAGGTTGAGTGCAAACAAACAAAAAAAAAAAGCCTTTTTCTGCAGGTTGTAATCAACCGACAACTGTGGGGAGCTGGGGGGATAGCAGCCCAGCTGAGTTCAACAAGGAGCCAGACAAGCCACTGCAAGAGACTGCTGGCTGCCAAACAAGACCATTTGGATGCAAACTCTTGTCTTGTGAAGCTCCTAACCCAGGGACTGTCAGGAACTGGGAGTTTGTGTCAGACGAAGGACAGCTCTGAATGTGCCCTCTTATAATCCCCTTAAATATATGCTGTAGTTGGTGATAGAGAGAAGTCCTATGTCTAGATGGGGCTATGGGTTGACACAGCATGGCCATGCTCACACTCTGTTGAAGCAACAACCCTTTCCCCATAGAAACAGGGCAGATTTAAGTGCTTCTCCCTCCCCGGTGAGCAGTTTGCTTCAGCTGCCTCTGCACTCTGCCTCCCCCCTGCTACCCCAGAAAGCTGGTCCTGCCCACTGCAGACCCAGCCACCTGCCTTCACTAAATATTCCACCCTGGTATGCTGCAAAGCAACACCCTAAACCCACAGCCTTGGGGAGCTAGCCACACTGAGGGTGAGCACAGCTCTCCCCTTATCCCAGGCAGCTCCAAGCTCCGCTCTCCTCTTTGCAGTCATCCAGTAACAGGACTAGCAAAACCCGCCGCACCGGAGAAGGAGCTTCACCCTCTCTCCCCTCAGCATGGAGGGGATGAAGGAATTCAAACAGCCAAGGGAAGACAGACAAAAGCCTGTAAGGCAGCAAAATGTCTTTTCTGGGCAGAGGGTCCCCTACCCCGGAGAACGTCCCCTTGGGACAGGATGCCACAGCAGCATGGCAGCGTCCATCACTTTGTTGGGAAGAGAAAGGAGCCCTTCTGGTGAATGGGTTAGGCCTTGCAATAAGGAGGGCTTTTTTGTCCTCTCATGAACCCCTTAGGAGACCGGTTTCTGTTACCCAGACCCCAAGACACAGCCCTACACTTAGCAACTCCTGATGCACAGGGAAGTAGACCAGCATCTGCAATTTCTAAGCACTTCACTGCTTTAAGGAGCAGAAAACCTACTTTATAGCCAAGGCCATTAAAAGTCCTGGTTAGAGGATCACAGAGATGAAAAGGGATCTATCAGGGTTATCAGGGGGCATACCTGTTTCTGAAGGGGAAGAGCAGTGGGAGGCCATCAAACCACATCCCAGCATAGGCTTTCACAAGAAAATGTGGTTCAGCCATGTTTCACTGACATGCTACAGCCCGTTTACGAAAGAGCTTCCTAGAGAAGCCACGGCTCTGCGACTCCCGTTGGGTGCTGCCTTGACTCACCTGTAGCCTAAAGAGTCCATGGGGACAGGGGCCATGCCCAAGTTTTCAGTGTAGTTTCGTGACTTTGTTGCATAGTTATGTGAATCTACATTCCAAGCAAAGCTGTTCTGCACTCGCTGCGTGGCCTCAGCCTCGATCTGCTCTTTTGGTTTCATCACGCTATGGTGATGGATGTGGTGGTAGATGTGTTTATGGTGGTATAAGTTAGCTGCATCCAGTTTCATTCCTGATTTTGTTGCGTGCTTGCCATGCCCTGGAGGAATTGTTCCTAGTGTCCCTGACAGCTTCCCTAAGTGGCCACTTTCCGGGGACCGTGGCTTAGGAGAGTGGCGGCCAGGTCCTGGAGACTGGCAGCCTGGTGTTTTCATCACACGCTGCACGTGTTCATCGAGGATGCTTTCTGGGTTTTCTTCATGGGCATCTCTCATCTGCATCCCAGCGCAGCCCATCTCAGAGTAACGAGGAGCAAAGTGATGAAACGCTTGGGCGGAAGGCATCTTGTGGCTAATGACCGAGGGACCAGAAGAGATATCCGCATCCTCACCTTCTTCTTCCTGCAAGAAACACGAGGACAATCAGAGAATGACAGCAGAGTGGTAAAAGGGGTCCCTAGTCCCACCTCCTGCTTGCTGCAGGACTGCTGCCAACCCTTGGGTCAGGCCTGGCTTAGTCCAGCCAGATCTTGAAAACCTTCAAGATAGAGATCCACCACCCCTCTGCAGACCTGTCCCAGACTGCACCACACTCCTGCAGAGAATTTCCTAATGCTCAACCCAAGCCTGTGTAGTCTTGCTGCCACCGAGCAGAGCTGCTCAGGTTTCTGTACCTGCTTTTTGAGCCACCATTAGTAAGGGTCTCCACGCATTACCCAAAGAGACTGAGGCAACCTCTGACAGGTAGCCCACACATCACAAGCAGGGTTTACAGATGCAGCTTTCTGACAAGCTTAACAACTCAACTGGATGTACGACCAGGCAGAATCTTACTAAAAAGCTCCCTAAGTCCCTTGACGGTGGTTCTGTAACAACCAGCAGTGGAAACACAACTTACCATACCATACCTGTGACTTTCTACAAGCCTTCGGTAAGGCACTGCTTCAAAGCCCATCAGATAAAGCCCAAAGTTACAGGATATGTGGCAAAACAGTTCTTGAATCAGGCGAGACCAAGGGGGTTTCTCACCCAAATGACTATTTCACAAGGCAAAACCAACAGCGGGCTTGTAACAGGAGGGAGCAACTGAAGGTCAACAGCAGCATGAATGGTCTTGAAAATCAAACATTGATTTCTCCCGGGCATGCTAAGGCTGGAGTGAAACACTTCACGCAGATAAAGAAACAGGCTAGAACTAACTGCTTGTTCTTGTAGTTCACAACGGTCTAGGACACGCTGTTAGTGACTCTTAAGTCCTTGCCAGGAAGAATAAAACTCCTCTATGCTGACAGCCACAGTTTTGATGCTGACAAACTACTTTATGCTCCAAGATAAACTCAGATATTTATGAAGTTTCTTTATTGGAAGTCAGGATTCCTATTTTTTTTAATTACATAAGCAGGATTCCAGCGAGTCCTTTAATCCCGCTCTCTTTTCCTCCTTTGGCACATTAAAGAAATCAGCTGCAGCACAGGGTATCTCTGCCCTGCCAGATAAATGCATCTGCCAGAAAACACTGACTCCCATCAGCTTTGCCTGTCAGATGTCATCATCCATCACTTGCTAACCAGCTTCAAAGTTTCAGCTGCCAACCACACAGCAAGAAAGCAAATAACAGACTTCCTCCCAGTGTCACACCTGGGGGTTCAAATCTGAAGCAGGGACAATGCCAGGCTTTGGAAGTGCCAAAGGCGTGGGCGCTGCAAGCCTGGGGGTGTGACATGATGCCCACGTCCGGAGGTGACACACCACTTTCCAACAAATCGCTTTGAAGAACTTCAGAGGCACCTTTCATCTACAGCCACAATGCTGCAGCCTGCCAACCGCCGTCCCTGGGCACCTAGCTCAGGGACAAGAAAAGATGAAGCATGTGCTGACTAAATCCCTACCACTGGGGTAAGTATTAGCAGTTTATGAATACCCAATGACACGCTCAGCACTTGGGAGGCTTTTAGGGCTGGTACCTACCTTCTGGAAAACTCTTAGGTTTAAACACCAACTAACGTGCAGGGCAAGATCTGACCCTGGTGCAGATCCCTGAAGAACGGCAGCTCGTCCCTTCTGCTCAGAGCCCAGAGCTCCGGCAGTGCTGTCACACTGGAGCTGGGTGGCATGAGACTGACAGCCCAGGGTGGTCCAGCCAAATGGGTCCCTGGGATTTGGGAAATCCTCTGGCTGCCTGGAACTCCATTTTGCAGATAACTGGGACCTGGTACTTTGCTTTGGTCTAAGACTGAGGTCCGGGTGATCTAAGGGAAGGAGAGAGATGCAGTGGCTCTCCCTCAGTTTGCCTTGGCTCAGCTCATCTATGTCACCAAGCAGAAAATCTGGACCCCAGGCGGGTCCTCGGGCAGGAGCAAGTGCTGCTGGGGTTGGTGGTGTGCAGGCAAGCCCTTGGGCAGCGGGCTTCCCACCCCCTAGCACTGCTCTCAGCCTTGCATCAGGTAGGAAAGCCCCAACAGTGAGAAAATGGCAGCTAATGAAGGAATTGGGGTGCCTATCCCAAGCTGCCCTATCTCCTCGAGCAGGGCAAAGGTTCGAGTCAAGGCTGCAGATACCAATTCTGCTGAATCTTTTCATCGTGCTCAGTCTGCAGTGAAAAACCCTACATATGGCACGAGGTTGGGGCAGTCCAAACTGGGATTGTAACGCAGGACTTTGGATATGGCAGAGTCAAGCCTTGGCTCAGCCGCATGCACTGGTGCATTGCAAAGTGCTCCTTGCCTGAGCTACCCGATCGCAGTCTATCCACCCAAACCTGCCCGCACCCAGCTCGCAGAAGCCTGCTGCCTAACCTGCATCCCTTTGCCCACCAAGCACCCTCACCCTGCCCGTGGCTGGCACAGGCAGAAGAAAGGGAAGACAAGACAACGACATGACCAAGGAGGCACAGGCAAGAGGCAATAACTGCAGCATTTTACACCAAAGAAACCCGCAGGTCTGGGGAGCAGCCTCCTCCAGGGGCTCAGCTTTCCTGGACACAGGACTGGTGTGGGCTCTGGAGCCGTGTTTCAGCATCTTGCTGCAGTGAGCTGGGCAAAGCTTGGCGGCATGTGCAGCCTCTAGCCAGGCGGGAAAGCCTTGGGTGCCATAACCACTAGATGGTGCTTTGTTGACATAATATTGTCAGGAACACCTTCCATCAGCTCCCAAAGGCAGTGGCAGTTAGAGAGATGCAGGCTCCAACTTTGCTGACTGCCTGCTGAGCTATTTTTACTCTCCAGCAAGGCTGGGGGTGCCCATCCCTTTGAATTCGGAGGCTGAGGTCTGCCCTGATGAGCTACGGGCAAGTGATACCTTGCTGCAAACCTCCTCCTCTGCCTTCTCCCAGCCCCACCCATCAGGCTGCTGCTGGTCGGTAGGGCAAAATAGCTCACCTAACCACGAGTGCGTTTTCAATCATCATGCAAATGATTTCCCTCTCTAGTTAGGCAATGTTTTATATTCAAATAGCAAGAATCTCAGCAGTGGCTTTGCTTCTCCTGGCTTATTTTCAATTCGCTCAGTTCAGACAAAGACAGAGTGATCTGTATGATGCTTCCATGCACGGACATGAGGCTGAAGTGGCTCAAAAAGTAATAAGGGAATGCGTATATCCTCTAATCCTCTGCCACGTTGCTCAGAATAATTAATGAATTCAGAGTTTGGTTTTTTTGAAATACAGAAATCTTACAGTCTTTTCAGTAAAAGGCGTTTGGCTTTAAATCAGATGCCTCTTCTTGATGTTACTGCATGATGTGGCTTTGAAAGGGAACCTGCAGGCAGCTCAGTATGGGAGAGAAAAATTCTTTTTTCCTAGGTTTTGCAAAATATTTCCAGCTTCTCTGCTAAGCTGACAACTGCCTAGTGTGACCAGTGCTCGTGGTTTTCCCTGTGCTGCTGTTCAGTGAGCCATGCAGACCCAGTAAGAGGGTACTCTGTAATCTTGGTGTTCAGGTCATAGAAAAAAGCCCTGTGATCTATCAGGATTCAAGCTCTCCTCTTGCTGATACCAGCAGCTCCTGCACCTTAAGTGCTGACCTAAAAAAAGCTACAATTGCTTACTCTGAGTTTTTCCTGAATGGCTAATGCCAGATGCCAGCCAGTCGATGAAATACATTCTGGAGACAGCAAAGAGGTTTAATATATAGCATTAGTGGGAGTCCTGGGCTTAAAAATAGATTAAGTCACACAAAAATGTGTTTAAACAGACTTAAATTTATTCTCTGGCACATAGGTATTTGCTGATTTTATGGTATTGCTACTGGCAGCTTCTTCAAAGAGGCAGAGGGCTGGGATAATGTAGCCTGGTACAGGTCGGGGCTGCAACGGAGCCATGGGAGGAGGAGGAGGAGGAGGAGGAAGACTGCTCTAGGACTGTGTTAGCAGAAAACGCTGCCGGTTACATTGGCTTTGTCTAGAAAGCAATAGGTACCAGACAGGAAAATAGAGCAATTCCAGAAGAGCAGGAATCTAATTACAGAATACCACCTCGCTGGCCTTTTCTGGCTGCATCCTGGATGTGCAGGTGCAGGGAGTTTGCTGGACAATGCTTGGAGCTGGAGGGAATCTGACAGATCCTTCTGCCTTCCTCACTTGTCTGCATTTGAAATGCAGATGTGATTTGAAGTGAATACTACAACCTACAGCTCTTTTATGTTTAAAGAGCTACTAGATGAACGTTTAAAAATGCTCTAATGGGGCTGAAGGGCCTGCCCTGGAGCCCCAGAGGCTCAGCTTCTCTGAAAGCACAGAGCTGGCCAAGACTGGCACCAATACCTCTGCTTTAAGGGAGGGCTATGGGTTGCTAAGCACAGAGGCTTCGCCTCAGGGCCACGGCAGCTATTAACAGCAGAGACCCACAATTTCTTCACACATGGCTGTAGTTATACTGACATTGGCGATGTTCAGTAACACTGTGGTGTCCTCTGAAAACTCTCCTGTATCCCCGGCACAAGATGTACAGGTACCCATGTAATGAAGTATCTCAGAAGAAAAGATATGGTGTGAATACTGCTGAACAGGGTGTCTCACACAGGTAATACTAGATGACCGATACCTCATTCTCTCCCTTTTGGAGCTTGTTGTGGAGCTAAAGGCCTTGCACGCTTCCCTTGGTTCATCCACCAAGTCCCTGAGCTCTGAAGGGCCCCAGCGGTACCAGGGTTCACAGAATGCAGTGCCATGGGCTGGGTTTCTCCAGCCACCCATGTGGAGTCGGTGTGTTTCTCTGTCCAGGAGAGGGTTTTTGGATGCTACACCTGATCAGTTGCAAATTTTCTAGGGATGTGCTAGGCACTGATGGGCAAAACCCTTTTGGTTTTGGTAGAAACGGCCTGATAGCAGACACAAACACCTCCAAGCATAACATCACCTGCCATCTGGTTACCATTTGTGGGGGAAATAGGGATCACACGAAACTCCACAGGGGAAGGCAAACCCCTGTTACATAGTCCCCATCCTCATGTGGAAGGGATTGCTCTCAAAGTCAGGAGAGAGAGAGTGCCAAAGATGATGATGGAGAGCATCCACAGCCCCTAACTGGTGGCAGAAGTGGGCACTGCTGTGCCACAGCTGGTATCTTACAGCAGGGAGGGAGTGCTGGAGCTCACAGAGCCCTGCATGGATGGGGGAACAGCACTGTGGAAGCTCCTGGGGCAATGGGAGCCTCCAGGAGCCCTGTGCAAGTGATGATCATGGCTGTTGGAGCAGGGAAGTGGTCACCCCGGTTGCTTCCATAGCAGCTGAAAGCTCCCTGTGGTGTACAGCACACAGACTCACTCCCAGGCTCCCAGGCAAGGAGGTTACTAACCGCTCGAACGCGTTTAAGGCGCTCCTCTAACTTCTCTTCTGCTTCACGTTCCTTTTGTACTTCTTCCAAACGATTGATCAGTTCTGCAGCAAACTTCTCTGGTTCAACGTGGATATCCTTTGGCATTCGGTAGGTACGCTGGAGGAAAACCACACCAGGGGTTAGCAAAAGATGCATGAAAAATCACACATTTATTTTGGAGGCTTCGATAACCAGAAATGCTGGTCGTTCCAGTGGGGAGTTGAGGGAGGACAGGCTGGCAGATGCAGAGGTGCAGGGTAGGACTTGGGGGCTGGAAATTGAGCTGCCACCACCACGAGCTCCCCAGCTGGCACCAGCTCCGCACACCACCCCACATAAGGGAAAGGTTTTCTGGAGCCACAATTCAACAAGCTCTTTCAGCACCAAACTCCACTTTGGGATGGATGTGCTTACTTTTCTCCCAATGTACACACGGTCAACAGGAATATCCTGGTCTCAAAGGGTGGGAAAAGGACGTACAGACAAACCCCTCAAAAATCATGCGCATAGTAGTAGTGTTTTCACTTTGATAGAAAGGAGGACTCTTACGCACACTTATTCAGCTTACCCCAGGTGGATCAGCGTATGCTGGTCAATCTCTGCAAATCTAGCCCATAGCTACAGAAAGTAATGGAAATCCTGTCACCTCCAAGACGTCTTACTTCCCTCCATCTTCTGCTACAACCCAGCCCAGCCACAAAAGGCCACGATTCCCACAAAGCATCCTCTCTTACTAGAGGATCCTGCAGGATTGCATCTCGGCTCTTCAGAGCCATGCAATGATCCCCTGCTTGCTTTATCAATACAGCAACCTTACAAGTGCAGAGATACTATTTTTCTGCTTGCTCTGGGTGAACAAATGCATATTTACGGAAGTTCAAGGGCATTCTCGGTTCCTTATGCTCAGTTACTTTGTCCCTAAATTCCTGAGCTCTGGGATAAGAAGTTTGTGTAGTGAAGTAGGAAGCTATCAGCCGCTGTATTTTTCCCCTCATTTTTAACCCTTCTGCATTATTTTGTTAAAACAGTAGAAAAAATAAAATGACACAGCAGAGATAAAAATTTAATTTGGAGGAAAAAATATATGGAAAATTCAACAGTATAAAAACCTGCATTCAAATATTTCAATACCAACATGAGAGAAATATACACTCTATAGGACCAGAGATAAAATTAAATGTGAAGACATAATTCATAGCAAAAGAACAAATGCAGCACCAGAAGCAGACATTGAGCTTGAAATCTTTAAAGGAGGAGGAGAGACCACCCAAACTTATCCCAGAGCAGCCAAAAGTTCAATGTGGAAGACTAAAATAATGCTTTGCCTCAAAACCTGACAAAAATATGCAAATCATATTGGTTTTTCTCTCTCTGCCAGTTCCCGAGCGGAAGGCAGAGGAAGAAAAATAGAGGCAGTAAGTATCCTACTGATGGCACTGAGAAGCTGAAGACATCTTTTATGACACCCAGGTTGGGTTGCAGAGGTCTCAGTTGAAGCACCATTTGTTTTGTTCACCAAGAGCAAGACCCAGCCAACCCTGACAGCAAATCTCAATTCCAGTGCTCACTGCTGTCGCCTTCTCTTTCATGCTGGATGGTGCTGGGCTGCAGTGTCCCTGGGGACGTCTGCGGACCCTATGTGGCTTTGCAGGCAAGAGGACTGCCTGCTCTAGCACTCACTTTCCGTGACAAGCAGAGGGACCGACAGCTCCACCTGAAGCTGTCCCAGGCAGGACTGACCCATCCGAGCTGGAAACAGCCTCAAACAACCACCCCCTTCATCCAGGGATGCAGCCACTGGAGAGGGCATAACATGTGTGAGCTACCAGGTGGCTCCCACCTGGGATGACAAAATCTTTGCTGCCATCAGGACCTCTAGCCCTGCAAATCAATGGTCTGCATTAAAAAGAAACACTGCAGAAAAAGATTTTCATCAACAAAAATGATGTTTAGTATTGAGATATTGGCACAAGGGCCAAAGTGCCTGCTTCGTCCCAGTGCCTGAACCTTGTATTCTCCAGGAATGGGCCCCAGATGTGCTCCATCATGGAGGAAGACGTGGCAGAGCTGGTCCCTGCTCTGTTACTCCCTGGGGAGCTTCTAGGATCCAAGTCATGTTTCCTCATTCCCCCCACGTAGCCCAGGGGAGCACTTCTGGCTAAGGGAGTCTGCTTTCATCAGAAACCTCAAACCCATGACCACCACCATCCATCTCATGAGGCAGCACCAGCGATTCCTGAGGAGGGAAATTGCTGTCTCACCTGACAAGTCGCAACCCGTCAGGTGATGTGTTCACTCCCTCCTGCCACCTCAGACATGCCAACTCTCCCTGCGGTTGTTTACACGACAGCAGCACCAAGCCCTGCTCCGTTAGAAACTTAATGAACCTGATGAGAGGCAGCTTGGTGTGCAGCAGTTACAGTCTGAAGTCTCCCCGTTGCAGCTACGGCAGCGGCTTCCATAGAAAAGCAGAACCAGGAAAGAATTTCCCTTGATTTTCATAGCCTTTGATACAGCATCCCAAACCAAAGTCTCTCCCGAGCCCCCAGCAGCAGCAGGTGCAAAGGTTGAAGTTTGCTAACCTGCGTGTTCGAGTCCTGTTACAATAAGGTGGTTCCCTCCAGGCCCAGCAATGCTTGAGGACCACAGCTCCGTCTCTAATGAGGATCTGAAGACATTCAGGGTCACTGTTGTATCCAGGGAACTCAAGATAAGACAATTTTGGTCTTTTACAGAAATGAAAATAATTGAACCCAAGAATCTTTAGGATGAACTCATCTTCCTCTCTCTTTGATAAACTGCTGCATCTGCAAAACCCACTGCCCCGTCCTTAGGGCTTTCGACCCAGCACAACAGCTTGCAGAGGTCCTCAGCAGCCTGTTCGAAGGTGCAAGATGCAGTCCCCTCTGTGAAGCCATCTCTGCAGGGATCTTCCTGACCATTCAAGTTCAATGCAAGTGAAATAAAGCTCACTTCACCCCACAGATACCAGTTGCATGCGCTCTACGTTGTCCTGGCAGGTACCTGTACTGGTGACTCACAGAAAGCTGGCAAGCAGGATGATGCTCTGAACATCGCCATGGGTCTGACTTCATTCCTAGCTCAAAGGATGAGCTACACCAACTTCCCCAAAACTAACAGTATTGCAGATTAATGAATGCAAATTCCCTGTGCTGAATCAATACAGGTAACTGCTGAGGGCTCTCTCTATCTCCCTGGACAGCAAACATGGACTGCACTGACCTGGTTCAAAAGGCTTAAGACAACAAAGTGTTTGAAACTTTTATCAAATGACGGGCCTGACTTCGGAAGGGAGACATGCTCCATCAAAAACCAGCCAGGCTGAGCCTGTGCCTGGAGGAGGATCTTTCAGGGCTTCAGGATTCTGAACTCCCTGGCTTCCTGTGGGCATACAGAGCCCTTCCAAGAGAGCGGTAAATAAGCTGTTTATTGTTCTGAAATCAGAGCAGCTCTGAATGCTTTTGTTCCAAGTAAAGGGTGCAGCACTCTCCGAGAGCTGGCTGGTTTTGGAGGATCCAGCCCTCCACTCTGGACCAGAATGAGACCTCCGGCTATTCTGGGTCAACAATTCAGAAAGGAAGGGCTTAATTTTAAAGAACTGTTTTATCTATAGCTGTTTTATCTAATGGTTTATTTAATTATCTACCTACTTTTATTTAATGCCACTAGTTCAGACAGGTCTGTCCAGAACCAAACCATGCTGAGTTGGGGACGTTGCAGAGAACAACGGATGGGAGGCTGAATGCCAGATGGGTTGGCAAGAAAGAAATTGCTTGAACTGGTCCAGATGGAGCAATCTTTCCTAGTGACAGTTGAGAGGAAGGATTTCTTGGGGTACCTATCACCAGAACATTGTCCTCTGTCCTTGACATGCAAAGTGTCTGAAGCTCTGGTACCTTTGGGGAGAAGCAGCCTGCTAAGAACATGCGAGACACACAAGCTCTCCAGTAGTTCCACTTAGCACCTGCAATCATGTTTTCTCCTTCTTTTCTTGGAGCCAAAGGAGTGGGAGTTGCATGGATTTTGCTCCATGAGGCAGATGCAGGTCTTCACTTTTGATGGATTTCACCTTCTCTGAGAAACTGAGGTTTGAGGACCAAGTTGCACATCAGAACATGCTGGCATCCTAAACGTGTGGTTTTACTACGATCTATACAGGAAAAGGCAGAAAGGGAAGAATCTCACTGCGGCTTGTGGGTTCCCCTTGGGAAGGATAAACCTCAATTGCTCTGAGATGAAACTGCAAGTTTTCCAATGTTATCACTGGGTAGAGGTCTCTAATCAGCCCCAGGGATCCACTGGTTGGGCTGAGCCGTTTCTGACAGATCTGACCGGGCCAAAGAATTCTGTGTTGGTAAATCTCCCTCTTCTACAGGAGGTTTGATGCCTCCAAGACGCCTGAGTGGCCGATGTTAGATCACAAGTCAGTCCTGGAGATGAAATGAAGATGGCAAGCTAGAGAACCCAAGAGAAAAGAACTTCTGAACCTCCACGTTTCCCAGATTAACAATGCATTCCACTGTGACAGACATTTTTAAAGGGTAAATGGTGTTTCCATACCAGCAACACTTGTCGCAGAGCTCAGGGATAGCTGGATTTCAGCGTCCACTTTAGCAGCATTCAGGGATTAGCAAGGAGTCCCACTGCTGCAAGGCATTTCAGGAAAAAGGCATAAAATGGCTGATGGGAATTCTGAGCAGGTTCCCAACTTGCAGGAGCAGAAAGCTCATATAGCTGTAGTTACCCAGCACGAGACCAGTGCTCCTCCTGTATACTCCTCACTTTTACAGCATAGCAGAGCGGTCACTCATAATCTCCTGTTCCACTCAAGAACACCTCAAGAGCCACCTCTGCACAGAGGACATCCTTCTGGGAAAGTTCAGCAATCAGCCTGACCCACTCTGCTGCTCCTTCTACTTTTTTTCTTCTCAGGTGGGAATGGTGTAAAGAGCTGCAGCTTCCTTGATTGTGGGGCAGGACAAGAGACCTCCCACCTGGTGATGAAGCTACAGCAAGAACATGACAAAATGGCTTCTTTATGCAGTTAAACAAACGTACAAAAAAAAGGAATCCCAAGTCTTACTGCTTGAGGTTGGATTTTTCTGAATTTGCTGGGAAAAAGGAGCATGTCCCATCCTCTCCTGGGAATGGATGAATGCCAGAGCCAGGGTATGTACAGTGCAATAGCACAGGTACAGCCCTGCATTCTTTGGACTTTCACCCTTCCCTTGGGAACTTGCTTGCTCTTTCCTTCCTTGGTGCTCCAAGACTCTGCTTGAATCCAAGAGAGAGATGGAAAACCACATGAAAAGCAACACTCACCCTCCATGTAATGGGTTCCTGCGAGAGGCACAAAACAAAGGTCTTGTTGCTTGCTAGAGACCTTCACCCACTGCATTCCGGGGCAGAGCGCCATTTCACAAAACACAACTTTTCTCAACTTAGAGCACTGGTGAGCTTGTAAGCATGGAATATGCAGAACACAGCCTTGCACGCACCAAGATCTGCTGCATAGCAGGGCATCCTACATAACCAGCAGATGGGAGTTACTGGGAGGCAGCACGGCCGTTGAAACTAGCGGGCCGTCTCCTATGAACATATAATCACTACAGCTTATAGCTTCTGGACCTAACTAAAAGTGCTGCTACTAAAAGCGATAGAAGTTCTTTCAGAATTTTGCATAGTAGCCCCATAACTCGCTTGTAAGGGAACGGTAAGGTCTCTAAAGGACTTCTGAAATGACTTTTCGGAAGTAGGAGGTCCTCTACTATCACTAGGAAAACATGCCATGCATTCTGCAAGCACTATCAGTATGGACTCTGGCTACACTGGTTAGATATGAGTCCATAAAGACCTTCACTCAAAGGTTGCAATTTAGTCATTGCTACACGTTTAAAAGCATGCTAACCACCAGGTCCAGGCAGCTGATGGAGACTGCTCTAGCTACGGGCTGCGAGATATCCTATCCACCGGCTTTGGAAAGCAACACTTGAAGAAACATTTGCATGGGTCCTTGCTAATTGGGGAAGTTTAATTCAATAAGCATGCAGTTAGAGGTGATTTTAAAAGACTAACTTTATAACATTTCACACTGGTGTTGTCAAAACATATTGTCTAATTACCTTCTCCTTTCTTGGCTGATTGATAACCAAGGGCAGAGCAGTGCCTCTCTGAAGTCAATGCCAATTCTGTGTCAGTAATTGGCTGGCAGGAGGTGCCAAAGTGTCTGAACTAAACTTTTATTCCCTGGAGAAAGTCTAGAACTAACTCAACTTCTCAGTCCTCCGCTCCCATATAAATATGCGTCAAGTGCCTTTTTCCTTGGGACTTAAAATTACAGCGCAGAATCTAATGGGAACAGCGGATGTTTCACAGAAAAATCCTTGTGAAGAGTCTGTGTGTAGTTTAGGAAGAATATGTAATTCTAAAAGACTGTGTAGATATGTAGGAGAATATAAAAATTTATAAGCAGCAGGTGGCCAATTTAAACCTTGTTCCCCCCCCCCGCCCCCCCTTTTTTAACTGGTTTCCAAAAAGGTCGATAAAATTTAATGCTAAGTAAAACTAATTAGCCTGCAAGGAGCTGCTGCTGGAATGACACTTATTCAGTTCAACAAAAGAAATGTTTGGCAGATGGAAGTTTGTTAAAGCAGAGCTCACTATACATATTTAATGCTCCATACTCTGAGTTTATAACCTGCAGTTCATTGAGGCATTGCCAGTGCACACGATCAACAGAAAGCCACTATTATTTTTATCCAAAAGGCAAAGCCACTGACAAGCTTTGAAGTCAGAGAATATTCACTCGGTAGTTCCCACTGTTGGGGAACAGCAACAACAACAACAACAAAAAATAAAGGCCAAGCTTTCAAACTTCAACTCTAACAAAGCCATGCTTACAGTAAAAACAGCATCAAGTGAAATAAAAAGGCACCCAGCCAGCCTTTTCAACAGCGACCACACTGTGAAAGCAACTGTGTGAAAAGAGAGGTGACTGAGCAAGGATGGCTAGTGAGCGTCCGCAGCCAGGGCTTTTATTGTCAACCCAGTGATCAAAGCACAGGAGACCCTCTTAAATCTAAGGAAAATAATCTAATTTAAAAGGCAACACAAAGAGTGGTGGTTTTGGAGGTTTTTTTGGTTGTGGGTTTTTTTTTTTTTTTAATCAGATTAAAACAAGGGTGTATTTCTGCTGGCAGGATGAGAACAGCTGCACCAAGTTTGAAGGCACTTCTGGAAAAAGCAGATGGAGGCTTTTTTTCTCCCTATTTGATTTGTGCTGGAGTCCAGCTGTCCAAAGGGGAAAGAAGCACCTTTATTCCCTGCTAGATATTAAATGTCACCTGTAACTTCTCACAGAAAGAAAAAAATAAAAGCAGAGCTGCAGATGGTGCTGCAGAGCCCTGGCAGGTATGTTTATCTTCCAAAGCTGTTTGCTTACCTGGAGCAACTGGGGAGACAGTATCAGACAAATGAAATACTTACGCCTGCACCTTCTTTGCTGTGCTGCCTCGTACCCCCAGGCGGGCTTTGCCGAGTCCTTGAGAACAGGTTACAACTCCCTTTGGCTGCCCAGTGCAGAAATACCGCTCAGGACAGTTGCATTTCTCCCCAGCTGACCCTGGCTGAGAGCTACATCAGCCTCCATGTCCAATGGCCTCCTACACCTTCCACAAACACCTCCAGCTCACCTGAGGGCACATAACCTGCTTGCAGGTAGATGCCAGCCAGCGCTTCCATTCTCGTCTGGGAGAAACAACTGGGTACTGGTTGCATGGTTTAAGAAAAATTATGCGTTTTGGGCAGCGCTGGATGATGAGTTTGGCAGAAGGCTACCAAGCCCTTTCTTAGCATGGTTATTTCCATCTTAAAACATCCCCAAATGAATAGAGCGCTAAGGGGCGTTAAACTCGAGCAAGCAGAGCAACTGTACGCTAGAGATCTCACGTATTTTGCATATTTACCTCTGGGGAAGGACCTAGTGCTACTTACAGGAATGTGAGGTAGTGGCACACGTCCATTTGCTTTGGCACTTTCTTGCATCTCTCTGCGATGCTGCTTTCGGAGTCTGTACGGTGGGATCCCATCTCTGCCGGAATAAAACAACAACATGCCCTGCTTTAGTGCCTTGCTCTCATACATTATGTTCATTTAAACCTCACCACCACAGAGTGGCAGGTAGGAAACTCCTTTACGTTTGAGAAAGGCTTTGCACGCCCAGGGCGAGCACAGCAGAGCAAGAGGAATCCGTGCGGGGAACGACGCTCGCCCAGGTCCCTGCACCAGCAACGCACTGGCATTGGGTGCTGGTGGGGACTTACACGGCATCTGCTGGGAGCAGAGCGAGGCAGGGCTCCTGCGACTGCTGCCCTAGGCAGAGGGCAGGGAAAAGGACTTGGACTGCATCCTGGTACCTTTTATAGTTGGTTGCTTTCTATTAAAGAGTCTGTAATGTACACAGTAAACCACAGGGCAGGCTAGGAGGGGGAGGAGGAGTGGGAGCTCAGTGAGCATCTGCACCAAGGGGAACTTGGTTGGGGAACAAGGTATATATTTTTAAGAGAGCGTGACAACTTCTCAAATGGCTTATCAAAGCAAAGGGGTAGGCTCCGCTGCTCTTAAGACAATCTCTAGCTCAGTCTGAAATTATGGGCTTGATACTGGAGTTGCTGTGTGGAAGAAGCTAGCCCTCGCCCCAGAGGAGGCTGGATGAGGTTAGGAAGGGATGCCATGCGCAGCGACACCCAACTGAACCAGCTCTGCTGGGGTTTGTGCCCTTGCCAAAAAAGCTGGTGACGGAGGTCTCTGCAGAGGAAGGAGACAGTGGTGGCAATGAACCTTGGTCCTGCCAGACCGGGAGCCAGGTCCATGGCTCTGCTGTGAGCTGGGGGGACGGCGGGGACCTGCTCTGCTGAGCTGCAGGCAGCCCTTCTGCAAAGACGGGGGCCTGGGTGCACGTGGGTCCCCATGACGGGGGTTCAGAGGGGTTGGAACCACCAGGATTCGCTAAGCACCCCTAATGGCAAAGCATCACTGCCTGAGCATGACTTCAGGTGAAAAAAGGAAACGCACTTTTGTTCTCACCATTGTGACCACCCTGCTTACACCCAGGGATGAGGAGACTGTGAGTGAAGTGGAGCCCAGTTATGAGATAAGGACACGGGCCCATCTCCTGGTGACGCCAGGTTATTTTGAGAAAAATCAACGAGTGCAAAAACAAATGTCAGCCTGGAGCTTGGCAATTTGGAGCTTTCCTTTTTTATTTTACACATTTCCCTGATTCAGTAAAAGTAACCGCTTGGGACGGCTGCGCAATGCCACAGAAACAGGTGGAAATGAATGGAGGGATTTGGTTTGTCCAAAGTACCAAATAACTTCCACGCACACGTGCTGTCTCCTTCCAACCCCGCACCACTCCAAGCAGCGCAAACGAGCCAGTCCCAACGCATCTCACAACGACAAGATGTTTGCACAAGCCAAATGTACTTAGCACCTACCCCCCTCCCCAACTGCCAAGCACAGCTGCTTCTTGAGAACACAGACCAAACAGTTTAACCAGCAGATTTTTTTTAAAGTCGAGATGTCATTTGGCAAGGGAAAGACCATTTACTGCGGCGCTTTGCCTGCAAAAGCTACAAGCACCAGCCTGTGCAAGGATGGTCACCGTCAGCTCTTTGCCTTTTTCATCGTGCCTGCTGCCCCGCTGGCTCCCTGGAAATGTGGGTGCAGGCAGAATCGCCACCAAATTACATCAGAAGAACGCAATTTCATGCAGTAACCCAGGCATTCAAAATTAAACGCCATTCAAATAAAATAAAACCCGTGATTAATGACAAGTGCTTTTTAGTAGGAAGACAAATGAGAGAACAGAAAATTAGCCAGGCTAATTACAGCTCTGGCTAGTGGCTGCAGGTAATGCGGGAGGAGGAAGAGCGTGTCTGGGAGCATCACCTCCGCTGCGCCCGGCAGTGACACGTTAGGGGAGCAGAGCAATTTCCCCAAGCGTTGCCATACCGACAGGCGATTACGATAGCTTTCATTAGGTGGCTTCATTTTCTTTAATAACGAGCCTCCATTTGAAAAATAACTTAAGAGTCACAACGGTTAAAGAGTTTCATCGCATCACGACGTGGCTTTTTCCAGACTGGATGGCAACAAAACAACTGGCAATTTTTACAGAAAAAAAAAAAAAAAATCTGGGGGATTATTTTAGCCATTGCTGGTCGGCATCAATAGACAACATTTCAGCTTAACCGCTGCACAAAACCTGGGCACCAGAACACAACTCGCACACTAAAGCCACCCGGCCATTCGCGGGAAAAGCGACATTATATTAGAAGGTGCAATTTTTCTTTCTTTCTCTCTCTCTTTTTTTTTTTAATTCTCCCCAGCAGCAGTCCCAGCGGAAAGAGCGACTTTTGTTCCCAGCACAGTAGCGAAAGGCTGATAATGGCCTCTAATCTATCCAGCTTCAAACACATGTTCAGCCCCGCTGTGCTGCCTTTGATGTCATTTTAACTAGATTCCCCAATGCCACCTCTGAACTTGGAACATTCCTTCGTTCAATGTACTGTGCCAACTCAACCAGAGGAAGCAAATTCAAAGATAAGCACTTTAATTTTATCCCAACAAAACCTTATTCAATAGATGGGGGGAAAGCAAGGAAAACCAATACCGTACTTTTGTTTTCCTTTTGTCAGGTAGCTTGCTTTGAGATATTTTCAACAGATAGAGAAATCATATATATAAAATAAAAACTTTTTTAGAGCATATCTACTTTTAAAATAAAAAAGTTTCCGAAACTGTTTTTCCTTCTTTCATCACGTGATTTTCTCTAGCACCAGAAAGTGCTGTGCTGAAATGCAACGGGGGGAGCAAGAGTATTTCTATCATTTATTTAATGATAATGCAACTGGTTTGCTATTGGGGAAATGCGGGGGCTTCCTCGTCTCTCCGAACCGACCTGCAAGAGCCTCTGGTGGGCAGGGAGGTTTTGTTGTGACTCTGCAGTTGGACTCTTCTAACAAGGGCTGGCTTTGCTCCTCCATAGACAGCCTCCAAACCCAACCATTAAACCTAACAAGTTGGAAATCATCATTGAGGATCTTTTAAATTAAAAAGCTGTTAAACTTGTTTAAATATAGCAGAACTCAAGGTCATTCTGGATCACTGGCCGTAGGAAAGACAGGAAACAAATCCACAGCAAAGCTGGTATTTTCTACCAATTACTCTTATCAAAGCACCACCGCCACCAAGAGACCTTTCTCACATAAAGAAGCGCAATGGGAAAATCGCCAGGCATTTTGCCCCAAGGCCCGTCATCAAAGGAATAATATTTAATCTGCAGGGTTTTCTGAAGGAGTAACCACTGTCCTAAACCCCTTCATTCCGGGAACAGCCATCCTTACTCTGGGGCAGGTTCGACTGGAACTGGGGAAGAGCAGGCATCCCTCCGGCACAGCTCGGAGCCGTGCCCCACCCAAGCTCACCAGCACCAAGGGCTTCCCAAGCGCCCGGGGGAAGGCAAAGCTGTCTCCCAAACGAGATAAGCCAGGACACATGATAAGACCCAGAGGAAGGAGTATTGTTGTTTAGTTGGACCACAACACTGGGCTAAAGAGGAGACATTACCTCTAAGCTCTTGCAGAAATGAAGAGAAGAAAGAGATGGACCTAAGGCATTTCTGTGTCTGAACTGGAATATCACAGGGCGATTTAATGCATTTCAGCTTCTGCCTGTTGCCTTCCTACCTAGATTTGCCTTAATTTCCCTTGAGTGTTGAGCGCCTCTGTTGTGACAACCCCTCCCACCCAGAGGCCGTCTCCTCCGCTTGGGAAAGATGCTATCCGCATGCGGGGTTATCCGAGACAGCAAGAGCACTTCAAGACTGCGGTGTAAATGCTGCTGCAAGCCTGGGGCAGCCTCCGAGCAGCTCAGGGTGAGGCAGCGCCCCAAAGCCCTGACCCACCACGGAACACCAGCAGTGAGCGACTCGGCCCCACCTGCGGCCACGGCACGCTTGCCGGGCCAGCGCTCGCCGGAGCCTTTCACCGTGTCCTCTCCAGACCTTGCCTCCGCATAAACCAGCTAAAACAACACAGCTGCCGTGCCGATTATAAAAACAGGTTTCAGCAGAGAAGACCGGAGCTGTTTTGCCTACAAGGGCAGAGGAATTCGCATGACACAGGAAGACTGAAAAATAATCAGCGGAGTGCAGGCATTTAAGAGCAATGTTTTTTAAGCCACTCAAAAAGCAAACTCCTCGAACAACAGGGACTGATAACATATTTGTTATATAAATTCAACCCATTACAGTAATATTTACCAGTGCTTGGAAAGACATCCGGTTGAAAGTTTGTCTTTTAGGCAAGCGTGCTTGTAGCTGGTACCACAGAAATGACTTTTAAAAACACTTAGGTGAGCTGGGCACTCCCAAAAAGCCTGTGCCTGCCTCCCTTCGCCCAGCTCAGGAAGCCAGATGGCCAGAGCATCGCCTAGGTCTCTGCTAGCAGCTTTGCATAGCCGAGCTGGGCATTCAGCCACATCCAAACCCTGCCTTGCCACGATCAATACAATATCAAAGCTTGGACGGGAGCTGGTGACAACTGCAATACATCAGAGTACAAGCAACTGCTCAGTGTGTCTGCCTTCTCCACCGACTCAAGCTGGCCAACACTGGAAGAGCACACCTTGCATCAAGCTGAGCTCTCTGTGCGCCCAACTGCGTCCCTGGTTTATTAGCACTCCTCAATTAGCAGACGTTTGCGTTCTGATTGTCCGGACACATTCTCCTCTGATGGAGGGTCAGGGAGGTTTCCGCCTTGGGATCACAGCCCGTTCACGCGCTGCCTTGGAGCAGAAGCCAGATTTCTTCATTATTGAGCTTGACTGCTGTATGTAAACAGCAGACATAGGGAAGAACCTCGCTCATCAGCAAAGGAGGCTTTTATTGCCATTTTCCTTAGAGAAGGCCTAAATTCAAAGCACCTAGACATGCAAGTCTTGTCAAGCAGCAGGAGTCCCTTCTTTAACTTGCATCTGGTTGTTCTTCATTTTTGCTGCCTTGAGCAATTCTGAAAAAATTCCTTTGAAACTCAGGAGGCAGATAGGTTCAGCAATGCCATGTAAAAACCGAACAAAACCTGGTACTGGAGTTTTAAAGGAGGTAATGAAGAGAAAGTGTTGAAAGCAGACAAAGTCTTTGTAAGCCAAAGGTCAAGGCTGTATGTCCAGAATCTCAATTTGGGGACCAATCTGCACGCATCCAGTTTGAGATGCACAGAAAGAAAGATCGCAGGTTTACCCTTATGATTTTTGAGACTTACTTAAAATGAACCACTGAGATTGGACTAGTTGTTAGCAGAAGGCAGTGCACGTATCGGTGGTAATTAAAGTCCTAGAAGCAGCCTATGGTGGGCATAGAAGGGATAAAATGCCTAAAGGAAAAAGGAGCGAAGAATAAAGAATGGATAGGATGGTCAAACAGAAATTATTCTGTCTGTGAAACAAATAAATTACGGCTACTGAAATAAAAATTAGGAGGGTGAAGAACTCTGGCATAAATGATCACAACTTATTGTGGGTATAACCATCAGTGCAAAACCACGAGCCTGCTGGACCAGTGGAAAAGGAAGTGCTAAAAGCTAATTGATTTTGAAGAGTTCTTACATCTGTCTCTCCTGATAACAAGAAGTTACATGACCCCTGCTAGCTTCAGAGTACTCCTCCATATAAACTGATGAATATGAAGAATCACAGAAGGATGTGGCAAAGCAGCTGGATTTGTATCAAACTGAGCCTTTAATTAGCGGTCCTCTACAGCTTTCTGTCCCAGGGGCATCCTCTGCCTCCCATGCCCCTTTGGCCAAGGTCTGCCTCCTCCATTTTGCAACATGACATGGATAAGGTGTGAGGAGCTGGTGGCAGTGAGCAGAGCGGACTCAATAGCTGCTCCTAAATGGCTCCAAGCCTCCACAGAGCCAGAGACAAGCATGCTACCGGCTCACGTAGAGCCACCACAGCAGACCCAGAAGCCCCCTTACCATGTCGCCCGTTCACCAGGTCACTGTGTTAACTGAGGGCAGGTGGGGAACTGTTGCGGCACCCATTAACAACACCTACAACACAGGCTGGAAAGTTTCTCCAACAAGGTGTGACAGCTCCTGACATTCACAGTGATACTAAACGTGCCTCTTGGAGGACTTTGTGTTTACAGCACTGCCGTTAATAAAACCCTCTCCTAATTCTGTAAACCTGTCATCTTTCACTTGAAGAATCAAAGGGTTTCTGCTCTACAGAAAGACACTTTGCATTTGCACTACTAAAAAACAGACCAAACATTGAATATTTTCCCCCAAATCCTTTTTTTCCATCACAGAGATGCAGTCACAACAAAATCTTGTAACCCTTTTTTTCTCCCTTTGCAGACCATCTTTAAGGAAGGTATCTCATGGGTGAGATACACGGCACTGTCAGGAAGGCAGAAACTAGGAAAAAGCAAAAAAGATTTGGCAGGAGTTTATGGGTACAAGTTGTGTTACAGTGCAGCGGTCACCAGACGTAAACGAGAACTGGTCAGTCACCAATCCTACTGAAGAGTAATCGCAGACTCAGCCCAGTTCAGCAGCAAAAAACCTCAATAGGAGAAGTACCCAGGTAAGTAGAAAGCTCTGTCTGACATTCAGAAGATACCACATCTCAAATCACTCACTACATCCAACATTTCCAGTATTTCTTGCACCTGGCAAGAAACATTGCAGGAACTCCAACTGAGTATCATTTATTTTAGTTCACTCAAACCATTTGATGTTGCAAATGTTCCCAAGACCAGCAAGGCTGAGCAGCCTGCACAGTGACAAAACAATCCCGCTTGAAAGGAAAGCGAGAACGATCATGACCTTGGTCTAATCAGATATTCCCCCCAACACCAGCTGTAGCAAAGCCTCCCCCAGACCAACACAACAGCAGTACCACCACTAAAGAACCAAACATACTACTGTCCCACTTATTGTCCCACCAGATTGGAGTTACTTACACGCTGCTGTCCGTCAGTGACATCGTATCAGCATCACTGGACATGCTCTGCTGCTCGCTGTCATTGGCACTGGTCGCTGGTGCCAAAGCGTAGCCCGTATTGACATAGTAAGGGTTAACAGGCTCTCTCCACGACCCATGCCTGCAAGAAAAATGAGAGAGTCAAATTAGAAGGATACAACCTTGACCACAGTCTGCATCACTGGGCAGAAGGACTCTGCTTGGAGCCCCAGCATCGGTGCCAGGCTACAGACTAAGCTGTGTTAAGTTGCACTGATAGAACCACGAACAATTTGACACGTAACTGGAAGCAAAAGGGAACCCATGGAGTAATGAAGGTGATACTACTAGAGTTGAAGAAGAGAGAGAACAAGACTATATGGAAGTAGTCCAGTTCCCACCAGGATTTACTGTGTCCATTGGCTAACTGCTTAGCATTGTCTTCCTATGAGCAAGGCAGGACATCTAAAAGCAATACCTAGATAATGAGACAGCACCTTTTCTTAGTCAAATCAGGCTTCTTTTTACTCTTCCAACCACGAGGGATGTGTAGCACGGCTCAACCATATTATGCTTGCTTTTACACCCCTCTTTACTCCAACATGTTTGCCAAGGGAGGGAGGCAAAGAAAGAAATGGCCGTTGCTTACAACGCAGTACCTAAAGCCGACCTCGAATGTCACACTCGACCTTGAATGTCACACTCGGGTACATCAAACACTTGCAAATTCCACCAGGAAGGACCATCTAATCACACCACCTTTTCCAATGGACAATCCGGCCATGGATCTATGGAGGCTACTTTGTACACAACCACATGCCTTGTCCTGCAGAGAGGTTATTCAAGTACACGTGCGAGCAGGCCAACCTCCTTCTCTTAAACAAAATGGTAGAAGAGAGACTGCCTGTGTGAGCTAACTGTTCGCTAACAAGTGAGCTATTTGCTCAGGAGGAGACCTGCATTAACAGTGAAGGAACCTGTGAAACAAGCAGGCAAGCAGCTCCTTCACACTGACTCCGCCACTGGCATAGAAAAGCTACTGCTGCCTTCGTGCCTCCAGCTCTGCTATACCGCAGGACAGTCAGGCCACGCAGGCATCTCATTGTCACTGCAAGTCATTTTGCAATTTGCCAGAAGGAGGAACAAGCTGAAACGTTCACACCAACACAGCACCACAGCATCATTTAATCCCCCACTCTCCCTGCCTACCCCTCTGCATGAAGAGCAGCATTTGTAAGATATCTTGAAGTTGATAAATTCCTGGGGTTTCAAAGCTCTGTTACCAGCTCTGAAAACCAGCGTCCTGTTTTAATTCAGATCACGAAGCTCATCAGCATGATCTTTTATTTAGTAACTCAGTGACCGGCACCTAGCTGATGTGGTTTGTAACGGACCTCCAGCAAACACCTCCAAGGAGGACACATCACACCATTTGTGCTTCCCCGTTCTGCTGCAAAAAGCTTTTCTGGCTGTACCGCAGTGGTCAAAGTCCTACAGACAACAGAAAACAGTCCCTGCCCTGATGAGTTTACATTTAGATAAGACAAGGAAACCCATGAGAATGCACAGATGGAAGGACCAGAGGCGAGGAAGACACCAGCAAAGGGAAAAGTTGGCAGTTTCCGCATATTTGTGCAGAGTATAAATGCAGGACAGCCACTATATGAACCGGGACTAGCAGACAACCCATTTAAGGTGGAGGTTTTCAGAATGATTTATGTATAATATAGTACTCAGTGTACAAGGATGGAAGCATTACCAAAGTATTTTAAAACCTGAATTCAACAGGGCTACAGCCTTCAGCTAGCACACCGCTCATATAGCTCCTATTCACCATGCCCTTCTGCTCCTAGACACAGAACCAGACAATTTTCCTTGCAATACACGCGGTCATGGATGTTCACTGGTCACTAAGAAAAATCATATTGTTTTAGGTCCACTATGGGGTCAGTTAGAAACAAATTACCCTCCTATTCTCACAAAGAGAAAACTAGTATTTTGCTTGCCCCAAGCCAAGAAAAACTCCAAGCTATTTCTCCTCGGACGACGAAGCTCAGGTAGTTGCAGAGTGGTGCAAGAGCATCCAAAACTGAGTCAGCTGAGGTTTTTCACGACTGTTTCAGGCAAAGGGAGCCTTCTGAGGTTTCTCCATGCTCGGGTGCAGTATAGAGTCAGTTGGGTACAAATGCTTACGGGTGCCTTCAGATGGCGAGTCACCACGGACGTCATCTAGCACACAAACTTTCTATCACTGTAAATGCGCACTGGAGCAGCCTTATTTCTATATTCCATCAGATTTCGGAACAGCTTTCTAGGGCAAATATTTAAGGCTGGAAATAATTTGAACAAGTTCACCCTAAAAAGCAAGATATAATAAGTGAAAACCTCACCAGCCCCCCTTCACCAGTTGTCCCCTTGCATAATGGTCAGTTCTGAACATTAAAGGAGTGCTGTGCAGTGCAACCCTCCTGTCACATCCGATGTGACAACTGCGTGATGGAGGCTGATACAACCTCTTAAATTGAGGCAGGAATGACGGATAGCTCAGGCCTTCCCTGCAGGCAAAGAGAAGGATGCTTTTTGGATAACCCAATTAAAATATAGCACCAACTTCTAGTGGACCTTCTGCCAGGACTCTGCGGAAGAGGAATGGATTATTCTAGCAGTATATTAAGCACGCACTATGATATATAGAATAAAATGTACAGATCAATCCATTTCTCCTTTGTATCTGCTGATACGAAGACAGAGCAGCAGAGAGCATCTGAAGAGTTCATCAGGTATGGATCTGAGATGGCTGAAGGAACCAAGAGCAAGCAGATGGGTGCTGGGTGGTCCCTGGCTGCTCCGGAGGAGTCGGGATGGATGGGCTCTCCTGCAGCACTCCATGGCTGTGGGCTTCCCACTGAGGATGCAGCCAAGAGTTTGGTCACAACTGTTGTATTTAGCTAAAATTACACACTTAAGCATGTATACGACAGGGATTACTTCCATTTTAGCTCTGCCTCTAATACATCAATGCAAACGTAAACTTTCAGTAAGCGTAAGAAGATGGAAAGGGTATAGGATTTCAAAGCAATCATAACAGGTTACATTACTTTTGAGGAATCCATCTGTATTCAATCCTTCTCCTAATGTTCCCTCTCCCTGACAACTCTCTTCAGCTGGCTCATATCACTATTTGAATGTTTTGTGCCGTGCCTCTGAAGAACGCTTTCAACATCTATTAGGAGGAAAACATTAAAGGAACATGGAGTCTAACAAAAAAACCTGGTCACTTCTGATCTGGGAGGGGAGGCTGCTTTAAAAGGGATACAGGCACACTCAGAGCGATTTGAAATGTCAGCTAAAAACCTCACATACCGAGCTCTATGTGCTGATAAGGGTGATAAAAGGAAAGGTGAGCATTTAAAGTTAGACTTCACAAAAATTCCTGCAGACTTCCGGAATTTTTTTTTTTTGATGGAAAGAGCAATGAACGGTTTTGAAATGAACACAGAACATTTCACACATTGCAGAAATAAAGCTGCACGCCTCTTCTGCAGCTCTCAGTTGCTCAACCCTCAAAATAATCACATAGGGAACAATTATAATAGAGATCACAGCAACCCAAGTAAGTCAACCTGACCAGCTGCCTTTTCTTTGCATAAAGCCCTCCACTGATCCCTGTCAATTCTGGTAATGCTGACAAGGGCAAAAACTGTTGTAGAAAACCAGCAAGCATCTCCTTAGGGCTTCCTTCTACCTGTTCAGAGTTTATTTTGCATGTTGTCTTGGCTGCATCCCGTCCCAAATCTCCCACTCCTCCAACCAAGACCAGCACGCAGCACTCTGAACGTTAGCACCGTCAGATCTTGGAGCTTCAACATAAGTGAGAAGAGAAGTGAGGTCCTCTTCGGTCCTCCTGCCCTAGCTGGAGTTCCCACTGCACCGTGAGTCCCTAAGGGCATCCTTCTCCTTCCAGCCTGGGATCCCCAGTCTCCTTCACACAGCTGCCCACTGATGGCTATTTCCATTTTAAATCAAAGACACAAAGTCCCCCATTTTTGCCAAACATGCTACTCTTTGCAAAAAGAGCACGCCCTGGCTGGCATGCTCTGGGGAAGCATTGCATCACCTTCAGAATCTGCAGCAGGAGAAAGATCTCACAGACCCTACCTGCAAACCCAAATCCACACAGCGCTCCCTTCAGTTCTCAACAGTTATGTACCTCCTTCATTGATGTGCTTCATCAGGCATGGAAAAAAAACCTAAGGCAAGAAGGAAATTTCCTTGGAGATGAAAGACCTTAGGCAACTAATTTCTGTAGAACTTAAATTTTCACTGGAGCGAATAAATTGCACAACACTCTATTGGCAGGTCTGTGAGACATGGTCTTCCCAAGTCTGCTAGCAGTTCCAGTGTGGCTGGAACAGCTCCCAATCTAAAAGGGAAGGTGATCAGATCCATCAGTTTTCATTGGTACCATCTCCTCCAGCTCTAGCACTGAATTTTTATGACACTGACATTTTCTGGAAGAAAATTTTAACTCAAAAGAATTGTACTTGTGATAGAAACCAGGCAGGCTGGCAGTCCTCCTCTTGCAAGGGTCCCCCACCTGCCTGACCCTGAGACGAGTGCATCCCCAAACTCCCCGGTGGCATGGTGAGGCACCTCCAAGCCCCTGCACTGCCAAGGAAGCAGCTGTTTGAGACACTAGATCAGTATACCCAAGAGATAAAGACTCATGAAGCTGAAAACCACAAAACCCCAATGCATGCTGCTTACATTCCCCCTAAACAGTGCTTCCAGAAGATTTCCTCCCATGACATACTCCGAACCTTTGGTCACCACGGTTTGGGTGAGCAGCTTGTTTTTAACATGGGAGAAATCCCGTTTTCTAGACAGCTTGAGCCATGAGGCAGCTGATAATCACCCAAACTTCACGAGTTGCCCTGGAAAGCTCCAAGCTGCAGGAGAAGTGAGGATGGGGGTAAGTCCCAGGGAAGAACACCCCAAAATGGGCTCTGCAGAGACTCAGGATCTCTCGCCACAGCTGCGACACCCTCCCTCCTGCGCAGCAGTGAGGAGCCTTGCAGCGGGACATGATTCCTCCTTTCCTCTTTTGGTGGGCCGTGTTTGAGCTGAGGGACCGGTGCCCAGAGACCACAGAGCCGGGCTGCAACTCAACGAGACCCAGTTACCAAGTCTCTGCGCTTCCACCCTGCTTTTTCACACCAACTTCTGACAACTTAGTTTAAACTTTTATAGTCCTGTGTTTTTAAAGATGACTATTTCCAGAACTACATTTGCAGGAGGAAACCAGAACTAAGCCCTACACTTATTTGGTGTCTCTGGTCATTTTGTCTTTGTGATTAGGAGGACGCAGTCTAATGCTCAGTCATCCTTCCAGCTCATGATTTTAACGTCTCCCATTTATTCAGTGTGAAAAAATTAATTTTCCCATTTAAAAAGTTATGCGCTTCCACCCAAGAAAAAAAGCAGCTTTCAAACTGACAGCTTGCTGAGTCTCTGGCTGGCCAGACACGATCAGAGCTCTCTTACTTCCCAAACTTACATCGACCAACAAGCGGGTGACTGTCACATCCTTCACGCAATACCACATTTCATTATCACGACCAGTCAATCAAATTAAAAGGTACGCATGTTAGCTTATGCTGTACAAGCCGAAGCAAATCCCCTCAGCATATGCAAACAGCACATGCTGACAACAGTGTCTGAGCAGCAGGGTCACCTTTAAACGAGAACAGCGTTCACCAAGAAGTCTGACTTGCAAGATTACATTAATCTACAACCTGAACAGAAAAGTCTCAGTTTCCAACCCACGGTACCAACAGCCATCGCAAAAGGTGCACCGTACTGGTTATAAAACTATGAGAAATGTCCCAAGGCATTCACAGCGTTCCCCAATACATCATCGCGGGTATGTTTTGGAGCTAAGAACAAAATGCCTATGAAGATGCAAAGCTGAAAACCTTTCCTCCTGACTGGATTTAACCTGCACTAAAGACGCCAAGTCTGCTCAAGAGGTTAAAATTGGGGATTTAGCTGATAATTTGACTGCAAATCCTCGGGGTTGCTCCACTTAAAACTCTTTCCAATTACTGCGGGTACTCAGACACTGCTGTGCATCTCAACTTTATCACTGCCAATGTCAAGCTAATCACATGTGTTCTAGGCAAGGGCAGCTTCTTCAAAGATCACATCAATTCTGGACAAGTTAATCTGTTCTTTGAGGTCTCCAGATGGCTCTTGCCAAGAAAGTTCACTTCCAGCCCTGCAGCTGGCGAGCGCAGCGGCCCCGGCGCTCTGCCGAGCATTACAAAGGAACCAGATCAAAGTTGTGTCTTACAAAAAAATGAAATCTGAAGTTTGAAAAGCAACAGCAGCCTGTCACTTGTAGGCTTAAAGACGACTTCTGCATGCTCCAGCTATCAGGGAATTTATGATTACAGTCTGGCTTTTAAAAGCTGATGAAAAAAACGACGCTCTTTAGTGCTCCTTGCCTTTGCAAATCTGTATCTTCTTCCGTGCTTATTCATCCTCCTACACTGGAGGAAGAAGGGAAATAAATAAAAACTTAACTAAAAGTACAGATAAGGGCTCCTCTTCTCTTTTATTCTAAGGCATTCAATTCCATTTTAGGAGTACGCGGAGATTATTTTATGGGGAGCTTCAGTAATTATTGTGAAGTATTAAAGTACAGTTACAAAAACTAAACCCAAGATCTACCAGTCTGAGTTTCCAGTTTCTCACTCCCTTGCATTTACCAAGGACATACTACTTCTCAGGCAGGACTAAGGAACAGAAGACGCATTCATTGAAACCAATAATTTAGATCATAGGATACAGCAAGGTGGGTGAGAAGAGTGATTTAGAATTTGTCAGAATCTAGGAAGGAAGCTGAAATACAGGAAATAACTTGTTTGCCCTAGGAGGCAAATAAAGACTAGAGGGCTAAATATTGTGGCTGTATTGCCCTATCGCCACCCCAACCTCCTTAGGAAAGGCTTTCAGACAACAGGATGCAACCACTGAGTTCCAAGGGAAGCACAGAACAAGTCCCTCAAGATTTCATCTGACTGTGCATCTACAAATAAGCCCTCCCAGCTCCTCCTTCGCAACAGAGGCAAGGCTGTGCTCATTCATCGCCCCAATGTAATACTGTATTTTGTCCACTACTTATAGATTTAAAATCAAAACTGTAAAAATCCAGTTTTGCCAGGCAATAAGGTCGTCCTTCCTAAAAACAATGCACACCTTCCCGAGAATAAGACCAAACCCCTCATTTATTTAATAGCTCAATGCACAAGAAATGAATTAAAATAAAAGAGAAAATATGGGCAACAATGTCTGCACATCAATTAACAGGACGCTTGGATCATCTTCCTGAAATAAAGCAAACGTCACAGAACATTTCGTTCTGTATCTAACAATAACAGGTATTCACTTAGACTCATTTCAACATATTAGTTGAATTTACAGCACAACATGGTTTAGGTTTTTTTTTTTGGTTTTTTTTTGTTTTTTTTTTTTTTTAAATGATGACACGGTTAATATGAATCCTTATCCATTATGAAAGGTCGGCATTAAATAGGGAAATTTTCTATAAAGCATACAGGATATTTGTCTGCATTAATTGTGATTGAACAGGAGCCTTACTGCTTTGGAGCAGCCTGGCTCCATCAGTCATTCAAAAGCCTCTGCAGTGACTTAAGACGCCACAAAACCAGGGCAAAACCAGCATCTCCTGTGTGCAGTTTGGATAGCCAGGGTACATTGCTCCCACCCGTAAGCCACACTTGCCCTCACGCCATGGCCTTTGTCAGACAATACTCCATAGGAGAAAAAATATTTTTAATATTTTATTGGAAGGGACAGAATCAAGCTTGCACAGGGATGTGCTGAACATCCACACGTTGCCAGAAAAAGTTGCCTTAATAACCAAATTCGTGACTGACATTAAAACACATCCCAAATGCAGTGAGAGGAACTTGACCCTGAGGACCAAATCCTGACACCTCCAGAACAGAGACAGGACGACATGCATAAGGAGGAATGTCAGAACAGAAGCATCAGTGTGCTTTAAGGTCCTGTTTTGCATTAAAATAAATACAAACCTTTTCAAATCACAGGGCCTGTCTACCTGAGCCTTGCAGCGTGCCCAGGAGCTGGTGTCCCCATCCCCAGGCAGGGGATGCCCTGCTCCAGCACGCTCCCTGTGCACTCCAGCTGCCCAAGGGTCTGGGTGAGAACCAGCCCACAGGAAACCCCCCTGAAACGAGTGGGACCCCAGTCCTCACCCCCCACTCTGTGACCCTCCCAGCGTGCTCTCCCCGGGCCACAGGGCTCGCTAGCGCGGACACAGGCACTAATGTGGTCTCCTTTCCCCTCGCTTAAGCTGAGAGCTGGGGAAAATTCGGCAACAGGCCGACAGGCAAGACCTTTCTGCTCTGCTAATCGGCTTCTCAGAGTGAAATGACATCTATGTTTAACATGGCAAGTGATTTTTTACATATATATATATTTATATATACATATGTGCTTAAGTGGATGAGCACGCACAGTGGCCATTTCAGACAGCATGCACCAGTGCCAGCTCCCACGTCTCTGCTTTCCCGGGTGACTCTCCCAGATAAACCACTGCCGGTGGAGAAATCCTCTGCAGAGAGCTACGGGGGTCCCTGCACAGGCTCCTGTGCCTTTTCCCCGTGGTTTCCCTTCCCTGGAAAGGCAGGCAGGGCACCTGGGGGTCGTAAAGGAGTCGCAGAGGAAACGTTTCTTCCCAGAAGGGGCAATACAACTATCACATTGCAGATGTAAAAATACCAGCAAAGCCCCCAACTGCTCAGAGCCTTCCACGTCACACCAAGTGAGCAACCATCCGTCCCTTCCTCCCACCCTGCCTGCAGCCCAGGATGCTGCTCCCTCTGCAGATGAAATAAGCAGCCGAAAGCATCTCCCAGCTTTCCAGCCGCGGGCTGGCTGTGCAGACACCCACGCAACACGGCTTCCAGCCCAGAGCATCCCCCTCACCCGTGCGGCGAGGGCCTTCGTGAAACAAATTACTTCCAAATGCCTGCCTCTGAGGCACGGGGAGAAAGGGAAACCCAGGTTTATACCTGGGTCTGCTCATAACCTAAAGAAGGCAGCAGCTCCACTTAAAAACAGCACTGCCTGCAAACTATCAAATTTATCCCGGGATTTCAACAGCTTTTCTTCATTATTTTTCGTCTCAACCAAACCACAAATTTACTTAATGACTAAACCAGGCGAGCGAGTACTTTGTTTTCCAGACAGCGGGAACCTTTCTAACGGGATCCAGGTTTTCAGAAAACACATTTACCTAACGTCAGGCAAGGGAGAGGGTCCATTTCCGAGATGCATTTTATGCTTTTTTTAACTTCCCCAAACCCACCAGCGTCGGGGTCGGGGTATCTCCAAGTCCCGAGCCCGAGGACAGGCGCTGAGCAGGGTGAGGAGAAGACAATAAGAACACTGTGTTCCAGGAATGATCGAATAAAGGCAGGAGCATGCTTTTGGCTAGCAGGATTCAGCGCTGTAACTCCGTCTGCTGCTTTTCTTCTCCGTCTCAAGCAACGTTGTTTGTCCACGCTTCTCTGAAATGGAAAGTATTTCCTCTTGCCTGCTTGTTCCAAGGAAAGATCTGAGGAGGCCTGGTATAACCAGGCAGAACTGGGGATTCTCCAGTGCCTCAACTCTTCTTTGCCAAAATTTCTGCTCAACAAGAAAGGGCTTACAAGAAAGAAATTACGAGCAGATTTCTCTGCAAGCTTAGTAACTTAAGACCAGGGCCTGCAGGATGAGTAAGTTTTTGGATGGGAACAAAGCATCCAGCTTTGGCCAATGACTCCAGACCATTCCCCTCCTTCCTACATACCTACGGACCCTCTGGAGTGTTCAAGAACACAGGACGGGGCAGGGACATTTACAGGTACGTAGATTGGGGAAGAGGAGCTGTTGGAATCAAAGGGCAAATAAGATCTCCTGGGCTCAGTCCTTCCTTAGATCACCAAAGCTTCTCAGGAGGGCATAAACCCCAGCACTGTAATCCGTTGTCTGTACTGCTTTCAGGCATAAATTTCCCGATACTTAAATCACAACAGTGATGTTGCCGATGGCTGAAATGAAAGGGGAAGATATGCAACTCAAGGGGGCTCCATTTGACAAAGACTAGTCGCAGCTTTGACATCAAACCGTTTGCTTGTATCACTGGGCCACGTAACGTAGGCTGAGCCACACGACCACAGACTTGCTAGCCTCACTTAAATCCTCATCGAAACAATGGCATGAAACTCAATAATCATTACCAATTTACTGCCAACAAACTTGGTATTTTAATGAAATTACAAATTTGGGTGGCAGAAGAAACTGGTTGATGTAATATTTTGAACATCTATGAGGCACCTGACTTGGCACCTCAAAACAACCCAGGTTTGTTGCCTAAGACATTTGATGAAGCCCTTCTAATGATGAGCTGGGTAAGATCACTGAGGGACCCTTAGCAACCCCAGCTGTACAAAAAAAAGACTTTATTTCAGTGAATAAGGTCTGGCTCACCAACGCACATGAAATGAAGAGGTCTGCCTCCAAGCAGAGTCGCTCACTGGTGTCTTAACTTCTACAGAAAGGGTCCAAGAAACTCCCCCAATTGAACAAAAACCTTTGAGGTGACTGAACTCTGACCTCAGCTGGTAACAAAACCAAAAACACGGAGGGCTGGCAAGACCTGGCAGAGAAAAAGCTGAGAGTCAGGATTTAATAGTGCTTCCAGAGGGGAGATTCAGCTGATTAGAAACATCCTAATCTTCTCTCTCAGTGTATATTAAAAGGTCAAGAAGCGGGATCAGATATTGGCAGCACATGAAAAAAACAACTCAGTCGAGCAAAAGACCTTCACAAAGACGTTTCATACCTTCGCATTAAAAATTCCTGCAAAGCCTTATTTAACTTTATTTCTATATAGGGAACACATTTAAGTTTAATGTCAAGAGACCATTAGATTGGGACAGAAAAGACTACCCTCCCCAGCCCCAGAAGACTTCTGCCTCCAATCAGTACTTTATAATGAGCAGGAATTCATAAGCATCAGTTGACTGCAACCATGACGGATAAGTAGGTCTCAGAAGTACAGCACCATGAAACAGAGCTTCTCCAGCAGTCCTCTGGAGTCTCACAAGCTCCCCAAATGGGGTCATTAAAGGATACTTGTTGGATCATGTTAACAAGTGGCAGGCTCTATCAACAAGAAAATACTGGCAAGCTGCAAAAAGCTTTTAGGCTTGTTCTATCATTTACTGCTCAGCTCTGAAGAGATGTCAGCACCACAATAAATGTATAAATCATAACTCCATCTCCTGGTCTCTATTGGGAGCCCGTAATCCGACATTCCCTTCTCAGCTCAAACTGACCTGGCTGATATAACGCAGTGGTTGGGGCAAGATGAGGGTGGACTGAGTCATGCTATCCTTCTGACAAAGTCCATTAGAGGTTGACAGCAATGACAAGTCCCCAGAAGAACTGTAGTAACAACAACCAGAAAGAATGAACCATGCAGAAACTGTCTAAGGGAGACAGATGCTGTTAAAAAGGATCTTTCCTTTTCTAGAGATACTTATTTTTTTCCTCTTTTAAGAGTTTAGCAGACTAACAGCACATAACTTGCTGCTGTCCCCAGAAAATAGGCATACAGAGGGAGGTTAGTCTTGTGAAGATGTTACAGCCAGCCTTTCTTTTAAATAAGGACTAAAGTAACTTTTCCTTAGATGGTGCAGAATGAAGTCTTCACTCACAGTCCTAGTTTTGGGACAGTCACTGAACCTTGCACCTCCAGCAAGACCTGGAAGCCAAGCCATCAGGCGCTGCATCGCGGTCACACAAAGTCATATTTAAAGATAATGAATGAAATCAACTGATTCGGTTTCTCATTTCTTGTGGCTGTACTTTTACAAACACATCTAAATTCAGTGGCTGACTGGCAAACAAAAAGCAAAGAGTTCAGTGGTGAGAAAGACGGAGGTCAGCACCTGAAGCCGGCCGGCGCAGGTTGGTTAGCAATCCCTCTTTACTGCATTTACCTTGACCACAACTACAAGGACCCCCTTGGGCATGCTCCGCTGCTGAAGGTGACACCATCTCCAGAGGCATTCACTAAACAGTTTGAGGTGTGAGAACCATTTCACCNTTGCTCACAGACAAATTGCACAGGAGCTGACGAGGTAGCTCCAGAAGTTCCAGCTAAACTCCAGACCAGAGGGGAGATGAAATACCTTTAACTGTAGCGCGAGAGTGCTAGGGAAGCTTATATATGCAGTCCATCCTGTTACTGTGTTTGGCCACTGCTCAGGGAAGTCCCCTGCTTGTTTTTTCTCGGTGCACTCTACAGCAAGTGAAACTTGCGTGTTGTTATTTTTGCCTTATGCAATTTTTCTTTTGGTTCTCATCCATTAGAACAGGCAGATATATGGGCTTTTACCTTTACTACACAAATTCCACGGTATCTTTTCATCTGGTATGCATTATAGTGGGGATATATATGAAGTACCATGTCCATTTAAAGCGCTGTAAAAGAGCTGTTTCAACTCTCGTTCCATTCCTACGTATCTTTACACAATTAAAACCAGTTGACGGTTCCATTTAGGAAAAATAAGTGACAATGCAAGCAATGTGCTTTTTCTTCTAAATAAATTAGCCACTGTTCAGATAAAGGACAGCTATATTTTTTTTTACCTCAGTTTCTTAAGACAGAAGGCTAGGTAGTCAAACTCTGTGTGTTTCCGTTGATCTCTTTTTACTCCCTCCAGAAATTCGGAGTACAAGGTATTTGCTGACACCCAACCAAATTCAACAGGGGAGGAAGGCCTCAAAGACACTGCGATAATTAGTGAAAACAAGAAGATGTGGAGAGACTCTTAAGCGCTCTGAATAATGACGAGGCTGTGGCCAGATGTCAGCAGAAAACCTACACGGAGAAGAGATCTTACAATTGCCTCAAATGCAAACAGAAGTTTCAGCTCCAGCTGACACCTTCCCAGACACCGAAGTCAGCACGGGCCCATTGCAAAAGCCACATTTTGGGAGCCCCAGTGCTGAGACCTGGTTTAATTCTGCATTTTGGATGGCCGTGGATGGGCCCCAAATCACCTCCAGTTGACATGATGATGTGTTGCTGCTACCGTTCTCCCCTTCAGGTGGAGCCCAGAGCAGAGCACCACGGCTGGTCTGAGCCACTGCCACGTGCTGTCATAATCTCAGCCACCATCATTAGAAATGAAATCCTGCGGATGAAGGAAAAGGCTGTTTTCTGTGTAGGACCTGGAGCACAAGAGCTGTTAAACACTGGAGCCCATCTGCGTGACACAAACACACCATCTGTTACAGAATGCATATGTGCTGTACTATACATACAGGATTTCGTTGACCAAGTAGGTAATACAAGAATGCCTCATTGCTTTAGATGTTTTCTCCTTAAGACAGCAGGGAAAAGCAGTCTACAGTTTTGAAAAAAATTTATCTTCTACTCATCTCTCTTGTGCCCATGTATCACACTATCTATTACTGATCCTGCACTACCTCTGCAGAACTTCATCTGCTCACGGCACAGGATAAACGGATTGATATCCTTATTTCCCCCCTCTTTGTACTTTTACATCACCCAAATTTCATGCTAAATGCAGCATTATTCACTTGGTTGGAGATTCTTCTATGGTAATTTTCACGAGTGAATCTCGTATTTATTTGCGATGCAATTCTGGAGGAAGGAAAAGCTATTATCTTCTTATGTACAAAAAGCCAACTGCAATGCTGAAATAGTCAAAATTTTCTCAAAATGTGGATGCTCAATTTGAAATGCTCTGGGCGTAATACTCAGCATTTTTGTAAGACTTCTGCCTTGATGCATGCTCAGCACATCGGTAAGTCTGATCTGGGTCTTGAGTTGTGCACAGAAAAGTTAAGGCACGCACGACGACTCTCTCCCAGGGAGAAGAGCAGTCTTACAGGATCTCTCTGGCAGAAACCAGCATGGAAGCACCTGTGTTTTTCTGCTTGCATCTTCTGCCGCTTCCACTGCAAGGCCTTTTAATGATGCAAGAGGTAATGCAGGTGCCCTGTGCACCTTCCTTCCTACCTGCTCCGTTAGTTCCCCCAGCTCTAGCCATCCCATGCACTGAACAAGCAAGAGCCCTAAAGAAAAAGAGTCTATGATCACACACCAACAAATAGGTACAGGAGTAGAGAAAGTTATGAAATGCCATGTGACAGCACCGTCCATCAGACAACACCGTCCCATGTCTACATGGGGCAAACATCCCCAGCCCCTCTCTCCCGTTCAGCTATATGTGTTCAATCATACAGTTAGGGTCAGCTCACAGCCCTCCCCGCTCGGAGGCAAACAGGATTTCTCTCCTCTAACCTGCCATTCATTTGCACAAAAGGGAACTTTATCCCATTATCAAAACTGGCTGAGATTAGTGCATAAGCGGTATCTTCCTCCCATGTAATGGGCTCGAACTAAGGCTGAACAGGCAGCTTCAGCTGTCACACCTGAAAACTCCAGGAAGCATCGGAAAATCCCTTTCCAGTTTTAACAGCCTTGTCTCTTGCTAGCTCCCAAGTTGGAGGACCTCACCCTCCTCACCTCTTCCCCGTCACTGCCCAAAAAGCCTTTTTGTTGCTGAGTGCCTTTTCTGGAGGATGCAAGAAGAGAGCTGGCTCACCTAACTATGAGCGTCGGAGGCTCCACAATCATCATCAGCAGCAACAGGAATTGCAGTTTCCAGCCTCTGAAGTCTTAGCAGTGAGTATCATCAGAGCAAATACACTTTTCAGAGACTCTGGCTGCCAAAATTTTAAACCATCTACTATAGAGCTCATGCAATTTTCACAAGCTTGTAATTTAATCAAATCAAACAGATTCTCACATGGACAGCAAAAGGTATGTTCAAGCTGCCAGCGCCCCTCCCACCTCCAGCAACCCACTTGCCAAACGATACACCCCTGCTTCAAAGTAGGAAAGCTGGAAGATTATCAATGAAAAGTAAATTGACTCTGACATGAGCAAAACAATGTAATTTCCTCCCCCTCTGTTTTTCCTAAAATTTGCCAAAATAATTCAGCCTTAGGCAGAATCTCAGCATGGAAGAATACCAAACAACACAGTCTGATAAAGATATGAGCAACTACAACAAAGTTTTATATAATGGATAATGTTAGGCAACCATGACTACAGCCATTGCCGCCAGCTCCGCCTATACAGTAAATGAGTGATATTTTAACATCACTATTAACCCCCCCTGCAAAACTACAAGCGAGTCTGTAATATGAGTCATAATATCCTTGGCATACATTTTGATTGCAAAGTTGATGAAAACACCCGTCCCCAAACCTGTGTGTGAAAACCGTAGATGAATTAATCAAAACATGCAGGAGCTTGTGACATGTCTGAGCCTGCACATTCGCATCTGCAGTTGTGAGACTCTTGCATGACACGATGTGACAGCACAGAGACCTGGCTGCCAACTTTTGCTGCTGGTACCTTGTCACATCCAGAGAAGAGAGAACAATATTTGCCAGCAGTTCTTATTTTAGGACTGAACTTTCTGGACTATGTGTATATCCACAGTACGATGTAAAATTCACACCGTGAATAAGTGAGCAGAGAGAGACTCATCTGTTTTGCATTTGCATGTTGCTAACACAGCAACTGCTCAATGGCATGATCCTCTCTGCTCAAGACGATAACAGATGTCTACGCGTACTGCAGACATGCGTTTGTTGTGCAGCTTTAAGCAAATAATAAATGAATTTATGAATTCCACTGTTGGCGACTTATGGAGATCCCCCACGTGCAGGATCACTTTGTTACTTGCCTGCGGGCAGCAGGTTGACTGCCTAGTGGGATTGCCTGCCGAAGGGCCGTAATTCCTGACCTCCAGACCTTCCACTTCACAACTGCTCTCAGTCTCACCACTGGAAGTCTACCTCAGTCCAGATGAGCAACCAGAATAATTAATCAGGCTGCTTTCTCCAGTAGAAGGGAAGAGGGCTTTCCTAAGCAGCTATTTCCTGACACTAGCCTTGCAAATCTCCCCCCAGGGTTTACTCTCTGGGAAAAGTTAGGGAATAGGTTGGGACAAAGAAATATCTGCACATTTCCTTGACTGGGGCCAACCCCAGGAGATCAGGAGGCCATGGATGTCTGTGAGCGGCTGCCCCTGGCATCAGGAAGAAGAATCTTCATTTACTGTGGGAAATGCAGTTGCACCCAAAAAACCTTTTGGGGGTTTTATTACTGCTGCAAGCTGAGGAGATGTGGGGCCACAAGAGCTCTCAGGACACAGCTCACGAAGAATTGGGCTTCATTTTCGGGAAGAACGCCATTGCTGAGAAAGACTTCGGTCTCCCTGGTAGTTTAGGGCAGGTTCATGAAGTGATAAAACTCTGACATTGACCTTCACTGAAGATGTGGTAAGAATCCAGAAGAGTGAACATACCCCCAGAACGGTGCCTGCTCAGCTGCTAGTCTTAGAGGGGAGATGTCTTCATCAGTCCTAAAGAGGACCAAGGACCGTGATTTGATCAGCAGGAAAGGATGTGTTGGTGATCATCAGACCCTACAAAATCTTTTCCGATCCTGATCAATGTCACTTTCCCAAGTGATGAGGACTAGCAGGCCAAGGTCACCTGCCTGGCTGAAATTCAGCCCAGGAGGGCTGGTTGAATAGTGATAAGAAAGAGGTCTCTTCAAACTGAAGTCTGAAACGTGTGGAACTTTTCGTTCTAGAGCAAGAAAAGATTTTGACCCCGTTTCAGATTTTAAGTCCATCTCCTAAACAAAAGCAGCTGAAGTTTAAATGAGCCAATTCTGCAGATCATTACGCTGCTATTACACAATTCCTTCTAATCCCTGAAGTGTGGAAGATGTGCCAATGCCGACCCAGGCGCATCTTTGTCATTTCAGCTGGACTTCCAGCCTTTCCACTAAAGATTTCATTCTGCTAAACCGTTCTTGACAAATGCCAAACACTAAAATCTCCCAAATATTTATTGTAATTTCTTTGGCCACGCTATCACAAGTGCCTAAATTCCCCTTCTCAGTTGGAGAGCTATCTAGACCAGAGGTCTCCAAATCTTTCAGCCTAATAAACATCACAAAGGCTCATGAGCCCCTACGAGTAGTAAGGGAGAGATTGTTTGTGCCACAAAAGGAACAAAAATGACCAGCCATCCCCTGCTGGCTATTCTCCTCCCCTAAGAACTTGGTCTAATCCCCTCCACCCTACAGCCCTTAAAAAACAATATGCCAAGGAAAGGGAGCAACTGCTATGCATACTGATTCCCCCCCAGCTTGGACGTGGCTCCTGGAGGACCACTGTCAGCCAGCTGCTAAGAGCAGCCCCTCTCTGACATGCTGTGCTAAGGCAGAAGGTTGCTTTTCATCCTCCTGTCTTAGGGACTGCCCAAAGAAACCATCAGGCTGGGTGCTCATGTGTCTCCTGGGCTCATGCAACAGCAGAGCTCTCCCCACAACCTCTTTGGGTCTCCACAGCCCAGCAGGTAAAAGGGCTGCGGAGCAGCCACAGCTCCCGCAGCCACTCTCGGACCCTCCCCGAGCCAGCCCAAGAAGCGACTCGGGCTCGTCCAAACGTTTTGGGGAGAAGGCAGAGGATGCAGTCCAAGGAACACATTTCTATTTCTCTTCCAACGTTCAATGTGCTAACACAGCACCATTTAGGTGAGGAGGTACACAGGCTCGCTGACAAGCCATGCAGGGAGCAAGAGCCCAAGGTACCAAGGGAAAGGAGGAAGATGAGCCAGAAACACGGGGTTATGGCAGCTCTCAAAGCCACCCCTGTGTGCGCAAGCATGCCAAGGCCAGCCCTGGAAGTACTGGTGTCTCTAAAAGAAGCCACAGTTGAGAAGGTAACATTATAAACCTATAAAATAAGGTTTTACTGCTGCTGACTAGCTGAAACATGCAGAACATGTGTTGCAGGGAACATAGCATGATTTTATTAGCAAACACAAAGCCATTCACGCAGAGTGGCCCAAATGGGGTGGGTTGAATTAAGAGAACAATAGCAGCCCATCAGATGGCCCTTTCTTTCACATATGTCTTCAACTTACTACGCTAGCAAATACTTAACGCAACTTGGAAATACATTTTCATCTGAAGAGCCTCACGTTATTAACACATTAGATTAAAATCAAAATAATTGAGAACGTAACCTACTCCTGATGCTGTTCATTAAATGACTAAATCTAAACCATGAGCACTCAGCCAGCCTCCCCCTCTTTTGGAAACTCACTTGCAATCAAGTGATTATTTGCCCAATGTAACACAAGCCAGCACTTTGCAGCTCTGCTGAGACTAAACGGGACGGTGTTTCGGCACTAAACACAACGCTGCCTCACTGCCCGACCGCGTGGGTCACAGGAGAGCTGTGGACCCCTCAAGCTGTCCCGGGGAAGATGTGCTCAGGCTCAGACCAATCTGAAAGGAAAAAAAAAAAACCCCGTTGCGTCAGAGGCTAATGCTAACCACGTTTCAAATTCGATCATGGATTCCAGTTCCCCAAATAACAAAACAATAGACACCAAAGAGGAAAAGTGGAAACTGCTGCTTGGGGAAGCTTGCCACGACATGCTGGCTGGAAGTGTGCTGGGACTAAATCCTGCTGCAGCCAGGCTGGGGCTCAGCACGCCAAGGCAGCCCGCAGGAAAGGCAAGGCTGGCTTCCCCCTTTCGGAGCTGCTTGCTGGTCCGCCTGCCTCCCTCCCCGTTTCATCTCCAGCTCTCCTTGCAGCACCCGGTCAATGCACAGTATTTATGCTGCTCACACACCCCAGGGTGGGAGGGATGAGAGCAGATGAGCAGAAGAGACAGGAGACAGCACGGAGATGGCCTTGGGAAGGAAAGACTTCAAAAGTCACACAGCGGGCTCCGGCTCTGAGTGTCCTTGCAATGGGCACCCCTGTAGTGACTTTAGGATCTAGAGCTGCCCCAGTCTTGTTTTATGCCTAACCACTTTTTAAGGCTTTGCTTTGCAAAACAACCAGGTAGGTGAGCAGAGATGCTGCTGCTGCTTTAAAGCTAGCAGGAGGAACAGCCTGCCTACTGTTCATGGCTTAAATTACAGATTTGCCACAGGACACCAGCACAAATGATAAGGCAGCAGTGCCCTGGCTTAACCTTTGTCAAAGAATTCCTAATCTTCTCCAAGATTAGACTTTTGTTCTTCTTAACTGCCAGCCCAACACACCACCTAGACTGCAGGGGGCCAGGCCCACAAACACAAATTAATTACATCAGCTGTAATTCACACCTCTGGATGCTTTTGAAGCGACTCGTTAAGTGCTTTTGCATAAGACAGTTGGGGGAAAAAAAACTAGTAGCTATCACATTGAAATACAGATTTCTGTTCTGGAAGGAGCCCTACACAGATCAAACCCTAATATCCCAACTGGCGAATTCATGCAGATGCAGTTTGTTTCAGTGCTGGTCTGTATGTCTATCAACTCGCAGAGTCCAACCGGACGCCTCTAGGATCTGCAACAGCTGGCCATAACGGGAGCTCAGCTCATCATTTCACCAGTCCGCACCCCAGAGGTCAGTCCCTTTCCCCCAGAAGGGCTCAGAGACAGAGGAGCTTCCCAGCCACCGCAGATGGCCGACCCTGCCCACCATCCAGCCACACCAAAAAGAAGCTGAAACTTCACTAAAGAAACCGCTGTTCCTCGAGGGCTGGAAAATCCCCCGTCCTAATGCAAATCGTAACGTCGTCGTCCCCCCGCAGCCGAGCAAGCAGGGGTCTCCAAACACCACCACTGTGCAAACAATAAACAAGAAGTGTTTTGGCTACAGCAACCTTGGCAATACGACCTTGAGGCGAGCAACATGCCGCTGCTGGCGAGTGTCCGGAGAGCGAGTTGGGTATTGCCGCTTCGGCCAGCGGTGGCAGACCTGCGGGTAGGACAAGCCAGGTAACTGTGCAGTCGTTCCCACTGCTCAGCACCCTGCAGGAAAACTTTGAAAGATTTACTCAATCGCAAGTTGGTGCTGGACAGCTTTCAAGGGAGAAGCACAAACTTATTTTCCTATAATTCACTGTAAAGAAATTGCAGAGCAGCTCGGTTTGCTCAGACAAAGACAATTCCCCATCGCACAGGGTGATGGCTGCAGCAAGGAGGAGACCCGGCTGTGCCTGAGCAGTCGGCACAGCCGAAGCCATGCAGATCCCGACCCTAACCCACACAGTGACAACATCCAAAGGGTAATCTCCATGCTTCAGTCCTCTCCCTGCTTCCTTCCTGCTCCTTCAACCTGGGGAATACAGAGAGAGAAAACCACCAGCAGCTTAATGATGGATGGGCAAAACCTTTTCACATATCAGATGATCACTACCGGGAGGCTGATGAGGGAGATAGTGGCCCTAAGCTCATCCTGCTGTAATGGCACGTCAGAAATGCTGGTGGCTTTCTGCCTCCCAGTGAGAGGGGTGGCAGGGGCAGGACGGGGTGGGGGAGACAAGTTTTAGCCATTTTTGCAAGTTTAGTGTTCCTACAGTGACCACATGCTGCACAAGAACAACCTCCAAGCCAATTAGAAAACTAAAAAAACCAAGCCAACACTAAGGACTAATTGCTTAAGATAAAAACCACCACTTATCTCCCAAATGATTTTCCCTGACCCTTTAGTGCATGGCAGTTCTCTGAATAAAAACGTGAGCTATTTACCCAGGGTGGGATTTTCACGAGGGCCTGTAGGTGTGTCAAGGCAAGGTCAGTAAGGAGAGAGGGGGTTTTTTATTATTATTTTATTATTTTTTTAAGGCCAGCAGCTACAGCTTGGAAAAGCTAGCAAGCAAGCTTTCAGGCCCTCAGATTACCCTCCTGGTCTGCAAGAGAAGCAAGAAACTGAAAGTCAAACACAGGCTGAGAACAAATGTTCCAAGTTAAATACGTTAATCAATTAGATAATTGGAGTGAAAATGCTGCTCAGTGCCCCCAAAGAGGCTGGGAGAGGTTAGCAGAGGGAGTTGTGGCCAACCGGCAGAGAGAAGGACAGCCGCCCTCCATGAAGTGCTGCGGTTACGTGGTGGAGAAGCGTTAAGACATTTTAGAAAATAAACATCCTTTCTTGAATTCGGGATTTTTAGGAGCAAGCAGAGAAATGCAGCTCCCCGGCTCATCTTCAGAGCCACCTTCTAGGCCTCCACTGTGAATCGGAGCCACTCCTCAGTGCTCATCCCCCAGAAATGCACAGTTTGCATCCTGGAGCAACAACTGGGTGGGTCCCCATGGTCTACCTCCTCCGGACCTTCCAAAAGCAAGCTGCTTTGGACAGAGGGCTTTCTTTGGGACGGCACAGAGCTCCACACGTGCAGCGATCCTGCAGCACCAAGCCTGGGCAAGGACGGTGACCACCTCTCCCTGCAGACCCTGCCCACGGACCACCGCAGCTAGAACAACACGACGACTCCGACGCAAGGCCAAACTCTTCCTGTGCATAGCCTGGAAAGAATCCCAGCAATTTCAACGACGGTAATCTCCCTGCCTGCCATCTCCTGCAGAGTTTCGGCGCAGCTCCTTGACGCTGCCGAATGCCGGCTCGACACCCCGCGCAAGCAAGTTATTTCAAACATTTTCAGCCCGTGTTGTTGTGTGCCGAGGTAGAGTCGGGCATGAAGAAAGCATTCGTTGAGTTAACTCTGTTTTACTCGGCAAGTGGAACAAATTTCATCACCCCCTACAAGTCCATTCTGTTTTCTATTTATACCACAGCCATTTGGTGCAGGACTCGGGAGCAGCAGGAACAGGTGATGTAATGCACTGTACAAACAGCATTCTGTTCATACAGTGGGAAAATAAAGTGCATTCTCTTGGTTTCTTTGATCACGCTTAAAACAATCAGATTAGGAGTCAGAGATAACCCAATACATGCTGGAGATGAAAGGACTCTGGAGAAATAAATCACCCAAAGTTAGATATTAAGCAAGATTTCTCTCTCAACAATCAACTTATCTGCGGAGAGAGGAGGAATGACCATGTGGTTTCAAAATCCTGCCAGGCATTTTATTTATTTTTATAATACCATAAAGCTACTCCACCCACTTTTTCAGAATGAACGTTGCATTACACAACACATCAAAGGGACTTTATGGCCTAAATTAAGCAATAAAATAGTTGAGATTGTGCGTTATGCTGAAAATTGGCCGGCTCCTGGTGCCTGGTGAGATGGGAGGTGAACACTGCGTGTTCAGAGCACCTGAAGAAAGCTTGGGGCAGCATGGCCTGAGGTATCAAAGTGTGTGGCACTTGCATTTAATAGACCAAAGTGAAGTTCGAGGCCTTCAGTGCCCCTTGTAAACCCTCTCTCGCCCAGGGGACGGTACCAACCCAAGGCTGGGACATGGGTGCTGGCATGAACAGCTGGTGCATTAATAGGATATGGTCCTTCATGCCCATGACCTTTAAGGTTTGGTTTATAGGCAAAGCTCTGTTGGAAGCTGTGGGCTTCATGGATGTGGTTCTCCACCTTCGACAGCAAGCCGTGCCTTGGGAAAAGGAGATGGGAAAACCTGGGAGAAAGCTGTTGGTAGGTCTGCAGCATGGCCGCACTTCCCACCACCTGGCCATCTCCTGCCTCTCCCACCTTGACCAAAATTACACAAAAATTAGAATGAATGAAAGCCCCTCTTGAAATGTTTTCTGGCTTGTATGCATTTTTAATTGAAAAATAACCAGAAGATGGGATATGTCAGAGTGGTGTCTCAGTGCTAAATGTTTATTTTCCAGTTCTGCCTCACGTCCTTACACAGAAAGGTGAGAAATGAGAGGCTATCAAGAGAGGAGAAAGTTGGCAGGTCCATCGCTCCGGAGCAGAGCAGGGGCCGAGTTTCCACTGGAGCAGCTCAGGAGATGCAAGAAAAGTGAACTTGCCATGAGACATGAGCTGGCGGGTCCCACACACCCCAGTGCGTGCGTGTCCTTCCCTTCCTGCTCTCAAAACAGGGTTTAAAAAAAAAAAAAAAGAGAAGATTTAATTAATTTGGGCCCTATCATGGCTTTCTGCGGCCTGACTCATCGTGTTTGATCTCCCAGGGCTGGCGAGAGGTGTTTGAGCCTGCCCTCGGAGCCCCCGGCGCTCCAGCCAAGCACCAACAATGACTAGACAGACTTCAGCGCCACTCCTTCTGTCTATCAATAGAGTCACTGTTGGGCGAGCTGACTCACCGCTCTCCCTGAGAACTGTTCGGCACCGGTTCTCCATCAAAAGGGCAAAAATAAAACTAAATAATTCTATGTTTGCGGAGAGTTAGTTTAGCAAGAAGAGGGTTTTTATTTTAAGGTTTTGTTTTTAGGAGGTTCCTCCAAAGGAAGCTTGTGCTGCTGCTTTCGGGAGGCAGAACTGGCCTGGCACTCCTGGAGGCCACTCTCAAGTGGCTCTTGCTTCTAAGCCATGTTCTAAAGGCACGGTGAGGAGGATATTTAAACCTACAGACTGCGTGTAAGGAAAACACATGTACACTAAAGGTCTGGAAACCCCCAGGTATGGGAGCAGAGCTGTTCATAAACCAGCCTGTCTTGGCACAGCATCTCCCAGGGCTGCAGCGGGGAATGAGAGGGCTTTTCATTTTCCCTTGACATCTCTCCACCCCCTTATACCGAACATAAAACACCAGACTGGCTACATCTTCCTCCACTGCTCCCCAGAGCCGTGCTTGGGCTCAGGACCGCCAAGCCCGGGCGGAGATGAAGGAGGGGTGAACGTACCCTGCCTGACTCTTCTACTGCTGCTGTAAAACACAAAAACCACCCAGAACTACAACAGAGAATTCCCCAATAACGTCTAAGTTCAATTAAGTAACAATGTTTAATGCCCCACCAAGGACAGATGACGCTTGGGAAGACGTCAACAATGAAAGCTTCAGCATGAGCAAGCATGGCACGAACCTGGGGAGACTCAAGTTTACAGGTAGACCTTGGCCATGCAACATACCCCCTAACCAAGTCACCCCAGCATCGCAGACCCACATTCCCAGCTCATGCCCTGGTCCTACAGGAATGCCAGCATGGTTGGGTCAAGGGCAGCCGAGTGGCAGCAGCAAACAGGACACGAGGACCAACTCCCTGTGCAGATATGTTGGACCGGGATAAGACATACTTTTAGCCTGCAGTAGATCCGAGTTCAGTATAGCCATTGAAGACCTATTATCTGCTCTATATCCAGGTACCACCACGTATCAATGAGAACGGGGATTCTCTATCAACTTCCTTCAGGCTGCTAAGCTTTAATTAACTGATTTCTCTACGGTATTCATGAACGTCAGTGAGCTCTACCACATCTTCTGATTAACTGCATTTAAACTACTAATTCCAATTCAGCTATTCCTCCTGAAACTTCATGCAATACGTCAGAATGAAGAGATGCCACTACCTTGCTAAGATGACGGTAGCTGTTTGACGAGTGTTTTAGGAAAGTACAAGCCAGACTTCTGCACAACAAGATATAAGGATGGTATTTAAGGTTTCTAGGTTCTTTGAAGGCCTCCAGGACTTTACAGGAGAGACCAGTCCCAGTACAAACAAGTCACCTGACGCAATTACAAGTCATGGTGGAGTCCCCAAACCTATCTCAGTCAGACACTCTCGATTTCCTGTTTGCGGCATTGACAAATAAAAAGCTCTACATCACAGGTAATCATACTTCACAGAGGACAACAATTAAGAAATAGCCAATTACATTTTACAAGCTCAGGATAATCAAAAGCTTCCTCAAATATCTAGAGTTGCAATAAGCACTTAGAAATGGCAACTCCCAACAAATTGCAGGTAATTTAGAGCAATTTACACAGATGACATATTTCCCTATCTATGCTTAAAACCTTCAAACTCAGTTCTGAAAAATACTGCAGGAGTTCCTGGAACGTATCCCTGCTGCTTTCTAAAAATAGCGCATTGCCCATTCCCACCTTCACTGGCCTTGGAGGCGAGATGCAGGACCTCTGGTCACCACGCTGCAAACAGAAATTCACCACCAGGAGAACAGATTTTAGATCAGATATTGAAAAACATGGGAGGATCCTAACGTGCATACCAACCACCACCAACAACAAAAAATTCCATTCCTTCTGCTATTTGAAAAATATGCTTCATTTCAATACAGCATAACTTAAGCCTTATAGTTTTTAAAGGAACAGTCACCTGCTTGATTTGTAACTCAATGCTGTAGCTCCCACGCAGTCAATGCACGAGAACCAGGATCAAACAGCAAATTAAAAATCATGAAATGATTGAGAGAAAAGGAAACATACCTTTCTCATTTTTAAAGCTTAACCTTTTTGACAGGAGATTTAAAAACACCCCTAGAGGTGCAGCACAGGAGAGATGGACAAGGATACGATCTAGCGTAGATGGCTGTTACAGTACAGCAGTTTCATCCCTCACTTTTGATGCATATTTTTGGGAGGGAAAAAAAAAATGCTTTTCCTTGCTCATGTGGCTTGGATTGCTGGAACTGCACTTTTATCTCAGAGCAGGGCTCTCATATTGTATTTTGTGATTCTTTCCAGTGATGGCTCCCTGTCTCCTGGCCACCAATCCAGCTGTTGGTGCCATTACTTCAGCTGCATGAGTATATGAATTTCTGTGGGGCTCATTCTTGCATAAAAGCTGATTAAGTCCTTCAGATATGCATGTGACAGAAGAGGATCTGCTTGGCAGTTAACTAAGAACTAAAATCACAGCGGTATTGGTTGGAAGGGACCTCTGGAGGAGCAGAGTAGTCCAACCTCCAGCTTGAAGCAGGACTACTGTCAACACCAGGTGAGGTGGCCATGGCTGATGTACTTACTTACACGAGTATTTTAAGAAATCTGGTGAGAGAAGTAGAATTATGATCAGCTATGGTGAGATACTGGAGCAGCCTTTTCTGATCTTGCATCATAGGGACCACGGGAAGAGCAAGGAGGAAGGATTAAGTCAAGGAAAGCCAACAACAAGCTTTAAAGAGCCTAGGACAAGCTTTAACACACTTCTCTCCAAGAAATGACACACGCCTGTTTTGTCTATATGGGCAGCCGGAGATAGGAAGGATAGTAAAGTGCTAATAAGGCACTTCTCCGGGACTCGGAGGGCACTCTGACCTCAAACAGCTCGCACGGTCAGCAGGTCCCCAGCCAACGCAGGGCCACACCATCTACTCTCTCCTCTATTCCGCCTCCTCAAGGCCGGAGCACTGCAGGTCACAGATTGTAGGCGATACTTCCCCACCGCCCTCCCCTCCTTCCCTGCCACGGCACCACTGCTCTGATGTTCCCCATCTCCACGCTCCCCCCAGCACCTGAGAAGGATTTCCCACCCCTGAGGTCCCCACCACTGAAATCCTGCTGTTTCCAAATTCACACTCAAATACAATAATACAGAGGGAACTGACGCACTGAGTGCTAGGATAGCAAAAGGTGAAATCCAGCAGCCTAGCACAAATACAAACCATGGCTGCAATGTCAGCTGGGGAGGGGGACATGGTGCAGAGGGGGCCCCTGTATGAAAGGGAGAGCTTGTGAAAACCTTTTTAAGGCCCGAAGGGGTTTACTGTTTAATACACAGTTTAGATCTGCAAGACGAACAGCTGACCCTAAAAAGGAGGAAGAATTTATTTTCAAACTCTATCTCCACCATAACCGCACTGGCACCAATATGGTTCGAAGGAGACCTCTCTGCCATACTCCAGGACTGTTTTACTTGTCCTCTATGCCAAACGCAGAGTAAACTCACGTTATAAATCCTGTTCACACTCAGCTATTGCTCAGGACTGAATATAATCCCGTTTGACAAACTTGCCTGTTTTATTAACTTGCTAACTACGCAAGTTAGATAATTTCAGATGCTTGCTCTTACAATCCTGATTTTGCTTACTTGGCATATCAATGTATGTATGTTCAATTTAAAAAGAAAAACTATTTTTAAAATTCAAATTTTAAAGGAAGCACATTTTTCTTCCCTGCTAATTGCCTTCTGTGGCTTGGCAACACCTTTGTGGACAATAGGTGTTCCTGCCACTACTGTCCCATCTGGAACAAGAGGTTTGGCTCCAGTCCCACCCTCTTTCTTCAGCTCAGCCTTCCAGGATGATTTCCAAAACGGGGAAGTGAGAGGATTATGCTGCTCTGTGCCACCCGAGGCAACACGCTACACCCAAGTCCACAGCCTAAGATGGGCTACCTGGGAGGGTTTCTGACATTGCGGGTGCCAAGCCACAGGCAGCAATTAACAAAGAAAAAGGGTTGCTCGTAGCTTGACTGCTGGCAATGTGGTTGATGGCTCCAGACAGAAGAACCTCCATGAGCTGAGAAAGGGAGCAAACCACAGAGAGCTGACTCAGGGCATCACCATCAGGGACCAAAACCCTGATGACCTTGCTGAGCCCAAGCAACTGCTGCCTCTCAAGTGTATCCCACCATTGGGGAGGCAAATCCAGTGAGCTGTAGGAAGCATCTACCCTTCTGAGCATGTGGAAGAGCTGTGAGCAGGCACTGGAGGACTGCAAGGCCAGCATCTTCACTACAAAATCGGTGGGATATCAGCTCACTTGCTACAGCTCCAACAAGCCACCCCTCCCAGGCTGAGAGTGCCCAAGTCAATGATACTTGCAAGGGACAGATGGCTCTCAAGGAGAGGAACTCTAGCACTGCATCAAGAAAGGAAAACAGATCAACATGGGGCCAGCTGACTTCTGCCAAGACTGCTGCAGGATCAGAAAAGCCTCCTTGAGCTCTGGACTAACACTGTAGTTGCAGACAGCAGGGCTCAGCAGGAGAGGGGCTAGAACAAGCGCTGAGGTTTCCGCCTTCCTCAAAATTGCTCATCTCTTACATCCAAGCAGGGTGATGGAGCAGCGGAGCTTGACTGGTGAACTGTCCCAGGGACTGAGGGCACCCTGCTAACGTCTGGATCAGAAACTCAACTCGTCAGTCTTGGTGATCCTTCCCCTCCTCTCCCTGCTCTGCTGCAGTGGAGCGAGGCGAAAGGCAGCGCAGGCTGCAGCAGGCGTCCGCACCGTGCCGTGCCTCTCGCTGGAGGAAAAACGCACCCTGAGCCTGATGAAACTGCAAGGCGTTGGTTGCTCAGCAGTGACGCCCACTGCAGTGCCGGCTGCCCTCCCGGCCACGTGGGCAAGAGCCCTGCCCTGCACGGATGCTTATCTGGGCCAGTGAGTTGGGCAGAGTGCTATGTTAGCATAAAAACAACAACCCCGAAAAATTTCCAGCGGTTCGGTGTAGCACATTTCCAACTTCTTGGCAATCACAGAGAGAGAGAATCATGCGAAAAACGCCCCTCTCTCTGCGCAGGCTACCTTCTCCTGAATACCGCAGGTCTGAAAACAAAAATACTGAGTTTTGCCCAGTTGGGCAGGGAACAGCAGCACCTGCAATGACACGCCGCGAGGAAAAGCACTGTACTTTCCGATGCCCCTAAAATCAGATGTGGCCAGTCTGCCACATCCCAGAGGGACCATCCAAAGCAGGTTCCCTCCCTTCTTCCCCAGACCACCACAATCCATACAACAGATACTGCTGGAGGGACATGAGAGGAGGAGAGCAGGCACAGCCAGCTGCCGTGGCTGCGGGCACATAAAGCTGCTCCCCAACCACCTCTCCACCAGTCCCATTGGCGTATTTGTGTCATCCAGCTGCTACAACCTTTGCCACCCAAACCTACAGAGAGCAAATCTGCATTAAACAGTTATTAAAACGGTGTGAGCCTCAGCACCCTGCCGATCCTAGTGCCAGCCACTGCTACGACTGGTTCCACCTCACCAGCCAAAACCCTGGAGAGGGAAAGGCCAGCAGAGACAAAGGTGTGCTGGGTTTGCCTTTGAAGGGATTTAGATCTGGAGCACTCAACACTGACAAACTGCTGAGACAGGCATTTACTCAGGTGTATAAACATCACGGATGGCAAACGCCAGCCTTGCAAGAATTCTTCTCCAAAGCTTAAGAATAAATTCAACATGTTTTTAAATAATCATGGATGAATCATTCAAAAAAAACTTTCTACATTTTATCTTCAGCGGCTGACACTGATCGGGCCACTGTTTTGTTTTTAATATAATTACATATTCCCACCTACTTGCACTCTTAGTATGTAGCAGAAAACCTAAAGCATAGGCTGACATTTCCTTTTGGCCTTTGGAAGAGACAGAACAGTTAACACAAAACTTAATTTATTTGAGGTGGGAGGGGGAAAGAGAGGCCGCAAGCTACTTTCCCTTAGAAGCCCGATGGTCCCCACCCAGAAACCTGCACACAAAAGAATACTGCCTTTTAAACTGGTAGGTTAGGTCTGAGACCAGAGCGAAGGTTTGTCAACCATGACAAGCTACGGCTTGTTTAACAGTCGACGGAGGGTTGAAAAGTCTAATAAAACCAAAGGGCCTTCCATAACAAAGCTGCTGCCACTTAAGGAGAACATTCACACCCATTCAGTAGGGTTTTTTCAAACATGCAAAGGTATTTGGAGCCACTAAAGTGAGCACAGACACACCAAAACCCAGCAGCTAGAAACTGAAGCTGGAAAAAACTGAAGCGAGCAACAAGGAACACACTGAGAACAGTGAGAGTAACTAACCACGGGAAGAGATAACAAAAATGCTGCATGACCTCCCATCACTTGGATGCCTTTCTAAAATAGACACTTCAGCCTGACCACAAGTTATTGTGCAAGAATCACTGGGTGAAGCTGCGTGACCTGTTATCTCCAGGATTACCAAAGGAAAGTTTTTCCCATGCCCATTTGGAAAGCTTCCTCTCCTCAGAAGGAGGAAGGTTTACGGATCAGTTTTAGCAGGCTCCTCCAGCCTCTTCTGGGGAAGACCCAAAACCACCGCTCATGGACAGCGGGATGCTCAGCCTTCCTCAAATGCCTCCAGCTGGGCTAATCACCCCCGGGTCACAAACTTCACTGTATATATCCGGAGGGGAAAACCGCAATGCTGTTTTACAACATGACAAATCCTACACTGCAGTGACACATCCACACATCCTTTGCTGCCCATTTCCATCTTGTTTCAAGCTCATCTATTTTTGCCAGCATTGGCCCATCTTGAAGAAAAGAGGGTCAAGCGAGCCTTTTCAAAGTAGCTTTTCCCAAGAGAGGAAAACAAAGCTTTGCCGGATGGGCAGATGTCCAAAGACACAATAAATATAAATACTTCCACAACAAAGGCGGCAGCTTCTGCCCTTTCTTTTCCTGGCAGAGCCTTGGACCAAGCAGCAAAGGGGCGATGGTCTTCATCCAGTGCTAGCAGATCAGCAGAAGACACATGCTGCACACACCTGAGGCTGCCAGCGTACCCAATGGCTTTCTTTTGTGGCTTTGCTCAAGAAGGAACATTTTTAATTTCCTAAGAAATAAATGTTATGACAGTCACATGGACTGAATTAAAAGTACAAAGACAAGCCTTCTTAGCCAAAGGCCCCAACTTTTTATTAAAAAAATAAAAAATACATGACCTATGGAAACCCAATCTGGGTAGGGCCACAAGGAGCGCAAGAAGGTTCCAAGGTCACGTTTTACAATCTTTTGAAGTAGGAATGAAGCCGATGTCCGAAGGAGTCATTTCGTGCTGCAATCTGTACAGAACTTCCCTTTCTTCAGCTCGCTGCAAATGTTACAGTGCAAGAACTTGCTGTCTTTGCTCGGGCACTCTTATTTATACACAATAAAGCCCTTGTGCAGGAGATCAAGGCTGTATTTCATTGATTTGACATGATGGTTAACCTGTGAACTTTGCCCCTGCTAATAGAATAATTTCTATTTGTTGATTCCTCTTTTGGGATCCTCGAGGGTAACAGTCACTTCAGCCCAGCTCTCATTTGCATGTCTGGTGCCAAATGGCTTTATAGCTCTTACGTCCGTGGGGCAGAGTCAGGAGAAAGTTAATCAAACCCGGTAGCTACAGCTGGATACAGAGTCCCTACACCCCTCTCCCTGGATCCTACCTGTAATTCCCAGGAGCTCTCCTGCAACTCGGCTCTGATTTGTACTTTGCTTGTGAAAGCTTGGAGAGGTCCTCAGCTACCAAACAATCAATCCCACGTGAATACATGCACTGGACAGAGGTCCAAAAGCAACCACCTGGACCAGGCTGGCAGCAACGGCAGAACAAGGAAGCCCCTCTTCCAGATAAATCTCACCATGTCTGAAAAGCTGATTGCCAGCCAAGAAAAAGACCAAAATTTATGATTGAAAAGCGTAAATCTGTTGAACACTAAAGGCACGGTTTTCCAGAAGAGCTAACTCACTCTAAACGCAGACTGCTGAAAAAAAGGCAATCCCACCTCCCCACGCCCACTGCTCTCCTCCTTCCAGCACCAGCATTTCTCTGAACACACCCTGGAGGTAAATGACAAAAACCCTAAATCTCCAGATAAAACGAAAACAGAGAGAGGGAGAGGACTGAGACTCTCCAGTCTACATCAGGACAGGGAATATCTGGGGGTCAGAGGGTTGAAGGAAGAATAAAACCCAGTAGCTTCTGGTCATTAGCTCTGGAGGTAGGTCCAGAGACTAACACGAGGTCCTGGTGCTAACCAGTAGGTCTCACTGGGGTATTTCAAAGAAGTTTTTTCCTCTAGCTATAGTTTTTCCTCCCTCCGCCGTTTTTTATCAGGACAGGTGAAAGCCATTCACCTATTAGCTATTTAGATCAGCTAAAGACCTTCTAAAAGCTGGTACTTTAAGGACAGGTTGTATCTTGGGGGCCACAGGACCAAAAAATTCCAGGTCTTACCACAAAAGTGTACTCTGGAGTCTTCAAAGGTACAATCCAATTTCCTTGTGGATTTTATAGAATTTGGATAATCTGACTTAAAACTGCAACGGTTCTACTTAAATTCATCACTGCCGTAACAACAGTGAAGAACCCGGACCAGGGCTGCGAGTAATGATGGTTTTGCTTTTACACGCAAGCGTGACCTGCTGCAATTTAATTTCTGAGCGTGACTTTGGGCAAAGCAGCTTGCTCTGGCACATGGCAGAGGGGAATGAGAAGATGCATGTCTCCAGAAGAGACCTTTCTTGAAGTGCCCAGGTGATGAGTAGGAGATTCAGGGCCACACCAGCGAAGGGGCATCTTTGCCCCCAGTGAGCACAGACGGGCGCTGCAGCCCCTGGAGCAGTTCAAACCTGAGCCACATGTGTACTACAGCGGTAGGAAAAAAATGAGCCTCTTAACAAACAAATCACCCCAAAACTAGTTGACCACTGGGGACGGTGTATTTCCAAGAGGACTGTCTTCTTTGCAGAGTCCGAAGCTGCATTTCCAAGCAAAGCAGGCAGTAATTAGCTAATTACTGGCATTAGGAGGGATGGCGTCAGACCTGTTTTATATCCAATACGCTCAAAAGCGTAGCTCTCCTCCTGTATTGTTCCACTTCCAAATCACCTCCGCTAATCTAGCAGCAGAGCTATGACATCCCATTACCACGGAAGGGGGTAACAAGGCACAGAGGACAACTGGCCTCACCCACGCAGGGACGGCACAACACCGGCTGCTCCACGCCACCAGGCAGAGCAAAACCCTGCTCTCAACCAAGTGTCGAGTCTTTTCAGAAAGATGCTCAGAATTATATTCACCAGCAATTTGACTTTTTAATCATTTCAATTACTGTGACTAAAACCCTTCAATCGGAACAAAACTGGGAAAAAATAACCCCTCTCCTTCTGAAACAGCCTGCCTAGCTTAACAGACCATACCAAATCGTGAAGGTTTTTGCTTCACATATTTCATTTAATGCAGATAATTAACCTCAGTTTCTAATTTCAAATCCTCCTCATAAGGAAGAAGTGAAGTGATTGAATACATTCACTGACAGACGGAAAATTAAAATACTACTACAGCTTCTGCATGTGACTCAAAAGACAGGGCCTTGCAAAAGATCTTTCTTCTTTTATTTGACCGATTAACTGTAATTTGCTTAATGGATTTAAGGATGAGCCTAATAATCCAATGATATTTCCAGGAACTGATTTAGGATATCAGCACCTCCGTTCTGAGTTTTTTTTAAACTCAGCAATTTTCTGCACTACACAGCCACTTCTGAAACCAGATTTCTCCATTGATTCTAATAAAATCAGGCCCACCATTTATTTTAGATGCACAGTGGCTGCACGACTGGCCTCGCACCGTGCAGCCACGGTGCTGTACCTCTTGGAGCACCTTGTGAAGGCCCAAACCTAGGGATGACCCACGACCACGGCGCGCTCCAGCAGCCAGCGACCCAGCCCAGCAGGCAGGGACGACTTCTTGCACAGCTTGGCAAGGTGGGGAAGTCAACAGCTCTACCCTAACATGCGGCCAGCATGCATTCCCCCACCACCCCCACACCCTTCTCAGTCCTTTTTCCACCAAGAAAGCCTGGTGTAACAGGATTTCACAGTCTGTCTCAATAGTTAATAAATCCAGGATCTAACAGACTATTAAAAGACAACATCCATGAGGCAGTCATTTTTAAAACGTCCAATGGTAACTAATTATTCAAGGGATTAGTCCATTATAGAGACAACAAAGAAACTCTTAAAACATAAAGCCAAGTTGAACAGCAGATCAAAACCAAGGTGAACCCACCCCGTGGCCCACCTCGTAGGTGCACTTCTCAGCGTCTTGAAAGTGGTTCAGCTCCCGTTCAGCTTTTTAGCACCCAACTTTTTCTGAAACTGGGCAGAACCCAAAACAGCCCGACTTCCAACCTGGTTCTCAAAACACAGTATCTCACGATTTGTGCCATCATTGTAAGCGCACATCAAAATAGGACCATCACCAACACCGGATCAGAGGGGCCGTGGCTCTGTTCAACCCAGCCATGAAGCCCTCCAAGGATGGAGAGCCCCTCGTCTCTGGTGACCCGCTCCCAGGCTGCATCGTGCTCCTCATGAAGATTTTTCCCCCCCCATGTCCAATCTGAACCTCCCCAGCACCAAAAAGAGGGGGGCATAGCTCCCCTTTCGTTCTTTTAAGAGAAAAGCTTCTGTAACTCAAGTAAAACTCAACCACAACAAAATAAGGGAGCTGTTTGCTGGAGGAGGGGAGAAAATGCTATTCATTTATCAAAAGAGAGTGCTAAAAGCTTAACTACCTGTCTTTAAAAAGAAGCCAAAGCACCGATCCATAGCCAAACAACAAATACACCACTTCATCTTGATTTGTGTAGAGGCAAAGCTACAGGCACAAAAGGTATTCTTCTTCAAATAAAATCCATTTTAAAACTTGGCAACCGCCAGCATAAATACTTTACACTGTTAATATAAGCATTTCCACGCAGAAGTTTCGTCAGCTTAACAATGTATTCAAAAAAGCTGGCGTAACTTCTGTGCAAAAACACCATCGGTCTTTGTCTTGTATATCTTACAGCGCTGGAGTCACTAAATTATCACCTAGCGCTATTAGCATCAGACCCCACCTCCCCGTTAGACTCACTAACTTCTCTCAAGAACAATGCAGAACCAAAACTATTCTTCTATAACTTATTTTCTTTAAATTTGGAAATAGCCACAGACTCCAAATAGGGTTATATCGACTACAAGTGGTGTTATGGGCCCAGCAATTTTAATTCCAGCTAAATCAAGCTAAGCATCCAAAACTTTTCCTTCTGCCTTTACATATAACATTCAGTAGCTGCTTTTTAACAGCAACCAACCTCTCACGGAGCCCCAGTAGCCTAGCTCCAAGACACAGACGCTGCTTCTCCAGTTAAAAGAAGCATCAGTAAGACAGTAACGCATGCCTTGAGCTTTCTAAACACAGACTGCTCCTGCATCAGTGTTTGTGATTTTGCATCCCCGGTTTTCCACCCATTCGGTACAATTAACACCAGTCAGAAGTCTGCAATTTAATATTTAATTACGAATGAAGCAGCAAACCTCAAAATTAGGTCTGCCAGCTAAATTTTAGCTTCTTCGTGATGCAGGCCCAGCTTCTGACCGCTGGACCGTTGACGCGGCCTAAGCAATGGAGAGATCCCGCATCTTCCCTGAACCAGCCTATGCCGTTCCTCTCCACGTTACGGTTTGTCATTGCACCGTCTCAGACCAGAGGTTGTCACATCCCTCTAAAAGCTCCTTCAGTTCTTTCTCCACTTGCTTTCTCTGCATACCCTGTCATGAAGGAGCGCTGGCTGTATGTTTTGGGGAGAGCTGCTCTCACGCGTGTCCAGGGAGGCTGCCAGCACGTGGGCACAAGCATAAGGACTCTCCCAGTGATTTCTACTGGCCCCGGCGGAGAACCGCGTCACCCATTCTTTTCATTTGAACCACCAACACTTGTGAAACGCTGTGAGCTTCGTCAGCTCAGCACTCTGGAAATGAAAGCTTAGATCACATAGCCAGCTTCCTTTAAAAAAAAAACCCAAACACATGTACATCACAGCCCCCGTTGGGAAATTTCTCCATCCGTGCCTATCAACTCCACCACGATATTCCCCAATGTCCAACAACCGAAGCCCTCACCTACCACCACATGTCCCCTCAGCACCATCCTCCAGGTCTCCTTTTCAACACGTTGTGCACTTTACGACACGGGTCAAACCCCAAAACAACTGGCAGAACCAACCTACATCTCCCAGCTCGCTGGTCTTTCAGAAGAGACGAAAACAAAGCTGCTCACACATAACACCGTGCGCTCTTCTTGCTTTCCACCACGGGAAGAAAGCAAAGGCAACGGCTGTGAGCGCTGCTCCCCAACGCTTTCAGGAGTGGGAGGGGAACCCCTTCTGATGCAAAGCTAAAGAGGCGGCAGAAGAAACCCACCCCGACAAAAGACACAACCGCGACCTTTCACCACCAAACACCAAATTTCCAGCTTTTTAAAACGTGTGTGTTTTCCTGGAGCACTCGAAAACCAGGCTGCAGGGCGGTTCTCAGGCACAGGTTTAATTTCTGCTCTTCGGATCCGAGGAACGCCGTCCCGGCGTGTCAGAAGAAGGTTAATGAACGATTTAGCCGCCCTCACAACCATGTTAGTGTCACTTTCGGAAGCTGCGAGTTAATGCCCAAGATCTTCGGGGGCTACCCTCTTTGAAGTTCACTGATCCATAACCAATGTCCAATTAATTTGCAGGAGCCTAACTATAATGACTATTGGCCTTTTCCTATGCATACAAAAACACAGTGGGTAATGGCGATGCTTTTGGCTTCGGGATATTCTCACATACGCACGCACATTTGCACACCTTCAAAATATCCAATGCTAATAACGGGTTGCCTTCTGCCATTTGAGGAATTTTTTTACGTTTGCTCTCCTGAGAGCAGAGCTACTGCGTCAAGATTTGTGAACTTTCTGCTGCAACAAATTTGGAGCTGATTCGAGATGCTCATTTGCTAACACAGAAATACTTCTATTGCATTTGCTCAGATTCCTCTTTATTTAGGGTTTCCATGGAAGCCAAGGAATAGAAGTTCAATCTTGGGAAGATTAAACAGGCCCTCAGATATAATGCAAAACAGCTTATTTCAACATTCCCTCAAGAACAGAAATGAGAAATTCTTCCACACATATGTAAAAAAAAAAAAAAAAAAAAAAAGTTTGTGGAAATTTTCAAAATAAATTGGGACCCAGCCTTTCAAATGCTGCACGCAGCTATTGCTTCTTGCTGCAAGCAGCTCTGCCAGCTTCCAGCACTCTTACTCAGGTGAGAAAGTAAACGAACAAAAAGGTCTGCAGGGTAAAGATGCTATGGTTCAAAAACCAGCTTATTTGACACAGCTATTGCTATACAACATCCGGGAAGTAAGTTAATTCAACCACAAGTTCTTGCACAAAGAGGAACAATCACCTCATAAATTAGTATCTCAGCAGATTTTTTTAGGATAAAAAATGCAGAGATTACGCAGTTCGGTAGCATCTTCCATTGCGATGGTCTGGACGCTACTAGAGCTGACATACCAACATTTAAAAAACAAAATACGTCGCTTATCTTCAGTTACTCCAGGCTGAGAAATGACTCCTGCACTGGTGAGAACGGTAAACGTTTCCCTGCCTCCCTACCCAACAGGTCAACGGAGCGTCAGTAGCCACAATGACAGGCTGTTGGACACTACAAATTAATAGTAATGCATTTTTTCTGACCTCCATCCCCCAGGTAAAGATTTATTTCATGTTGTTCCAATCTGGTATGAAAATGCCCAAGACCGAGGAACTCTACTCCAAAACGCTTCTATTTCACAGCACGTTTCTTAAACCATTTTAAAATCTGGCACAGATCTAGTCAGATAATGGGTAAAGCGCATTTTTTTGTGAAGCCAGAGCCGAAAAGCACGGTGTTGCGTGCAGGTTTTTTGCTACCTGCTCCAGCAAGGAAACTAAACACAGCTGAACCTCAACTAAGTTATTTTCAATCTTAAAGCCATTATCGCTTAAATAAAAAGTTACTTAAACCATAGACTTTTCTAATCCTTCGCTTATGGTGAGTACCTGACCCTCAGTGAAAATGCACTTTCAAGAAACATTCGAGGTTTTTATTAACTCCATGGGAAAGTCCCAGGACCCTGGGATTTTGTTGTTCCGACTCCTGATTAAAACAGCAGGAGCCCACATGAATTCCCTTTTTTTTTTCCCCCCCAAGAGTTTCACATGCAACATCCCCTCCGCAAATTCTATAAGAAAACAAGAATCAAACCGAAAACATTTCGCCAGCTGAAAGGCGCCGAGACCTTGCACGGGGCGGGATGCGTTTCCAGCTGCCAGCCTAAAGGGACGGCCGAGGGAGATTAAACACAGAAATGCTTTTCATAAGGCAGGCGGCTTTGAAGAGGACAGTTCAGCTACTTCATTTCGTAATCTTCACAAAGCGTCAGATTTTAGCCTAAGCAGGTCTTAAAACAAGGAGATTTTATTTAAGAAAAAAAAAAGTAGGAATGTGTTCTGGCTGGGTTCTGTTGATTCAGCAAGGGTTAGACACACACACGCTTATTGATCCCAGAGAGCTCCCTGCTAAGTTAATTGTCTGGAATTTTAACTGAGCTCTCAGCAAGTTTCAAAATCCATGTTGGCTGGAAGTGGGTGGGGGACCCAGAAAAAAAAACAGGTTGCAAAACTGTGCAACTCCTCCAGTTAAAAAACCCAGCAATTACTTTGATGAAGGGAAAAGCTGCAGCAGGGAACGGTTTTAACTGGATTCAGTGATTCTGACTTTGACACCGCTAGAAATCAGTGCTGGGAATCTCACATGCAGAGCAGCACCATTTTCAGGGAGCTCTGTGATCCCCGTTTGACCCACACAAACATTACAGAGGTGAGGGTATCTCCTGCACGCTTCCTGCAGCCTCTAGTTCTGGCTCATCACAACAATTTCCTGGTGTATTTACAAGAAGTTTTACCACGAGCTGTGCTCGCCTGGGTTCCTGTAACTGAACGCTGACCTGCTGCCAGTGCAGGCTACGGCCAACCTGGAACTGCAGCTCGCTCGACTCCCTGCGTATGCACAAGGACTGCACATGGCTCTGCGCTGCCCACCAAGCCCAACCTGCCTCCAGACCACGTCCAGCAGCAGTTTCCCCGGGTGAGGAACACGCTGCAGGGATGATTAGGGGCAATCAGACAGGAACAGCCAAAGACACCCTTAAAATAATCTGCGACTACCTCCAAATAAAGCTCTGCATTCCACCAAAGCGCCCGCACAACACCATCCCATACCGATGCGGATGCTCCCCCCCACCCAAGGTCCTCCAAGGCTTCCCGTCACCCCCACGGCGGCTCCCCGATCCATTCCCCGGAGGCACCCCGCAGAAGGGACGCCGCCCCGGCGTTCACCTACCTGAACTCCCTCCCCTCGCTGTAGCGCCGAGCCGAGGCGGCGCGCTGGGTGGCCGTCTCCAGAAGCAGCTTCTGTGTGAGCCTGCTGGAAGGCGCCGAGTCCCTGCTGGCCTCGGGCTCGGCCTCTTGGTCACATTTCCACTCCTCATCCTCGTTCAGAGTCGGCAGATAACCGGGTAGCCCTTTACCTGTCCCAGACCCTGAGCTCGGATCGCTATAAATTTTTGGACTTTCCCCACCTGTCCTCGTGTATTCCAAATAAATATCCGACTTAAGGAACAAAGGGTAGGTATTGTCTTCTATCATGCACTGAATCTCTGTTTGGGCCTGGTCAAACATGTCGGGGTCAATCTGCAGTTTCATGACGCAGTCTTTGATGAAGCTTTTTGTGGCTGGTTTGATCTGCCGGGACACAATGCCATTGTTGTCGAGGATGTATTTTTTGTAAATGGCTTTTGCCAGCTTGAGTCTTTTTTCCTCATTAGACGTGCACGGCTCCAGCTTCCTGAAGCCGCTGCAGGCAAACCAGAAGTCCAGCAGATCCGCGCAGTCCTCCTGTTTCAGGAAAGTCCTGAAGAGGTTGATGCCGTCTTGATCATCCAGCAAGGAGTGCAGCGACTCAGCCCACTTCAGGTAGGGTGGAGTTGGCGAAGCGCTCCCCTCGGGTTCGTACCCCAAATCCAAATCGGAGCGCCTCGGTGTTGCCGTGGACGTCTCATTTCTAACCACATCGCTTTTACTGGAGTAGAAACCGTGGCTAACTGGCCTTGGATCCGTGGACACGAGTTCCCCCTCCTCACCAGGAACCGGTGGCCTCGGAGCATCTTCAGTGAAGCTTCCTCCAAGGTCCAAGGGGAAACCTTTCCCCTGGATATTCATTTTTCTGGTCCTTGCTTGCGCAGGAACAGTGGGGGATGAGCTCAAATCTCAAATCACCGATACTGGTAGCTCCGAGGTGAACAAGTTTGTTCGGCTGAAACAGATGAGAAAAAAAGTAAGTATCACTGTAAATAAACACTCTATGATTACAAACCACTAATTTTGCTCTGCACCGTTACTGTATTAACACCTCTTTTTCAGCAGAATCAACGGCAAAGCTCTCAGCGACTTCAGAGAGCACAGAACTGGGCTCAAACCGGGCACCCTCTAAAAACGACAGCTACAGAATATTTACACCCAGCTTTCGGCATCACTGATACGGCTGGCGCTACGCTAAAACAGCGGCCAACTTCACAACACTGGTGGTTTTACAGGACCCTGGGATCTGGCAGTCCCCACATCCGAGAGATCTACGCTCAGGTACCACAGGACACGTGCCATCTTCTGTGCTGCCATGAACTCCTCCGCACAACCTGCCTGGACAGCACAGGCACCAGGTCATACTAAGGCAGCATGTTTTTATCTGGCTACCGATCTAGCAAATTCTCATCCCCAAACAGGAATTTAAGGCTCGTGAAAAATATTTTGAAAGAATATCCAGTTAGTCTCGAACGCGAGACTGCACCTTAATCAAACACAGGTGGCTTTCGTATGCTCAAGTGACGTACCAGCGCCACATTCCTCACAAATCTCTGCGTTTTCGAAATACGCTGCGTCGCCTCGTCTAGCTCTAGGGGAATCCAGATGCATCGTTGACCCCAGGATTTTGGGCATCTGGACAGCATTCTTGCTTCAAATGGGCATGTTAGCACAGGAGCTCAGGTCTGGCACTGGTTTTCATAGACAGGCCACTGAGAAAAGGTTCATTTAGGCTAACAACATCATATGCTACGAGCCTGGGAAAATTTCAGGTCATCAAAGGAAGATGAGAAAACCATCTCAAGAAGAAAACCTGATCAAGCACAACGTTTTTAAAGAAGAGCAACGAGTCAATATGGAGGATGGGCGGCGTGGGGAAGGAGGGCAGGGACAATCCCTGGGCCGTGACTCCGGCTGCTCAACAAGGTACCTTCGTGATTCAAAGGCAGTAGTAAAAGACAGTCTTGTTTTACAGAACAGCATCAGCCTCCAAACCCCCAGTACCGCAAAGCACCGGCTGCCCAACAAATGGCTCCTTGCGCTGGCTTGACTCAATCGCACGTGCAAACGGAGCGGGGAAGACGTGTTTTAGCTCGGCCTCCCTCTCAAAGCTCACCCCGCTCCAACGAACGCGTCGTTGGGATGCTCTGCCATTTTCCCCCCGCTCCCTCTTCCCCGGCAGAACCGAGAACTGCCACCTACGCCGTGCCCGTCCTTACGGCCCACCCGCGCGTCGCGAAACAACCCCAGCCCGCCCGGGAGCGGCCGGCGAGCGCGGCCAGGC
>WAAD01015579.1:39756-66165 GCA_013389945.1 Fregata magnificens | reverse complement strand
GTGGGCCCGGGGGTGGCGGAGCGCGGCGGCGGCCCCACCGGCGGCTCTTGCCTCCACCACCGACTAGAGCCGGAGTAGAAACCGCAGCGTGTGTCCCGCTTCTCTGAGCGGGGCGATTCTGCGGCGGGGAGGAATGAGGGGACCCGCCAAGGGATGGCACTGCGTGGGCTGAAATGGGTCCGACAACATGGAGACTCCCGCGGAAGGCGGTGGGGAGCGTCTTACCCCGAGATGGAGCTTCTGGCCAGGCAGGGTGCCCCGGCACTGAGGCTGCAGCGCTGTCCCAGAGCGATGGGGGACATTGCAGGAAGAAGAAGGAGATGACCAGATGCAGAGACCGAACGAGAGCAGCGCGACGGGGAAACGCGAAGCCTGCTTCTTCCCTGGAAAGCGATGGTAGACTCGGAGCCCTGGGACCAAGCCAGGCAGACCCCTAGCTACCATCCCAAAAGCTGAACACGCAAGCAAGCCCCGAGACAGTCCTCTAAAAATCAGAAACGACTCAGAAAGATTTCTGATAGGGATGGTTTCTGCTGTTTGATGCAGTTATTCTACTGCACGTGCCTGTTCCCACGCATTTCAGAAACGTACGACCTTTTTTTCCGGCTTTCTGAAGCGCACAGAAGTCCACCCCGGGAGCAGCGCTCCCCTCCCGCCCCGGCACAGAGCCCGGCAGGACGGTGCAGCTCCTTGCGCTCTTTCATGTGAACCGTGCTCAGAGCTGATTTACATGTAGCAGCGCAACACTGATCTCGGGCATAATACTAGAAAAGCTGATGTGGGATTCAGCTGGTAAAGAATTAAAGGATGGGAATATAATTAATGCAATCAGCCTGGTTTCTAGAAAATAGCTCTTGTCAAACTCTGATGTCATCCTTTGAAGAGATTACAAGTTTGGCTAATAAAGGTTACGGCATAGAAATAATAGACCTGGACTCTGTTCAGGCATGTCACTTAATCCATATAGTATTCTGATTAAAAATTAGCACAATACAACATCAAGAGAGACACCTTAAAGGGACTGGGAGCTGGCAAACCGACAGCCATCAATGGGGAATCCCTGCAGAATGGGAGCGCTCTCAGTGGGTGTCCGAGGCTCGGATGGGAAGCCCAGTGCTATTCAGCATTTCCATCAATGGTCTAGAAATAGATTAAAAAGCCCTGCTGAGAAAAATGCCGGGGCCAGGGAAATGAGAGGGGCAGGAGACACGGACGAGGTCAAGACAGCTGTAGAAAACTTCAGAAGCTGAGTCCCGGGCAAATAAAACGTGGTTGAATGCGAGCAGCTGCGAAAGGATCCCTCCGCCGAGCACAGGGCCCTTCTGCTGGAACCCCACGCTCTGCCAAGGATGGGCTCGGGGGGGAGTTTAGGAGGCACGAGGGGCAGGGCAGGAGCAGCAGGCTCCCCGCGGGGGATGTGCTGGCCGGGCCGGGGCTGGGCTGGGTGCTACAGCAGAAGGGGTACCAGCATCTGCGTTTCAGAAAGGTGGCTGAGAAATTAGAGAGACAGTGGAGGAGAGTTAAAACTGAGCCCTGCTTTGCAGGGGGATGCCTGAGAACTGCAGCCTCCTTAGCTAGTTCAAAGGAGCCCCAGAGATGCCTCGATTATAGCGCTTAAGCAACTTCATGGGTGAGAGACGATCAGGCATTAGAGAGCTTTTCATTTCCCAGAGAAAGGCCCGGCAAGATTTCATGGCCCGCACTGAGTTTGCCTGAGAAACTGGAGATAGATTTCTCCGTGGCAAGGGGGGGATGGAGGGGGTGAGGGTGAGGAGTTTGGGTGCACCAGGATGCAGTGCCAGCTGAAGTGCCGGGGCTTGGCATGCCCCAGGGCTGCTTAGTGCCCCTCGGGGCCAGGCTGGACCTGGGGCGGTGAGAGAAGTGCCCGGGCCTTCTCTTGCACCCACCAGCTCCCGGCCGCATTCCCCCTGTTCAGGGGACACAGCCCGGGGTGAGGAGCCAGCTCCAGCCCGGCCAGCGGGTCCCTTCCAGCAGCGCAGGATCGCTGTGTGCACGCTCCGTCCTCGTGCCCTGAGAAAGCAGAGCCAGCGCTGCCCTGTCCAGCAAAGGCAGCTGCCCCTTTGTGGGCTGGTAGAGGCGAATTCCCCGCAGGCTGATGCCAAGCCCACCCGGAGCCTCGACATTTTCTGGTCCTCTAGCGGGGCTGAGCGGGGCTGGGAGAGCCATGGGCTCCCTCTGGAGCCCCCTCCCTGCCTTTCACACCTCAGTTCGCCCACGCTGAGGAGCCCGGCCCCTGCGCTTTGCCAGGGGCCAACATCAGCTACTTCCAGATTTACCTGGGGACGTAAAACAGGTGAAAAACCAAACCGAGCATCCCTGGCTACGCGGGGGAGCGGGAATCAGCCTGCGAGGTCTTTTAACAAAGGGTAGAGGCCAATGAACCAAACCGGATCATTTCTCGCTTCTTCATCCGCTGGTAGCGTGGCCCTGCCTTACACCTCCCCAAAACTGCCACAGCCGAGATGCCAGCGGTGTTTTGGTGCAGACCTGGCATCAGCCTGCTGGTCCCCGTGCAAGCCTGCAATGCGGTACGCTTCCCAGTTCCTGATGCACGCATTCATTTCTGCCTGGAGGAGCCAGCAAATGCTAGTGATACAGAACTGCTCTCAGCCTTCGGTCTAAAGGGCCTGGGGCTGTATCCAAGCAGCCCGACACTGGCCACGCAACGGTTGCGTGGTGCGATTTGCAGAGCCTCCCTGCAAGCCCTTCACTCCTATCTCTCAGAGCTGCAGAGGGACGTTTTCTGCTAGCACCATCAGTTCCCTGCCAGGTTGGCTTGGGAGCCGCAAGCCTTCCAGCATCGCTTCTGCAGAGGCTGAGCGCGCTCGGTTCAGCGTCAGGACTGACAATATTCATCTCTAATTAATTCTCTTCTTTGTAGCAACTCACCAGCTTCCCCAAAGCAAGGTGGGCCTGACCCGGCGGTGATGTTTGATGGCTGTTAGCATCCAGCGTACCCTTCTAAGGGCAGAGATGTGCGTGGGTGAGAGCCGGCATCCCTCCGGCTCGGGCAGTTTCCGGATGAAGCGCGCTAGATGGTGCTGTTCAACCTTTGGCTGTGATTTAAAAGGACCCTGCAAGGTCGTAAGTGGTGCCGAATTTCGGTTTTGTTAAAAAACCTTTTTGAAACTGGAGGACAACTAGAAATACCCTGAAGTGTGAGGTCCTACACTGATCGCCGGCGGAGGCAAAGGGCAGCTTGCCCTCAGAGGGACCCTCTGCGTACCGTGTCCCCGCCTCGTGCCTGGAGCACCCTTATTTCTGAGGCAGGAGTTGGGGTTTGGCTACGTGAGGAGTGATGGCAGAAGGGGCTGCCAAGAAAAAAATGTTGTAGGGTGGAAGAAGAGGCTGATAGCTCTCTCCTGGACCGCTGGCAAGATGACGCTTGCAGAGCAGGAGGAAGAAAATGTATTAGCAGTCAAGATAAAAAGTATTGGCATTGTGGCACCAGGAACCGAGGGCACCCTGAAGAACCCAGCTGGGACAAGGCACCTGCAGCCCAGTGGCACTGCCATGGAGGTGACGAGCAAGCAGAGCCACAGGACACGGCTGGCAGGAGAACAGAGCAGAGAAGTGGCCACGGGTACGGCAGGGCTGGGAGGTGGGAGCTCCTGCCCCGCCGGGCCGGGAGGGACGGAGCACCTCCCTGCGTGGGCAGCGAGGATGCCCACGGGCAGCCGTGCCAGGGGCTGGGGGTGAGAGCTGAAGCGGGCGATGCTGGTTCAAACCCCACAGCATCCCTTCTTGCAGAAGGCACTGGTCTAAAGATATCTCCCCATCCTGGCAATGTCAGCCCCCCACGGCATCTGCGGAGCAGCAAGAGCCGCTTTCTGAGTCCCCGTGGTGCAGGTCCTGCGGGCAGCCTGACGTACCTCCTGCTTTGGATTCTCCACCTCAGAAGAGGCAAACGCACCCAAATTTGTCAGCTTGCCTTGGATTTGCTTCCAGTGCTGTGCAAAGAGGGTGAAGCACCATTTGGACACCAAGCTTATGCCTTTTTGCTCAGATGCTGCTCTTTTATAAAGCCCACGCCTGAGCCTGCTGTTCCAGGCAGGTGGGAAGGGTGCGGGGCTCGGCTGCTCTGGGCACTCGGATCCTTCCCCTCCAGCAAAGTCATCCCAGTTTCCCAGTCCATTCCCGTTCCCATGTGGGTGCTCGCTTGCAAATCCTCAGGCTACGCCGGGGATCCCCGGGCCTGCCCCCTCCCGGGTACAGGGCTGAAGCGGGTGGATGGGGCAAAGGTTTTACTGCTCACCTGAAAAATAAGAAAAACTCCAGCCCTCCAGCCAGGGTGGCCTCCTTCCAGGAATGTAAGGGCAGGAGGGCCTGGGCCAGCTCAGGCAGCAGTGTTTGCAGCTGCCAGGGTTTGCCCGTGGTGGTGCAGATGCCCGTATGGCAGAGGGAAGCCCCTGCGCATTACCCAGAGCCCGTGCAGCGTCACGGCACCCTGGCCTGTTCTCCCCAGGGTCTCGTTCTGCCTTCAGCCCCGGCAGCATCCCCCCTCGGTGTTTCCCCTTGTGCCTGCCCTGGCATCGGCCTCCTTCCCCCAGCTCTGCTTCACCGACCCCTGCCAGATTACAGAGCCCCTAAACCTGGCGTTTCCCCCCCAAAAAAGATTATGGACGAGCTCATGCTGTGCCTTGGGAGGCTGCTCCGGATGAGCTGATCACCTGAGAACTGGCCAGCTATTTCTCTCACACGATAACAACACCTTGGGGTAGGTGCAATCTCCTAGAAAATTATCTGTAATTGATGAACTGTCCAATGACACTCTAGGGGTTGCCTAAAACCTGTGGCAAAAGCTATGGGACTGTGGCTACAAGCAAGATTTAAGGTTGAAATTCAAGTCCTTAATCCTTGAAATCACCTGGGCAGGGACCTAGCTTCTTCTGGGACCTCGCTCAGGATGGGAGCGGGCAGCGGGCAGCTGCTGAGCCCGTCGCTGCCGAGCGATGAGGATGCAGCACGTGCCCCAGCCCTGCCCGCGCAAGGAGCTGGTGCTGCCGCTCTGGGCCACGGCACAGGAGAGGAGCACACGAGCCAACGCCAGGACCTCGGCGTTCCCCCGGCCCTCCACCTGGCCCCCGTGCCACTTTTGGGGAAGAGTTGCCCACGTCTGGCAGAGCAAAGAGAGCCTGCCAGGCCCTGCCAGATCCGACACCCCGTGACTCCCCCGGTTTTGATCAACCCTCTCTGCCAAAAGCCATCGCACACACACTTGGCCAGCATTGCCAATGCCCGATGCTCTTCATCACCAGCCGGTGAAGGCAGGCACCCCCGGGCGATGTCCCACCCCACGCGCCTTCCCGCACCCACCTTTGGGGTCTGCCCCAGGCCTGCGCCCCGCACGCCTGCCTCTCCATGCTCCAGACCACCAGGCTCGCTGCTCCTCTCGGGGGGCCGGGGGTGGCACGCCGTCCATGCGCATCCCAGGAGCGCCGCTCTGCAGAGAGAAGAGATGTCAGCTCGTCCCCGCTGGGACCATCCCGCCCAGGAGATGCTTGCAGGGGAGCCGGGCCAGGTGGGGACACCCTCCCGTCCCCGCTTGCAGGAGGGGGTCCTGCTCCCATGGTCCTGAAGGACACACTTCGTATCTTGGCCCTCCATGAGATGGAGATGTCTGGAGCGGGCTCTGCTCTGCCCCAAGCCATGCTGGGACTGTCCCATCCCTGAGTGCGGGGGCTCTGGAGCGGTTATCGCTACAGAAATGGTCCCACCTTACAGAGCCGGAGCTGGAGGGAGCAATGGCTTCGGGGGGACGTCCCCGTCCCTGGTCCCCANCATCGTCCCCAGGGAGGAATGCAGGGTCTGGCTGGTGGCTCACATCGTCGACAGCTGCGTTGAGACAGCTGGTCCCTGCTGGCAGGGTTGTCCCAGAGCAGCCCGTGTTAATTCAACCTGTTTGATCCTGGTGGGAGAGGAGGATCTCCTTTATCCAGCCATCAGTCATCCCAACCAGTTGGGCTACTGGGGGGTAAGGGAAGGCTGATGTCAAGAGTCCTGCTGGAAATATCGGTTGCTCCGCTCTTGCAGATCTGTTTTGCAACACTGGGTGAGATCTTCTGGCTTAGATGTGGTCGCTAGCCTGGCTGGCGAAAGCAAGCTCAGCGCTCAGCGACGCCTTGATGTCTGTCCTACAGCCTTGCAGACTTCCAGCCTGACTGTTTTGATACGATCCCTATCACCAGTCCGGCTTGGGGAGCAAGTGCTTGTCCCCACACTCCTGGCTCACCTGTCCTGGAGGGTCAGCTCTCCCAGGGAGCTGGCAAAAAGGTCTGTGGTAAGTAAGGTCTGTTGACCATGTTTTGGCCAACACCTGGTGACCAGGTGGTGGCCAGTTGGATGCACGCTGCTGATTTTTCAGTTCTTGCCTGGGACAAGGCTCACTGGTGGTGCATCTGCTTTGACGAGGTTCTCCCAGAGATGTGGAAGACGCTCAACGAGCTCTCTATCATGCAGTTCTGGTTTATTGCGAGTCCACCTAGTGGCCCATGGGGTTATGGTCAGCTTTGCTGGGTATGGTGAGGCTTGTGAGGACATCCGAGAAACACTCGTGCACCCAGGACAAGTTCTGGAAATCATTTTACCTGTGCACATACCTGACAGGTACAGTTCAGGTCTCAACTCACCGTTGTCCTTCTCCAGGAGAGCTCCCAGCCCATGAAGTGATGACAGCAGCTGAGGTTGTGGCTGGTGTGCGCAGATCCAAAACCCAGCCAGACCTTGGCTGGGGCAAAGGATCCTTGTGATCACATCGGCTGCTGCTGAGGGAAGCCCCATGGCATTTTCACCCCTTATTTCTCCTGCAGAGTGGTTTTCCTCGCTGCTTCATGCCTCTCAGACAGGGCATTAGATGCCCCAGATGCTCCTCTGAGAGATGCTGTGCCCCGGAGAAGCATTGGGTATGAGTGCCCAGGCAGGCCAGCAGCCAGGCTGGGAAGCCGTTGGCAGCTAATTGCCCCGTCTGGTGGCTCCTGGTGGCTGCCCGCCAGCAGGCAGGACGGCTGCGCTTGCGGGAACTCGCAGCCCGCTAGCCAGAGCCCTTGCTGGGCTCTTCTGTGGCAAAACGACGTACTGCACCAAAGGACCAGGTCTGCTCCGGGCCAGGGGGACAAGCCAGCCCCGGCTGGGGGACCCCTAGTCCTGGCAGAGCACTTTTGGGAGCCTCCTGCTCTTCCAGCTCTCCGGTAACACAGCCACAGACCGTCCTGGGGTCTCTCCCTACCCCTGCTGGGACTCCAGCCTCCACCACACCTTTCCCAACCTCCTGCTTCCCAGCAGCGCCTCCAAAACTTCCAGCCCCAGGTGGGGGTTGCTCTCCTTTGCCATCTCCCCTGTGAGGTTGCCCTTCCTCAGACCAACCATCCTGCACCCATCTCCTCAGCGATGGCCAACCCTCCCGGCTGAGCTGGTGGACAAGACTCCTGCACTGCTGTGTCACCAGCACCCAGTCAGGGCAGCCGGGGCTTGGCACAGGCAAGTCCTGGAGCCCCTCCAGCCCTGGTGACCTGCCTGAGGGCTGCACCACCTCTGGGAAAGGAGGTTTCTCTGCAGGGTTCCTCTTCCATGGTGGGAGTGAGGTCCTAGGAATGGCACCAGGCGAGGCTCTGCACTGCTGGACACCAGCTGAGGTCCCGACCAGCTGAGCCAAGATGCTGGACCCAGCCCAGCACTGACCCTGGGGTTTACCTGCTTCCTTCTGCAGAGAAGAGCAAAAATGCACAGAGATGTGATGAGGAGGAGGCCCTCCTGCTGCACCATCTCTGCCATGGCTGGAGATCTGCAGACCAGCTTGGGGACACCCAACTGTGCTGGGGTTGGTGGGGCTGTGGCGGTGGGAGGAGGCTGTGTGGGTGGGCAGGCTGGTGCAGGCTCTGCTGCTCCTCAGTAGTGAACTGATGCTGCACTGAGCCACGGCTGACAAGCTGGGGATGCTCACTGAGTGCCGTTTATTCATGTTCTTATGGAACAGTTCTTCAAACTCTTCTGTTGCTTTAGCTGCCCCAGCACAAGCCCAGCCCAGGAGATCATCCTGGTGTTATCTCAAGGCTTTCCCTCATGGAGATGTGGAGAGCATTGGAGTTGTCCTGACACAGAACCAGAGAAATTGCTCACAAAATCATTCACTGTGGGAGGAAACTCGGAGAAGTGGGGGGTCTCTGTCTTTGGAGGTGTCCAAGATGTGCTCCACAGCCAAGGCAAACCTGCCCTGGTGCTGGATGTCGGCCATGAGATTCCCTGTCCCCTTCTGCCGGCAGTTCTGGGACCGTTAGTGGCCCCTTTCTGCTCATGCTCCCCACTTGGTAGCTCTCTTCCCTGGGTGTGAAACCCCAGGCTGCCTCTCTCCTAAAATCCCCTCCCCTTCCCGTGCCACCCTGCAGGTGAACCGCAGCAGAGTCAAGTCCTCTTCAGGACAGGATGGCTGGGAGCCGGGGGAGATGTGGGCTAGCAATCACGCGCACCCCATGGCCCTCTCCTTCCCTGGGGAGGAGATAGCAAGAACCGCTTGGCAGAGACGTAAGCATCAGGCTGGGCAGGTGTCTCAAGCTTTGCTGTGTCCCATCTCTTCCAGACACCAAGCCTCGGACCATCTTCCATAAAGCGGTGCTGCTTCCCAGCCCTTTGGCCCTTGTCCCCATCAGGACACGGAGACCGCTGCCGTCCCCTGCTCTGCAGGGCTGCAGCCACCTTCTGGTGTCCAGCCTGCCCATCTGCAGCCATATCACACCGCTCGTGCTTGTGCCAGCCATGTCCTTCAGCCTACGCTGCTCTTCCCCCCTGTGGCAGGAGCAGACAGCAGCCCGATCCCCGCAGCCTTGGCTTTTCTGACCTCAGTGTACCAGGCTCTCCTGGTCTTCTCCCAGAAGATGTATTCCCCACTCTGGCAGTCCTGCTGGGCCTTCTCTTATTAATGCATCTCCTCTGCCAGAAGTCCTTCAACGGACAAGTATGGGCTGGTGTGGTGACCAGCCTCAGGAGAACCCACGGCTGGCAAACACGAGCAAATCAGGCCTCATATTGTCTTTCGTCCTGATCCTTTATAGTTACAATTGGCCAAAGCACAGGAAATCTTGTTGCGGTGGATGTACAACACCAAATCTTGCCAGATCTTGGACTTAGCGTCTTCCTGCAGCAGCAGCTTCCCCAGTGTGCCAAGGACATGCTGTGGAGAACGTGTCTCACAGAGAGGGTTTACATGGACTTTGATTGTTTCTACACTTCTCAGACCCTCCCCCCGGACCATGAGGTGGGGTGAGCGCCCATGGGCTGTGCCTGGTGATGACCATCTTGTGGGCAGCTGTCCCATGACACCCCAGCCCCTGCTGCAAGACATCCCAGCCACCTGAGCCTTCTCCCGCAGTGGGACCTGGAGCAGAGGTGCCTGCAGAAGAGGTCCATGGCTCCCTTTTCCCAATAGAGAGATATTTGCAGATCTCCAACGCTGAACATCTTTAACTCAGGCTATTTAGCTCAGTCTCACATTCAACAGCTGCCCAGGGCCTGGCACTTCTCCAGCCCCTGCTGTTAAACTTCTGCCTGATGAAAATGGATGATTTAGCCTGAATTCTCATCCTCTGTCTCACAGGTGGTTTGTGCTCCTTGTGTGTCGGTCCGGCCTGGCAGCTCCTGCGCTGGGTGGACCTCTGGATGTACCATGCAGAGCAGCCAGGAGTTTTGGGGATGCCTTGACGATGGTTAGAGCAATGGGCTGGGTTGGGCAGCAAGGCTCAGCGAGTCAGGGCGCCCCGGCAGCCCCCAGTAGGCTCCAGCCTTTTGGAGAGCATCTGCTTTCATGGGTGGCATCCACATCCCTGATCCCCCATCCCTTGGCTCCCTTGGTGGGTCTCAGGATGGACCATCCGGGGCCAGTGACTCATGGCTTTGCACTCTGGATGTGCAACCATTCCCTGCAGAAACTTTTGAGCGTTGGCCAATTTAACCACACTTCCTTCTTTGAGGAAGACTGTAGTTCTGGAGGACTCCAAGTACCTGTGAGTGCAGTGAAAGCCGAAAAGCTTGACTGGGGCTTGCAGTATCCCTTGGAGGCCATTTCTTCTGCTCCCCAGGCCACTTACACTGGTGCTGCCCATCAGTGCCCTGTTAGCACTACTGCCATGGCTGAACACCCTTGTGCCCACCTCGGGGTGTGGTGACGCCCCCTCCCTCAGGAGAGGGCTCCTCTCCTTCGCTGTCCCTTGTCATGAGGACCAAACCCCGGCCAAGCCCTCTGGGCTCTTTGAAACAAGCCCTTTTGGTCCCTCCATTGCTGTGTCTCCATGAAGATCCTCATGGCTGGATCTGAGCCGCTGGCCTTGGATGGCACTCAGCTACCCATGGTGGGAATAAGGACATTTTAGCCTCCTCCTGGGAGGACCACGAGCTCCCGAGTGAGCTCACCCCCACTGGAGACCCTGGTTCCTTGCTCTGTGGAGGTCTCTGCTCAGTCCTGTTCTCATCCCATGGCCACCAGCGCCCGTCCAGCCAGGCGTTTCACAGCCATTTTCAATCACCGGCTCAGTCGGTGGACCCAGCCTGGCCGTCCATCCCCTCCTGCCCTGCTGTGGACCAGGCATAGGCCCCCACCCAGTCCAGCCCCAGGGGGCTCCAGCACCTGCCCCGTGGGACCCCATTGCTCAGGATAGGACGTACCTGTGGCCTGGAGGAGCTGGGTGGCCGGTGTCCCCTGCTCATCTCCAGCATCTGCAAACAGCAGCTCGCGGCTGCCTCCTCAACCCATCTCAGCTTGCTCCCACCAGCTCCCACCTCCTCCTGCCAGAAGACCCAGCATTGGCCGGGCTGTGGCCACGTGGTCCACGCTCACATCCCACCTGCTCTTTGCCGCTGTTGGTTTTTATTTGCTTTTCGGGTTCCTCAGCTCTGGTCTCCGCTTTCCCAGGGTTTGGAGGACAAGGTCTACCCGCGCGCTGCTCTCCACCTCGCAGTGCTGGCCCTTTGCAGCTCTTCCCTCGCATCGGTTGAATCCCACGTCCTTGTGGGAAGATGACTCCCCCCATCCCAGGCCAACGACACCTTCCCAGGGTAAATCCCAGGGGACCCCACCAGCCCGAGACAGCCGTTTCGGGGGGAGCCACCCCAGCTGTGCCCAGCAGCCAACTCCCCATGGGAACTGTCATGCCAAAACCAGGGCGTGACGGGGCAAACCTGCCCTTGCAGCCCTCTCTGCTGCCACCGCCCCAGCGCTGCCCCAGCCCCGGGGAGAGGCGAGGAGCGAGGGTCCTGGTGGGGTCCCAGCGGGGTTTGGGGGCTGGCTGGTGCTGGGAACGTCCCTGCCCTCTTTGTGCTCCCCCTGGTGAGCAGCGCAGTGCAAATATCAGCCGGGTTCTTTGAAATGAAAATAAAACTGATAAAAGTCGGGCAAATCCTCCGCCCCGGCCCCCGCTGCTGGCCCAAGCAGTGGCTCTTTCTGCTGCCGATCTGGCTCCTGCAGTTATAAATACATTATGTATGCCGGTGTCCGTCGGCCAGAGCCTTTTGTTGATGCTGAATATGTCCTGGCCAACAAAAGTGGACTGGATTAGCCACAGTGGATTAAAAGATTTTCTTCTTAGAGTTTACCTAATAATATAACAATTGACATAGAAGGTCTCTTTGAACCCTACACGACTCTCTTATTTTACCATCTGTGAGTTCGCTTTCCGTGCCGCTCATGGGGCGCCTGTCTGCCGGTGGTGCTGGTGGTGGGAACGCTGCCCGGAGCTGAATTTGTCGCTGAGCAGAAGAAAGCAGCCCGTATTTGAAGGGAGGCAGCAGGAAGGGAAAGTGGCACAACTTCTGTCCTCCTGCCTTTGTCCTCGGCCCTTCTGCTGGTGGCCCGCTGGGCTCGCGATGCCATGGCGTGGGGAGGGAAGAGACCCAAGGAGTGGGCTCGAGCGATGGGGAAGCCGCCTGCTCATCTGCAATTCGAGGTGTCCAGAGAGGTCCCGGCCGGAATAAGCTCCTCTATTAATCATGAATTTTGGCAGAGTTGCCGAACTGTGAGCCAGTGGAGTTCGCTCGTCTCAGTTTCAGCCGTTGGGCTCTGGCCGCCGTCCCTGGTCTCCATTGCAAGATGGGTCAGGCAGTGGCAGCAGCGACACCGGGAAACATGGAGGGCAGCGGCAGCAGGGGAGGAAGGCTCCCCCCCACCATCCTGCGGCGCCGCCGCCGCTCGCCCCCTCCTCCGGCACACCCCGCCGTCCCGGCCCTCGGGCTTTGATCTCATATGGGGGGGGCCCCATTCACGAGTCTTTCATAGCAGCCTTTGGAAATACCCGTCCTCAGAAGTCGCGAGTAATGAGATGGGGAGACGACGAGCAATTTAGGCGCCGCTCTTTCTCGCTTGCATTTTTTTTTTATCTCCATCTCTCCCCCCCTTCCCCCCCCCTCCTTTTTTTTTTGCAAAGACACTTCTGGAGTAGCGCCGACTTTGTATGGGATCGCCGCCCCCCCCCAGACCTGCCGGGGGGGGGGCAGGAATATGGGGCTCGCGCCTCTCAGCCGGGGGCCTTTGATGAAGCTGCTTTGCGAAATTTGATTTGAAAGGCCTACGATGGCAATTTGGGGAGAATGGTGGAGCCTTNGAGATGGGAAGAGTTGGGATTTCTCACCTGCCCGGGCGTTCGCAGTCCGCCATGACGGGAGCAGCCGCCCTGCTTGCCGCCGTCCGGAGCACTTTTTTTCCCCCAGACTCTTGAACCTATTTCCCTTTCTTGGCAAGTGCGTGGCTGGAAGATGGGAATCTTTACTTTATATTGCAGCTTGGGCTTCCCAGCCTGATTGGCTGCGGCCAGGACCAAATGCTGGTCCTTCCATCCCATCGTCACTATGGCAACCGGCCCCGTTAGCCACCACCGATTTACTTATAATTGCTGGGTAAATAGTCAAGACAGGCCGCTTTCATCCCGCACTGAGAGATTGCTCTTCCTCGTCGCCTTTTTTTCCCTTCTTTTTTTTTTTTTTTTTTTTTTTGAGGAGGAGGAAGCCCTAAAGAGCAGTAACACTTAAGGAAAACTCTTTGAAGGCTGTTGCGGAAAGCGGCTGCCTCCCCCCGGCCAGTCTTTCCCCATCACTCCCACTGCACAATGCCTCGATGCCGGGGCTTTCCTGCACCGTCGTGCAGCCCTCACCATCATCCTCCTCCAAGGAGTGGCGCTGGGTGGGGATGTACGACAACCCGCGGGTGCAAGGCTCTGGCCGCGGTGGGCTCTGGCCTCCAGGCTGCCAGCCACCGCTTCTGCCTTTCATGGGGATTTTACACTGGATGATCTGGAGAGCAAGGACGGGGCCGAACAGTCCTCCGTCGCCTCCACCCTCCTTCCCCACTGCTGCCATTAGCGATTCACATTCACAGGGTGTGGGGTTTCTGCCTGGGCACCAGCACTTCCCAGCTCAGTTGACCCTTTCTCCGGCTCTGCGGGACCTGCCGGTGGTGCTGGCTGGGATGGGGTGGCTCGTGCCTCTGGTCCTGGCCATGCTCATCCCTGGAGGCCGGGACGCTGGGGCGCCCGCTCTGCCTCGCTGCCTTCATGCCGAGCCGCTTCTTGCCAGGTCTGCAAGGGACAGAGCCTCTTGTTACTCCTGGAGGGTGTTTAACGATGATGGACAGAGCGACACGCATAGGTCTTGTTGCCAGATCCGTGAGCATGGACCTGAGGTGGCTGCACAGCCCGTGGGACAGAGGAGCAGGGTTCGTGCTCCTGGCCGGGTGGGTCCCGCAGGTGAGAGGCAGGCGGGAGCGTGGCCCCATCCCCGTCCTCACGGTCCAGGGACGGACGCTGCAGCTGGAGAACAGCAAACAGGCGCCCAGCCCAGCCTCGCCGGCTGGAACACCCACATGGGACCTGCAGGGCACTTCTGTCCTCATGGCTCATCGCTGGCACCAAACAGCAGCTCCAGGAAAATGGGAAAAAAAGGGTCTTAGGGAGAATCCAAGGGCTGGAGAGACCCTGGGAAAACAGAGAGCTCACAGGCAGGAGGGCACGAGAGGAGCTTGAGGGAAAGGAAGCCAAGCTCATCTTCCCATTCCCTCCTCACAGCCATCCAGAGGGAGAAGTCTGTCAGGGCGGCTGCGGGAGGGGTGCTGGGAGACGCTGCCTGAGCTCCTTGCTTCGGTGCTGGCAGTGAGAGAACTGGACGATTCCCACCCTGCTCGCTGGGGAGCGCAGAGGAGACAGCAGTGACTACAGACAACAACGTGAAACCAGCTGAGGAGGGAGCAGCAAGGAGCCATGGGGCCAGGAGGCATCTCCAAGGCTTCTGAAGGAACTGGGGGATAAACCAGCTGATCCTCAAACAGCCCTACCTCCCCGCTCCCGGAAAGGGCAGTTTGGAGCCTGGCAGATGTGATAACGATTTTCCTTTTAACGTGTTCCAGGGTGAGCGAAGAAAGGGCAGGCCACTAACTCTGACAGCTGTACCAGCGAGTTAGCAGAGATGCTCCTGAAAACAGACTTTCTGGGCACCTGAGTAAATACACCCTACCTGGGAAACTGAGATGACTTGTAAAGGGAAGGCCTGTCTCCTAAGAGCAGCCGGCTTTGAAGGTGTCAGCAGCGACGTATGGGGGTGATGCATGCGATACAGCCCTCTTGGGTGTGCAAAGAGCTGGCGACAATGTTGTCACTGAAGGCTTCCAGGGAAGTGGAGCAGCCTGGGGAAAGGGGCTGGCTGGTGCCTGGAGCAGCCGCTGCCAACGCAGCTGGTCCCCGTGCCGGGCCAGCCAGGCAAACAGCCTACCTGGGGGCTAGGGGTGAGCAAAGGGAGGCACTGGGGGCAGGGCTCTCGCCACCCGTGCTCTGGTCAACAGCCAGCTCGGGGCGGCCGGGAAGGCTCAGCTTAAAAAAAACACGCTGGCCAGCTGCACGCAGGACGCAGCCGGCCCCAATTCAGCCGAGCACTTCAGCACCCAGCTCACTGCAGGGCAGCGAAGCAGCGAGCCAAGCAAGTGGGTCCGTACCATGCAGCTGCCCCAGGGACAGCGTTACAGCCCTGGCTTTAAAGCCATTTGCTGCACGATGGCCAGCTGTGCTGTGGGGCCAGGAGCTGGCCTGCCACGGGCTCTGCAAGGCATGGGTGGGTTTGGAAGCCCTGCAAGGCGTAGGGGGGTTCGGAAGCCCTGCAAGGCAGGGCAGGGGGGTGTTTTGGGACCCCAGGGCCAGGAGCCTCAGCACAGCCGGGGCACTGCTGTCTGGCTGCATGTCCCACCGCGCTCTGCCTGGGGTTGCTCTCCTACTTGCGCTTTCTCTATTTTAAAGGCAGCTGCTCTGTGAAGCGCTTTGGGGCTTGGCTGAAAGGGGATCGCTCCCTTTCTGCTGAAGACAAGCTGGTACCTCTCCAGGTACCTGCGAGCCAGGGCCCCACCCAGCCCTGCTCCCAGCAGCGGGAGCCTTTTGCCTGCGCTTGCGGCTGGGGACGCGGGTACAGGCGGCGAGGCCACGGAGCCGTGCTGGCGGAGCTGTGCTGCCCTCCCGAGCATCCTCCGGCGGTTCCCATGGTAACTCCCCGGCTCACAGCCTCCCGAGCCTGCACAGTTTTAGCCGCGCGCCATCATGGCTTTCGCCACACGCAGCCACCAGCCCTGCTCTGCGCCCACTGCCCCAGCTCCCACGCCAGGGTCTCGTCACCCTCCGCTCTCTCCTCCCACCACCGCTGTCCCCTCCTGCCACCTGGGACCTCCTGGCCTCTCCGCAAGGGACTCACTGTCTTGCACCCCACCGCAGAGCGCTGCTCCACAAGCCCCTCCAACAAAAGTACCTTCCCCAGAGCCCTGCAAAGGCCTTAATTTTTCTGCAGCATATCATGCAGAAAACAAGGAAAAAATGTTAACAGGTGAGAGGAGCACAGCATTCACGGGGGAGAGGGGAGCTGAGCAGGACAAGTGGGTCTGTATATGGGTGATTTCCCACCTCCGCACTTCGGTATGTCCCAGCTCTGCACCTCCCAGGACCGCCTGGCCAGGCGGAAGCCTGCTAGCCCAGTGCCTGCATCCAAGGAGATTTCCCCCAATTTTTGGTGGCGGTGCCCAGCTCTGGCCCCGCGCTTCAAAACCAGTGGTAGAGAACTGTTGCAAAAAGAAAAGGCCGCAGCTAATGATTTCTAGAGAAAAAGCCTTGCAGCAAGACTTGAAGTTCGATGTCAGATAGGCTGAGAAGTTACAATGTGAGAAAGAGAAGAAAATACCAGGTACAGCGAAGCCTTGCTCTGGGAGCCAGAGCGTGACAAGGCTAAACTCCCAGAGCTGGAACAAGGCAGCTTAAAGTTAGGAGTAAAGACTTTCCACCACTTGAAACCTCCCAAATCCATGCGTGGCTTTCAGGAGGAAGGATTTGACTAAACTCAGGTCCTCAACCAGCCTCAGAAGTCAATGGACAACATCCTAAGGAATAAAATGAGCGGACACACAGATAGTGATGGGCTAGCGGGGCAGAGTCACCCCACATCCTGCTGGGCAGGTGAGACTCAGCTGGGAAGGTCCACCTGGGTCTTACAACACATTCAGGAGGGGTCCGTATCAAGGAAATTAAGATGCCTTGGAACGAGTGGGCAAGTCCCCATGTGAATAAATACCTGGTTAAAACACAAAGTGGGAATTCTGCAGCGGTGCAAAGGGCAGGCCAGCCCCCAAGGGCTCTCCGCACAGCCCCGCGCTCCTCCAGCAGCTGGGAAAAGGGAGGTCATTGGGTTTGCTGATGATACCTAGTTGATCAGGGCAAGAAGATGAGGGCTGACTAGGAGGAGCTGCAAAAGCATCTTACAGGACTGCCTGGAGGATTAAACAGCAGGCAGAGTTCAGCCTTTATAAAGGCACACAGGGAAAAATCCAGCCTGACTGTACAACAGCGAGCTGTCCTCACAGAAGGGAACAGACTGCTTCTTACATGGGTGAATAATCCAGCGATAGCTAGGAAACACCAGCACGGTGCTGGACAGCTTTGACACGTGGGGTGAGGATGCAGCTCCATGAAATGCCTGCCCCATCCCTTGTACCGGCCCCGGGCTGCTTTGGACCCCGAGGTCGTCCCAGGGACGAGCTCTGCGGGTCACAGCCCCATTCATGCCAGGAGCGCTGCTGGAGAAGCCCACTTTGTGGCTGCTCCCTTTTCCCTAGCATCTCCCATCCCACATGCTCCCTCCACCACCTTTCACCCCAGCTTGGGACACACATCCCTGGGGGCACTGGGTCCTGCAAGGACTTTCTCCGAGCAGCTGTGTCCCTGCGTACCTGGAGGCCCTGCAAGCAAAGCCCTGCTCCTGCCTCAGAAATGCCATTTTCTGTGTTTGCCAGAGTGCTCTAACTGGCCTGAAACAGCACCATTTTCAGCGTTACCATGGCGATGGCTCCCTGGTAAATGCGTGCAATGGAGATGCACACAAACAGCAGAGTCCAGCCAGGCAGAGGTGCCTGTGGCCAGTCCCCAGCTGGCACTGCTGCCCCTCACCCCCCCCAGCCCTTCCTCCTGCAGCCAAGGAGCCCAATCTGAGCCCATGACACGCAGCAGGAGCTGTGGATGGAGGTAACTCCACATACCTGCCCGTGCTCTGTGTGCCCAGCACCCCTCATCCAGCATCCCCCATCCAGCTCAGCCTGTGGCTGTAGGAGAGACTGTGGCAGGAACATGTCAGGAGTAGATGCTCTGGGCAATTAATGCGTTTGTATATGTAGATTTTATGAGGTTTTTTTTCTTAGGACTCCTTACCGCAAAAGCTAAGCTCCCCCACAGACCTGCCTGTGTCCTTCTCCAGCCAGGACCCTGTCTCTGGCCCCAGGCTGGTCTCACCTGGCTGCCCTCTGAGCCGCGTGTCCTGCCCACAGCAGAGCCCCAGTGCTGTGGAGCAGGGCATCGTCAGGTCACCGGGTTTGCTGCGACACGACCGGCCACGCCATCTCCTGCCTCATCCCCTGCAGGGCTGGGGCAGCTGGCCAGGATGAGCAGCATGTCGGGAACCAGCAAGACCGGGAAACCCGGCAGTCACTCATGGAGAACCGCCAGGGCCTTCTCCTGGGCATGGCCAACCAGCGCCCAAGGCCAGCAGCCCCAGGGCATCCCCAGGGATGCTCACACAGAGCCTGGTTGTTGTCTGCTGCTCCACTTTGCTGGACTCCTGATGATCTAGCATGTGGCCAACGGCTCCATCCCACCATCCCTGCCCGCAGCCACTTCTCCTGGAGGTGATGGCTTGGTGCATGACATACTTCCTTGGGTGGATGGAAGAAGAGAGAACACAGCACAAGGCTGCAGAAGGAGCTTCATACCCCGGAGGAGGGCAGGAAGCAGAGCTATTAGACTCCCTCTCCTCCTGCCCAAACAGGGCCCTTCCCCTCCAGCCAGCACTTGGTAGCTGGTCTTCTTCAGTTCATTACTGATACCACCTCCTCAAGCCGATGCCTGTTTTGCAGGGAGCTTCACAAGGTGGAGTAGCTACTAGAAACTGCATCACAGAAAAAGTGAGGTTGGGAGGACCTCTGGAGGTCTCCAGTCCAACCTCCTGCTCCGAGCAGGGTTGGCTGCAAAGCTAGAGCAGGTCACTCAGGACCTCACCCTGTCATTTTGAAAACCTCCAAGGATGGAGGTGCCACCACCTCTCCAGACCCTGTCCCAGGGCTGCACCACCCTCCTGGGGAAGAAGTTTTTCCTTACGTCCAACCAGTGTTTCCCGTGTCACTACCCATGGCCTCCTGCCCTTCCCTGTGTCCTTCTGAGATGAGCCCGGCTCCATCTTGATCCCAAAAATGCAGAATGACTTGTCACAAATGTTACTCACCAGCAGAGCCGTGAGGACATTTGCTGCTTTTCCCCATCGCCTCTAAACACTACGAAGCAAATCCCAAGCAGAGAGCAAAGCTGCGGTGGTGAGCACAGAGCGTACCCCCAGCCCCAACAGCCCGCAGCATCCCAGTCCAGCTTTTTGGTAGAAATTGAGTCCTGTTGATTTGAAAGCAAACATAACAGCGATATTTGAAAGGCGTTTGCTAGAATTGCCCAAGTGAGTTTCTAAATCTCTTCTTGATAAATGCCATAGGATGGGGGATGACTTTCATGCTAAGTTTTGACCTATGCTGACACCGGGTTCATGACGATTCACAGCGCTTCTAAAAATCACATCCCTTTGCAATGGCTACTCCAAACTAAGAGCCTCAAAGCCACCAGGGAAAACGCGGGCTCGCCTTTGAGACTGGCATGAAAGGCAGGGACACACTGCTTTTGCTAGCGCTCCCAAAATATTACTCACTGTTTGAGTACAGAGGGGTCTGTTGGGAATTTACAATTAAAATGCTGTTTAATTCATGAATTTAGATAGATAAGAAAATAATTGTTGAAAAATATGGCCTTAATCTCAAGCTGGTTTTTGGATCAGTGACCACGGCTTGCTGGGAGCCATGAGCAAGACAGAGAAAATTCAAACGTTGCTTCAAGATATCAGCTAGCATGGACTTGGGAATTCAGAACCACAAAGTCAGTATACGTGTCCTGCTATTGCTGAACAGCAGAATTAGTCCAGCCATCTCAGCCGAGGCTTTCCCAGTTTGGGTGCTTTCCCCAATTAAACTTTTTCTCTGCTTTCTTGTTTGCAGTGTTGGGTTTGGGGATGATTCCTCCAGCCCTGTAATACCAAGTCCCCTTCACAACCAGCACATGGGCCCAACTTTCATGTTTCAAGGGGCACTTTCATAGTCGCGGTGGCGTGCTGGGACTATTAAACTGTGTATTTTTGTTACCTGAGGAATTAATTAAATGAGAATCTTTCAGTCCTGGATTGACCTTCTAACTTCCCAGCGCTGGTGGCTGATACCTGCACACGTGCATCTCCCCACTTGCCATTTGCATTCCACGGCTTTGTCCACCAACACCTGGAAAATTACCAAGGCTGGAGATCTCCCTCTGTGCTGACCAGTTCCTGACTGCAGCACCCTCTGGGGGAAGGTTTTCCTCATCTCTGACCTAAACCTGCCAGTTTGTGGCCGTGTCCACTCCTTGTTTCATCTGCCACAGCCATCCCCTGCCCCTCCATCTGAACCACGAACAGACAAAACCGCCCAGGCACAGGGGTCACCCCTCGCCAGGCTGCACTGCTTTGGGTGGGTGATGGACCACTTCGCACCTCCCCTTGGGCCGCCTGGCCCTGGTGGCACTGGGAGGGGCTGTCACCATGAGACATGCTTGCGGCAGGCAGCCTTCGAGGTGGCCTCGCTGGCTATGACTCTGCAGGGTGGCTCTCGGGAGCTCACGGCTTCGCAGTCCGTGGGGAGCCCTGGCACAACGCATGGCATGCCCCAAGCCCTTGTTTGTGCTTACAGATATGCTGCTGAATGGTGCTTACCTGTGATGGCCAAGGAAACCTGAGGCTTGAGTGAAAGCCTCAGGCAGAGCGCTACGGTTGGGTTTGGACGACTAGCCGTTTTCTTGCCCCGTCAGAAGCCCTCCCAGCGCTGGCTGCAGTCCCTGCGCAGGAAAATAAAACGACCAAGTGATTCTGCAGTCAAGATGCCAGCTAGCAGCTGTCTTGCCCAGGAATTGCATTGATAGATTGGCACAAACCTTGGCCTGCCAGTTCTCCTCGGGATCTTTCCTTTCATTACTGTCTTGCTGAGATCATTTTTCACTGTTCCCCCTTCTGAGCGGTCTCCACTGCTACCCCAGCCTTAACTTAAGCTGCCAAAGTCAAGGTGACCCTGGGCAGGGCTCTCTGGCAATTTGTCGGTGGCTGTCACAGCCTTGCAAGCTGCTGGGTCTCTGCTCCCAGCCTGCATGTTGGTATTTGCTGTGCACGCTGCAGCGGTGCTCAGGATCCTCATGGTGGCTGGCGCTGGACACGGAAAGCACCTGGTGATATTTGCTGAAGCCTGAGGCAGTGCTCGGGTCTGAGCTGTGCTCGGCAGCCAGGCCCTTCCCCTGTCCCGGGGTGGATTTGCAGCCTCAAGCTGACAGCACCCAGTTTGCACCCATGGGTTTGTGGCATCTGTGGCTTCCTGGGAAGTTGTTGTCATGGCAAACAACCAGCTCCTCTGATTCCCCTTGCTAGGGCAGTGAAGGCACCTGATATCTGCCAGACTGAGCCCACCTAGACAGATAAAAAATTACTACACCACACAAGCAGAATCAAGCTCTCCGTTTGTGGTCAGAGCTGCAAATGAACAGGCATAAAACCAGGACAGGTCTAACACTGGGCCCTGAGCTATTTCTCCACCTCCTCAAGGTAAGCCGGCTGGGGGTATCATTGCCCAAACTACCCCAAAAACCAGACAGCGACTTCCTCCCCACCTCGAGACATCTGTTACTCTGCACAGCAGAAGGACGAGCCAGCCCTGCATGCCTGCGGCTGTGCAACCACGGACTTCGCTTTCTCTGAAGGTGCAGCATCCCTGGTCCGCAAGCAGAGTTTCCAGCTTTCCTCAAGTCAGGAAAGTATATCCATGAGTAAGCTCCCAGCCACAACCAACATGGGTGCAGGGAAAGGAGCAAGGGGAGGGTTTCACAGAAAAGGCAGGATGAGAGAATGGAGGGCTCCAACTCTGAAGTCAGGATTAACCACAGCCCCAATAGCTTCCCCATGGAGAAGCTCCTGAAGCTACTATTGCACTCTTGCAGTGCCCCCATTAGCACCCCCCACCCCCAGCGGGACAAGAGGTCTCCCCCAGGTCCGGCCAAGAGCTCCCGCTACCCCTTGGCACCCACCAAACCTTCCCAAGGCAACAGATCCTGCAGACTGGGCATGCATGATGAGTGGCGCCGAAGAACAGAGTCAACTTTAAGGACAGACAACACCAGCAGTGCAGCTGGCAAGGACGTACAGCCAAAGCTCTCCCCCGAGAGATACGGCATCACACAACTGGAGGATAATTTTACATAACTAAAACCTCCTAGCCCCCAGTACAGAGAAGGAGCTGGTAATTGCCCACTCAGCAATCCACATCCCAAACAGCCCCCTCACTGCTGAGGAGCTGTGAGGTGCTCAGGGACCCGCACAGTGCTGAGAGCAGGATCCTGGCAGGCACCAGCCATACTCTGCCGTAGCTGCACCAGGCCCGAGAGGCCAGACCTGCGCCGGCACGTTCCAGTAAAGCTACGGAGGGGGGCTGGGACAGAGCCACAGTCTGGAGCTTTGCTCACAGCTGCATTAAAATGCATGAGCTGTGCTAGCCCTAATGATGAGCAGAGCTGTCAAACAAGGAGCTTGTCCCAGCTAATTATCTCTAACGAGGGCAGAGTGTCGGGGTCCCAGAGGAGCTGGGCAGCAACTTCCCACTCAGCTCAGTTGCAGAAGAGGGAGAAGATAAGCAAATGTCATTGTGCTGGCCTAGCTACAAAATCATTAATTAGGCAAATGCAACCTTCTGTGCCAATTTGCTCTTGAGAACCTGGACTTGCCGGAGCTGAGACATACAGGCAGGCTGGAAACATCCCAGCTTTTGCCACCCAACCTGTCCCCTGCAGTGCTGAGTCTCCCAGCCCCGTGCAGAGACAGCACGACCCCAGTCTGGCAGCCCCTGACCAACCAGCCCCACCAGCCCAGGGCTGCACAGCTGTGCCACACTCACCTGGGGGCTCAAATACCCCTTGCAAGGGCTCTAACCCATTCCCTGGCCCAAAAAGCAGCAGAGAAGTCTGGTCTTCCTGAAACGCCACCATTTAGGTCACATTCACCTCAACCACCTCCCTCATCCCCAGCCACCTAGCACAGCCCTGCAGAGGCTCTGTGCCTACCCAGCAACCACCTCCGCAGCACCTCTCTCCCAAACCTTTAAGGCAGACGTTAAGGCACTGGGAATTTCTGCTCCCCTGCGGTCCTAGTCCATTCCAGTGCAGGGGGGACCAGCCACACACTGCTCTACAAGCCCAGTTTCTCTCTTATTATGGGTCCTGTGGCTCAGAAACTGAGGCCGTACACTTGCACTTATGTGCTAGAGAGAGGGAGCATGTCTCATCCCAAGGCCAGGTTAAGGCAAAGTCTCTTCCTAGGGTGATAACCCAGAGATATGCCTCACACAAGGTCCATCCTGCAAGCTCTGTGCTTGTCCCTCACCTCAGAGCTGAAGGGAAAGGGAGCAGAGGCTGCTTTTTCTCCAGCCAGAAAACCACTGCAGGACCATGAGGCTTACAGACGACACCAGTGGTACACAGCGCCATTCACCGGCATGTAATTCTAAGTGCTTTTCAGTCCCTTGCTGCCAGACAGGAGCAAAGGCTTGAACACTCATTTTGGCTACATTTTTACAAAATAAAAGATTTAAAAATCACCAACTTCAAACAGAAACAGCGCTGGAGCCCAAGCGGTTAGTGTGAGCTGTACCACCAGCGACTGCGGCTGGGGAGCTCAGCCCCACCTGCTGGCAGGCACCGCTTGAGGCAGGGATTTGGGGTCATGCTTTCAGGGCACAATTGTCTCTGCTGCAGAAGGCTGGGGACTGATCCAAGTTACACCACCATGTCTCACAGTCCCTGCTATAACACACTAATGAGCAATGAGTATCAGAGAAAAGTTTACTGATGCTCCCAAAACGCATATTTAATTTCATATCGTGATCAAGCTCTCAACAGCAGCCAACTATTTGTACAGGCAGAAGAACCACACTAAGCCAGTCTTACAAGAACGCTTTCAGAGGCCACAGGACAGAAATTCTTTCCTCAGCCCACAGGAACAGTTCCTCACTGAATTTAGCCTCTCATTAGACTTCGATAACTGCAACATGCTCCTGGGCATGCTCTTCATGTGGCCCCTTCCACACAACGCAGTTCAGACAGAAGACTCACTGAACCCCACAGCTTGATCTGCAGCAGGAATTTTGCTCCAAAGGTTTCTTTCCTTCTACTGCTTCTGCAGTGCTTGTTCTTTCAGCTGGTTGACGAGCTCTTCAGCATACACCTTGAAGAGTGGGACAGGGTCCTGAAACAAAGCAGAGGATAAACCACTTGAAAGGAGTGAACCTGAGCAGCAGCAAGGGGTGAAGTCTAATGGAGAGCCCAGGGAGCCAGTGCTGTGGGAGTGTTAACAGTTAAAACCAGAGGAAGATGGGCCAGGTTTTTTTTCAGTGGCTGAACAAGACAACCTGCTACGCTACTCCTCCAGATGCAGCTGCTGCTCAGCTCTGTAACCTTGCCTCAAAGATGACAGGCACCCATGTGGGACATTCACTAGCTTTCCTGGTTCTGCCTGCATTTGAGAATCATCAGTAGCTCCCAGGGATCCCTTGTCTTCTAAAAATGCTTGCATCCCTCCTCACGTTGCCCTAAATCAGAGCTATACTGAAGCACGTTGGGTGAACATACTCCTTGAAGAAGCTGGACCCCACAGGGTTCAGGGCCCAGCACCACCTCATGCAGCCAGTGCTCCTGACCTTTCCATCCCTGCTGCAGCCGCAGTGGGAGCCAACAGGTCTGGGGGAAATGTCACCAAGGGACCCCACCACCCCATGGAGCCCTTTTGCCCCAACAGCTCTCCGGTGTACCCTCCTCTGCATATTGCTTCTAACAAGCGAGCTGCAGCGGCAGAGCGTCACAAACTGAGCGAGCCCTGAGCTTGTATCCACATGTCCCAAAGCACAAGAAGTACAGCAGAAGGCAACCAAAGGCAAAGATGTTCACGCAACAGTGCAGGAGTTATGAGCCATCCCGCTAAATATCTCTTCCCCGATTGGAGGATCTGGTTTTCAAACGTGCTTTAACTCAGCCCCATGTTTCGGGCACCCAAATTTAACTGGGCTCACATGGCTGCTCAGGCATTTCGGAGCACCACTTCTACCACTCAGGACTGCTCACATCAGCTGGACATGCAGCCTGATGCAGCTAAGACACCTCAGTGCTAAGCACTGCCTCAGGAACTCACCTTTTTTTCTAGGAGCCTCTGTTTTTCTATTGCTTCTTCTAAACTCAAGCCAACCCATTCAGCTTCCTCTTCTGGGATCGCAAATTCCTGTGATAAAAGGAGGAGCAGGTGGTAGAGTCTTTCCAGGTGACTAAGACACAAATCCTCTCTGTGCCCCACTCACACAAACGTGCGATCCAGCAGGAACATTACTACGACCAAATCTTAAAACACTGTTCCCTCATTTCTGGCAACCTAAGTCTGCTTCCCTTCTCTCCTTTTCCATTTGCAAGGGTCCTGCTTCCTCTGATCAGTCATGTTCGCTGCTATGCCTCTCCTTTGTGTAGTTCTGGGGCTGTCTCTCAGCACAACTCCACGGACTGTGGATACTGGTGGTGTTTCTATGCTGGCAACCATCACCAGCTGCACAAAACTAAACCTCACACAGGCAGTCTGTGCTCCTTGCTGCAGCATCAGTACAAATTCTCGCTGCTGTCAGCAGTGCCAGCTCCTACCAGTGCTTATTGCAGGCCCTCACAGACCTCGATCACAGCAAAAAAATACAGGCTTTTGTCTTCTTAAATGATCAGTACAGAAACTAGCAGCCCACAGACAGACAAGAAAAACCTGAGAAATGATGTTTAGATCTTCTTTGCCCATACCCTTAACCCTAAACACAGGAGCATTAACACTGTTTTGCGCTGTCACAGGGTGATTAGGGCATTATCAGTCTGGACAACGAGCAAACATCACTGCAGACACCAGGGCAGGAACTGCAGGTCAGGTACCCACCTGATACTTATTATAGATGGCCTCTCTTCTCACTGGATCATCGGGATGCAGTTTAGGATCTCGCCGTGCAAGTCGCAGCAGCATCGTTCGCTTCAAATCCATCCCGAGCTTTGAGCACATATCTGCTTTTGGAGTCTGGAGAAATAAAAGTCTGATGTTAAATTGCACCAAGGGACCAGCTGCTAGAGAGCACGCAAGTCTATCAGCACACAGACAACGCTGGCAGTTCATCGGCAGGCCATAGAGGCTCTCAGGGCACACATTATGGAAAGGGAAAAATCCCTTGGATTTGTTCTGGAGCTAACTTGATCACGGTTCTGATCTTTAATACCAAGGGCTCCGATCTAGGGGGCATTAAAGGCTGGGAGCTTTAGACCTGCACTGATTCATTAACAGCAGCAGATGCCTGCAAGCCCCTGAGCAAGGGCAGCATGGGCGCAGACCTGCCTCGCTGAGGCTGCTGCACAGCGAGTCCCGCCAGCCACAGGACCTTACCTTGAGGATGTAGAAGTCAAAGCCATAGGCCTCGTCGATGAGGTCCAACGTCCGCATGGTGACGGTGATGGTCAGCGTGGCGTCAAGGATCTCGCTGTAGAACTGCCGGTCAAAGAGCTGCGGCTTCCACGTTTTGGGCAGCCTAGTGGAGAGCTGGGCAGAGACCGGCGGTCAGGGGCTGGGGACGCTGCCTTCCCCGGGGGACGCTGCTGCCCACCGAAACGGGCCGAGGCTGCACCAGGGGCCGGGTGGGCCGCCCAAGACCGTGCCGCAGGGGGGGAGGCGGAGGCCGCTGCCAGC
>WAAD01015579.1:22399-39489 GCA_013389945.1 Fregata magnificens | reverse complement strand
GCTCCTGCCCTGACCCCACCGGCGCCCAACTCCAGCCGCCACGTGTTTGCCCTCAAATACTACTACCTTTATTAAATTATAAAACCGTAAGCTTTAAAATTTACCGTAGAAAATAATCACGGGTATTAACAGCAAAGAAAAAAACCAACCTTTTTTCCCCAGACACCACAATTTGCTCAGATTTTACCCAAAATAATTAACGCCCCCCCCCCCGGCACCCCACACAACCTTGTGCCCGGGCCCACAGGCGCGGGGAGGGAGGGCAAAAGCAGAATTTCAACGATCGAACACAAAATAAACAATCACGTTAGCGGGATTTCTCGCCCCAAGGCTTCCCCTGCTTCTCAGGGTGGAAGCCCCTGGAGGGGAAGGCCCGGCGAGGAATTATTGCTTTCTCTGGTAACCGGCGGCACGCGGGCCGGAGCGGCAGCCTGGCGCGGAGGGCACGGCTGTGAAGGAGCAGCGGTCGCCTGCCACAGCGCCAGGGCCGCAACGCCGCTGTGCAAACCGAGAACGGGGGGTGGTGGTGGGGGGGAAAGTGCCTAAAAGTGATAAAAGTTCGAGGAAGCCCCGAGGCCCGCAGGTCCCCGCTCCCGCCGCGCTGCTGGTGCCGTGGATGTCAGCAGCAAAGGGAAAGGCAGGGGACGTGGGTGACGGGGGGACGACGTTGCTGGGTGCAGGCGAGTGCCCTTCGCTCGTCCTGCGTCTGCTTAAGAAGTCGGAGTTTGCAGAGGAAGGGGAGGGAGAGGGATAAAGTGCAGAGCTGAGCAGAAGGCTGGGCACTTTTCAAAGCAAAGAAATAACCCCATTTCCTATAAACTAGGAGACAAATCCTTCATTAACAGCTCTTTCCTCCCCAAAGCCACCTGAGGAAGGGCTCCGTGGACGGGCTCCCAGCAGCACACACCAGACCGACCACAGCTGGAATAAACCAGCAAAGAACAATGTATTTGAGCCCTTATCTATAGAATAAGGATGGGCAAAGACAACTTTCCTGGTTGCCAAGTTTCTGCCCTTGCTTCCTGAAGCCTGCGTGCCCTATAGTAAGGCTGGGGTGGGACACTGCCGGGGGCCTCAGATCAGCCACGACCCTGCAGCACATCCAGCCTCCGAGGCACAGGAGGCTGGAGGAGCGGGGGATGCGCAGCTCGGACGCCATCCTAGACCACCTACACTGCCAGGCAGAGCCACGCACATGCCGAACCCACAAAAGGGAGGAAGACAGCGAATACCTGAATATTGAGAGAGGAAGGGGACAGTGCAGCAGCCTGACTCCTTCCAGATGAGCTAAGAGGGCTAAAGTTAAACCTAGACTAAACCCTGCACTGCCGTGGGTTTCACAGCTCTGGGCGAGATGCTGTCGATGCCTCTTGCACATCCTCACATGGTTTTTTTTCACATTCCTGCCAAGTCTGCTCCTGAATCCAGGGCCCAAGTCCCAGCCTCGTTCTTGGCCCCCCCCCCCAGAATCGCGACTAGGTAAGAGCAGCACCGCCTGTTTCACGGGGAGAGAGGCTCCAGATCCCTGTGGAGACAGTGGCCAAGGGCCCAGCGCACACCGAGATCAGCTCTCTCCCTCCCCATCAGCACCAAGGGCACGCAGCAGCATTTGCCCCCCAGATCAGAAGAAACCCGTTTTTCTCTTGGGTTCAAATGCTGATTGCAGGGTGGCAGGGAAACGGCTAGGAAGAGTCCAGCAGCCAAAGCCCTGGCTCCAGCTCAGCGTGGGCTAAGCCCAAGCCTCATGGATGCAGCAGGAGGGGAGGAAGGGTTGGCGATTTCCCCCAGGGCTATGGGGAGGTGGGGGACACGGTATTCCTTGATCTAGAACCATGAAGAGCCTGCCCCATCCCAGCAGAAAAGCAGAGGTGGCCTCAAACTTGCCTTCACAAGACAAGCCCCCCATCTTCATGTTTAAACCTGGTCCATACTGCGCTCTCCCAGCCAGTGAATGAGCACTTAAGAGGATTGCTGATGTGTGAGAGAGAGGCAGCCCAGGCGAAGAGCAACCTCACCAGCCCTCCACCTCTGCCACCGGGAGCCGAGCAGTTTCAGGTCACAGCATAGAGCTCCTCACGGTCGTTCTGGCAGATCTGATAGCGACAAGTGAGCTTCTGTGACCAGGCCCAGGGCTTCTTATGCTTGTCCCGAGGCGGAAGCAGGAAAGCAACGCTGCAAGCCACCAGGACGTGCCAGATGCTGTGGGTGTAGTAATAGTTCTCATTGGTTTCCATGAATGCATATACTGAGATGGCGATGAAAGCCAAAGTGATCCCTGGGAGGAGGTAGAAAACCCAGCGCTTCCACGAGGAGGGGTAGCAGTGTCTGCGCTTCACTCCGTGGTAAACCTGGAGGTGTGAGAGCACAGCAGGGTTAAGCAGCCAAGCAGAAGCTTAGGGAGGGGGAAACAGCGCTGCCTGACCCAGGAGCATCTGCCAACCTCACAGCAAGAGGGTGTGCTTGCTGCCCCTGAGAAATTCAGCCTCCCCGCTTCTTGGGCCCATCTCTTGTGTGCAAGAGTCCCTATCCAGCTGTGGCACCAAAGCCCAGCACAGATGCCACAGCTCCTGCTCAGGGCACAGGCAAGAGCCGACTGTTCTGGGACAACACTCCAGCCACAGGCGTGCGCTCAACTAGAGCTGCAGCAGCTGGACTGTGCTGAGACCCGTAACCAGTGGATTTCTCAGCCACTGGAGGGATGGAAGGTGAATCCCCTGCCCTGCCCTCCCTCCACCTGGGCATTTCAAGGAGATCGAGCCCTCCTTGTGGATGGGCTGGAGCCTGGGGTCTGCTCTGCCACCATCATTCGCCAGAGGGGAGCTAAGGGCAGCAGGTCCTGCCTGGCTGCCCGTACTTACCCACGCTGCAATCATGATGACAAGGGCAAAGAGGCAGGGACCCATCATGTTCCACACCCCTCTGCGGTCCAGCTGCAGGGACATGGCAATTAACAGGGTCCCCAAGACGAAAAGGACCTGGGAATGAGACACCACCACTATCGTTAGCAGCTCATCTGCTGCCAGAGCACAGCCAGCCGTGCCAGAGGCAGGGAGAACCTCACCTCCTGGCCACCCAGCCCTGCATGCATGTGGGACTCAGGAGCAGCACCTTCAGGAGGAGAAGCCAGAGGACCCACAAACCTTTCCCACAAATCTCAGTCCCTTCAGGCCCAGTCCCTACAAGCATGCAGGTTCATGATCTGAACTCCTGGGACAAAACAACCCACTGGTTTAAAAATCAGGGTGGCACTGGGTGACAAACAGGCTTTGTCACCAGGCTGGGCTGTGTCATTAAAAGACAGCTGTGAGAGGGCTCAGCATGACCACCCGCAGCTTGGCTGGCTCAGATCTCGTCCTGCCACGTGGGGTTACCTGACACTCACGTATTTCAGGATCTTCTTGACCCGGGACATGCACAGGATCGTCACCCAGATGGACACCACAGAGCCCAAAAAGTCACAGTACTGTAGTGTGTCATAGTCCATGATGCACATCACTGCGACGCCTGGCTGGTCACATGCATGGTAGAACTAGAGCCGGAGACAAAAGCAAAGGCTAGCATGAATCCAGCAGCAGCACACGGCTTTCTGGGAAGGAGAGGCAGGAGAAGGCTCAGCCGGTGGTAGCCACAATCCCTCCTGGCAGTGCCTGCAGGAAGCTCCACCAAACCACCGTGGCATTACAGAAAGCAGATGAAAGCAGCCATCAACCTGCACCCTCCCAGCAGCAGCCGGGAGCTCCTAGGACAGCACCCTTCAATTGTGCAATGCTCCAGCCCCATCTCAGCTCCCTGGAGTCCCACCCTCAAATACGAGCACCCGCAGCGTGGGTGGAAGAGCCCAGTGAAAATAACACTCCTGCCAAGCTCTGAAGGGGCAGGACATATCCATGGAGGTGCTTGTCCAATGATCCTAGAAAGTCCTTGTGGAGCTCCAGGATGGACTGCTCCACCAAGGACTTCAGCCCGATGCAGCATCCCTGATGCTCAGGGGGAGCTGGCAGGGGACCCGACAAAAGGCAATCCCTACCGTGGAGAAGAACATGGTGTAGGTGTAGATGGAGGCCTCCACCAGGTAGTAGCGATAAACAGCAACTGCTATTGCCGGCAGGAACATGAGGTTGCTCAGGGTGAGCAGGAGGGTGGCCAGGTTCTGCGCACTGACAGACTGGGCCTTGGTATCATCCGTGCAGCTCCACCCGCCCCAACCTGCAGAGCAGAGAGGCTTGTGTGGATCTTGCATGCCCTGCCTTGTCCTCCTGCAGCACCCAGCAGGAGCCTGGGACTCCTCAGAAGAAGCAATCGCACCCCAGGACTACCTCCTGGTCTCCTCTCCCTTGCTCCATCAGCCACTCGCACTCCTGTTCTCAGGATGGTCTCGTTACTCATCGTATGCTCTGCTGTGGAAAGCCTTGGAGAACCCCAGCAGAGCCCCGTGTCTGCTCTGAGGACATCCCCCAGGTTGCTCCCACGTAGCAGGGGCCATTCTACGTACAGCATGGGTGCGTCCAGGCTGGTACTTCGCATCCCTACAGTAACTCAACACACATGCTACTTGCGAGTGATACACTAAACGTTTGAGGCTCAGATGCTTCGGACGATGGTGTAAGCTGGGTGCAAGATCCCTAGGGATCCCAGGAACCAGGGTGGAGAACAATCCACAACATCGAGGAAGCCATCGGGCTCCAGTCCTACCTCCTGTCACAGCAGGGCAGACTGCAAAGCCAGCTCAGGTTGCTCTGCGCCTTTCCCAACTGAGTTTTGAAGATCTCCAAGGATGGAGACCTGGATACTGTGCAAAGCTGAACAACTCTGATGGGGGAAAATTTGTCGTCTTCGATTTAGCTAGACGTTTCCTTGCTGCAGCCTGTGTCTGTGGCCTCTTGCCCTTTCCCCGTGCTCCCCCGGAAGAGCCCGGCTCCAGGGTCCCTGTAACCCCTGTGGGCAGTGGAAGGTGCCATTCAATGCCCCTCCAACTCCTCTTCTCCAGGGTGACCAAACCCGCCGCCTCAGCCCAGGGTGACATCCAGGTCTGTGCAGGGCAGGCGGGAGTGAAAACTTCCTAGAAGACAGCGCATGCCCTAGGCTTGACACGGGGGTCAGTTCTCAGCCTGCTGATGGGATACCAAGGACTGAGCTGAGACAGTCTTCTACAAACACAAACCTGCCTTTCTTTTTTTTTTTTTTTTAATTATTTTAATTCAAAATTAGGATGCCCATGCCCTTCTTTGGGGAAAAGGAGGTCAGTCACAGGGCAGCCTGGATACGTGCAGGCACTCCACAGTCAACAAACAAAGTTAAAAGTAGCATCTATTCCATTACAGTGCCACTAGAAACCAAGCCAGCAGCTCTGCCCCTTCTGCCGGCTCCCTGCCAGGCAGGGCCCAGGGAGGCTGCTCTCTCCAGTTTATTTCTGGGTCACGAATATGCAGATAGGGCATTTTGCTCCGAGTGATTCAGCAGAAAGCTGTCCTCAGCCTGATTCCCCAGCTCCCCTGGGGTGCTCTGTGCTTCCCAGAACCTGGCACCCCTCAGGGAAATTAGGATGCTGTTCTCCATCTCGCTCCTCGCCTACCACCAGCGCTGCAGCAGACAGCAGGGACGTCCTGGCTCAGACCCAAAGCAGCAGTGAACCACATTTTGCTGGGAACAGGTACACGTACCCACCCAAGCACAGCAGAGTTATCATCTTCCCTACACCACTGACTCCCGCCCAGTCTTCTCATCCCACTAAGATAATTAGCAGCTGACACAGATGTTCCTCCTCCAGGGGCACCTCTGAGTCTAAGGGCTGGCCTGCGTGCTGGCTCTTGGCAGGAGACAGAGCACCATGGCAAAGCACGGAGAGGGACCACAGCCTGGCCTCATCACATCCCTTATCAGGACCCTATGTAACAAACTGCCTGGAAAGGCACAGGCTCTGACGCACTTTCAGGCAGCCCTGCCAGCACCCTGATCTCGTTGGGGCTGCTCAGAAGCACCTCTCCAAGCCCTGGGAGCCTCCAAGCTGAAGATGAAACGACCACTGAGCAGAAAGCCATCTGCAGCCTGATTCCCTAGTTCCCCTGGGGTGCTCTGTGCTTCCCAGACCACAGCACCCCTCAGGGAAGTCAGGATGCTCCCAAAGAGGCCACCACGGGTGCCTCCCTGGGCAGGCGCTGCGACCTCAGGCTGCTCCTGGCAGCCACAGCAGACCCCAGGCTCCCCTGCCCAAACACCACCACCAAAAAATGTGGCCTCCCCTTGGGAAGGATGGCAAAGCTTCCTAGGAAAATGCACTCACCAGCCTTGCAGCTGCAGCCAGCATAGAGGTAGCCATGTCTTCTCAGGAGGCTGCACTGTCCGTATGGCCCACAGTCATTGAAGCAGGGGGTGAGGTATGCGAAGACAGTCACTTTGGCTTCCGTGGCATTACATTCACTGCAAGGAGAACAGGTTGCATTGGTATCCCCGTCCTTCGGCGCAGCCTTGTGCCCAGGGAGACCTCTGCTCTGGAGGGTCAGGCCACGCTCGTGCACGCAAGCTCCCCGCTATTTCAGGATTTGCTCCATCCCTCCCGTGAGCTAGGAGCAGAGTCGGCTCCCTCTCCACTCAGACTGCCAAACCAATGCGCAGGCAGGAGTCAGCTCTCCCCAGACCCCCACAGCAGACCCCGGTACCCAGGCCCAGCACCGCCAGCACTGTTTTACAGCGTGTGCTCGGCCCCTTACGCAAGGAACCATCAGGAAGGCAAACCGCAGGGCTATGGGCACAACTGCCTGCATTTCAGAGACCCCTCGAAGGAGTAACAGCAGCATTTTCATTTACCAATTTATCACCTCGAAATCCACCTGGAGAAGGGGAAGCTCATCCAGGCAGGCTCTGCCACCCACAGCCTGCACGAGACAGGCCAGCTCAGCACCAGACATGCTGCTTGGGTGCTCGCAAGAGAGCAAGACAGCACTGCCACCTGCCTCCTTCCCCCTCTGCAGCCACAGCTTCACCCCTACCAGGTGAGATGAGCCCACGGCAGGGCAGTGAGGACAGGGCTTTGGTTTTGCTCACGCTCGTCAAGGGCAGCAGGACGCGGAGGCAGAGTGCTCTGAACCGGCCCCAAGGTGGGATGACACACCAGACTCACCCCTGGCCCTTCGGGCAGATGAGCTGCAGGGAAAGGAACCAGTCATCCGTCTGCGGGTACAGGACAATCAGCGTCGCTTCTGCAGAGGACGGGCTCACGCTCAGAGGGTAGCCCTGGAAAAAAGCTTAAAGAAAAGAGGGTGCTGTGATGGACCAGGACTAGGGGAGAACGGCCTGTGACAATCCCAGCTGCGACCAGTTGCACAGGAATCAGATGCTCCTGTGGCTCCTTGCTCCTGTCCTCAGGAGGCACCAGGGGGGATGGAGAGGACTCTTGCTCCCGAGACTCTTGATTTTTCTTTCATCTCAGCTCTCGGTACCTGCTTAGACAGCACAGGGCACCTGGAACAGCCCGTTTGCTTGGCTAGTCCTCCAGTGCAGAGCTCAGCTTCTCTGCACACCAACAATGCCTTGACCACCCCCAAATCTCCTGCCAATGAGGCTGGAAGAGCCCCAGCTGGTAACCTTCCTTTGGTGGAGGCTAACTCCCGGTGCCAGACTAGCATCTGCACCCCAGTACCCCTGGGCGTACGCCAGCACGAAGACCTCACGAGGGCTTGTGCCAAAATCGGCTTCCCTGGGACACCCCACAAAGTTAACAGCCAGTTAACAGCTCATGAGGTCTAAAAGCAAAGCCCTGAGATGGCGTAGCTGAGCTGGTGGTGGGTGCCAGCGGCTCTCATACCTGTGCTGCAGTTCTGTGTGGCATTGAGGGACAGCACCGGTGAAGCAGCACTCACACACGCTACCACGGTGGCATTGGCCAGGCTCACGGACGTCTGTGCAAACAGAGCAGTGTCCCACGTCAGAGCGCCCTGATGCCACCCCCCCGCACAATTCATCTCCCACCCTGCCCACGGTATACAGGAGCAGTAGGTGACAATAAATCCTGCAGATCAAGGTCACCCATCAATTCAGCAGCTCTTTCTGGGCAAACCCGTGTTCACCTCACCCTGCACTGCCACCGTGTCACATGCTGGCTGAAAGGCAAAAGAGCCTCCCGGGGGACTGCATGGGGGGAATTGCCCCAAAGCTGGGACACTCACACATCGCTTCAGCACGAGCACAGGGTGGCAGAAGTCAGAGGCAGCAGAATATCAGGGCTAAGCCCTACTCCAGCCCTCAGGAAGTTTCAGAGAATTTCAGGGGGCTGATTTCGGGGTGTCACTGAAGGAGGCTGGGAATCAGCGACTTGGGCAGGAACATCCCTGGGTTTCCCTGCTCAGTCTCCTCTCCTGGTGGCAAGGCGCCAGGCTCCCGTGGAGAAGACGGCATTGCAGCTGCTTTCCATTTCATCTCCTCTGTGTCACTGCCACCACATGCCAGCAAGCTGTGGCATTTGAATTGGAGCTGGCAGGTGGGACATGCTGGAAGCGGCTAAAACAGGCTCAGAGTGTTTTGTGACAACAAAAAGAAAGAGAAATAGTCCCACTGGTACCTACAACCCCTGGAGTTTGCTGACAAACCAGCCCAGGAGCAGGGACAAAGCCCCGCAAAGGGGAGACAATCCCATCAATCAGCCTCCGCACCTTGTTAAGCAGGAGACTGACCACGAGGGAACCCCCACTGTCCATGCCAGTGTTCAGGTTGAGGAGGAGGAGGGTTGGGGAGAGGGAGTTCACGGGCACGCTGGGACTATTCAAGAGCCTGTAGCGCACAGACACCACATCCAGGTCCTCACGAACAACGGGCTGGTTCTGCAGACAGAAGCTCCTCTGGTCGGACGCATTGCGTGAAGCCTCTCCGGTAGACGGAGTGGAGCTCCCTGCTGCTCCTGCGCTACCTGGTCTGGGGCCAGTTTGGCTCTGGTTTAGGCTGCTGAAGTCAAGGAATGAACTGGTACTTCCTGGTCTGCAAGCTGTACAGCAAAAAAGGAGAGGAATCAGCACAGCCGGGACTAGCACCTCATCCAGGCAGGGCCCCAGCAGCTCCAGACCCTCAAGTGATAGCACAAACTGGGTGTATTTCAGCTGGTTCATGCAGTGCAGTATTGGTTACAGCCCCTGAAAGGCACCGTCTTTGCAGGGGGAACTCTAGCATCAGCATCCACGAGTTGGGACACCAATGGAAGCCAGACAGTGGTACAGTGGGTGGAAGCACCCTGGAGCTGCAGGGGAGGGGAGGGGGAACAGAAGAAGAGATAACGCACGGCATCATAACACATCAACTTACCTAGACAGTGTTCACTAGCCAGCGGCAGAGCACAGCACTTAGCTGTCCCATAACCACAGGCTGCATAAAACTCTCTACCAGTTCCCCAGACGCGAGCAGACGAGGCCGAGCAGAAGAGAGAAGCTAACCCAATGTAGCTACAGGCACAAGCCATCACGTCATGGCAGGTGGAGCTGAATGTGACACTTGGAGCCCCACTGCTGGAGCCTGTCCATCGCTCCCAGAGACTCTAGTGCTCCCCCCCAGCACCTCAGCTGCCAGTGCCAGGCCCTCCAGCACATGGGATGAGGCTCTGCTTTGAGGAGGGGATGGCAGAACCCCCAGAAGAAAACTTTAAAAATGTACCTAGTTGGTGAGCTTCCAAGAGTCAAACAGGGATTATGGTCACGTAATAAGAGGACGCCAAGGTGCCTATCACAGCCACAAGGACCTTGTGACCTCCTGAGTCACAAGGTGTCACCTGAAATGGTGAAATCCTCTCACTACAACCCAAGATATTACCCCAGATAAACCTCTGTGAGATGGTTTCCTGTCTGTAGCCAGCTTATGGCCAATCGATAGTCAACATATCATTACAGTCTGGTGCATCTACCCAAAACTATTCTGCCCACCAGATTTTAAGCCAGCCACTGCTTCCCAAACAGCCTTTGGAAAACATTGCTTCAGAGACCCTGGACTTTTCAGGCATTTCCAGAACAGGCAGCTCCAGGGAGTATCCCTCTTGGGTAAACACTGGAGCCTTCACTTTTGACCCCAAAGGAACAACTAGGTCTCAGCCCCCAGGGTTATGCCCAGGCAACCAGCACGCTAGGGAATGCAGGCCACTGCAGCCAGCTACCCAAAGGCCCAAGAGAGACGCAGTAGACACGAAGTTCTCTCTGGTCCTTCCCATCGGGCTAGAGAAAGTGGAAGCCCACCTGTGAAAGAAGCCAGCATCTCCACCGACACGCTGGCATTGGCAGCGCCGAGACTCTCCACCATGATCTGCAGCCACTTCTCCCAAGGGGGCGAGTCCAGGGCCAGGCTGCAGTTTACGTTCCCCGTGCAGGTGACAATCCTCTGGAAGGACTGCGGCAGCGTGATGGAGCCCAGCACTACCCGCACGGCGCACGCTTTCTTTTCGCTTGTTATGCAGCTTCGCAGCTCAAACCGCATCCCTGCGGCATGCTTGGGAACGAAGACCCTGCAGGAGGAGGGACCAGCAGTTTGCAGAGCTTGTACTCTCAACACAAGCCAGCCATGACCCACTGAGGTCCTTGGGGCTTTGTGGCAAGAACTAGATTGCCCTGGTTGGCGTTGTGAAAATCCTTCTGAAGGGAAACATCTCAAAGAAGCAAAATTCCCACAGCTGAACCTCTAAGACCAGCTGGGAAGAGTTGGATGAGGGCACTCGTGTTCTCCCCGTGCAACTCCTACCACTGCTGCAGGGAGCTCGGCAAGCAGGCTCAGAGACCCCCCAGCTTCAGCCCCACGTGGGAACAACAGTGGCTTCCCCTAAGCAGCACCCATGAGAAACCCTGCCATGGCCCCAAGTCTTTCCATCCCCTGCTCTCACTCACTTGACATGCAGTGGCTTAGCAGGCGAGATGATGGTTTGTGGCACGGCAGCACCAGGCTCCAGAACAGGCATATCAGTGAGTCTGAGCACAAACATATCTGCCTGGAACATATAGGGGCATGGAGTGGAGAAACCCTGCAGGAGGGGAGAGCAGACGCGTCAGCTGTGGCGAGACACACTGGGCAGAGTACGATGGCCGAGACCCTCACCAGGACCCTCACCTTCACTTCAATCCTGCCAGCAGCCTCAGGGAGATGGGCAGCAATGAACCAGTCTCCGGCAGCAGGTGTGGTGACGTTCACAAAGGTGGTGTTTTGCACAGCACTGCTCAGAGCGATGCTTATGTTGTAGGAAGGACGGACGGTCGCATTTGCAGGAAAACGAGTGCCCAGTGGATTAATTACAGGAGGGGCTCCGTAGCGAAAGTGCCTGCGAGAGAAACCAGAATGCAAATAAATCAAGGGATGTAAAGACACTGGCAAGATAAACTGGGATACAAACTCGTCAGTTTGTATCGTCAGACACCCAGCTTGGCCTGAGATGAGAGAGGGAACAGGCTGGAAAACCCCCACATTTTCAAGTGGGCCACAGAGCCATCATTTTCATCTGGTGAGGACTGGCTGCTATTAGCTTATCCGGGATTTATTTAGAGATTGGTTTAACTTGGCTGCTTATTAAGATAAGGATTTACATGGTTCCAACAAACCTGAAAGCAAATTTCCACAACACTAACTAAGGTTAAGCCCCAGCCCCAAGACTACTCCTTTATTATAACCATCAGCAAATCCCCCATATAGGCTAAATCTTCAATGAAGAGCTTTCATTTTCTACCTAAGATTTGCATCTTCCCTATTTCCTCTTTTAGGAAGGGTGAGCAGACGGACTAAGAAGATGCCTACCAGGGAAGGTCCATGTGACCGACTTCAGTACACCAGCACTTCTGCTTTCCAGATAAGCAGCCCAACGTTCAAAGCAGCAGAAAAGCAGGCAGCTAAGTGATACGTGAGATATTTATTTGGGCAGCCAATTTGACATTTAATTTATTTGCTTTTGGACTGCACTACAACGGAACAACGGACGCAACAGGTCCAGCAAGCAAATGTGACAGGTGATGTGTTATTAACCTGTTTGAGCTTAGCTGGGCTAGTCTTCCTTTCTTAAGGTATCGTTTAGCGGCTGCCTTGTCCCTCACATCCCCAACCTATTGGAAACCTTCCTGGGAAGCAGAAAGTAAGAAGATCATCTGTTCCAGGCTGCTCTGGAGCAACCAAGAGCACTGGTCTGTGCCCAGGACAGACCAGGGAAGTGCAAGCCAGGCAGCAAACTTCAGTCACTGCTGAGACCTCCGTGGAGTGGGTGCCAGAGACCCATGTGTCTCTAAGGGCAAAACCTGCCCGGGAAACTTGGGACCCTCCCAAGATACAGCTCAAAGTCTTGCCCCACCTGCAAGTTTTTGACCTCAAATCCCCTGATAACTCAAGTACTGCTTTGAGTTACATTTCTTTCACTGGCACTGAGTTTGCAATCTTCTCATGCTCTTGTGTCCGCAGGACTCGGCATTCCTCTCCTATCTCTGCTCCACACACAGCCCGCACCCCTCACAAAAAGTGTCCCCAGTCTCTTCGGTTCCTCTGTACTGGGGAATTTGTCTGTGTCCGATCGGTTTGGGTCCTCTCAAGCCCCTTGTAGCCCTGCCAAATCCTTTGGTACCATGCACAGGATCCTGCCAGGCACAGAAAGGTCCAGGAACACCTTTGCTCATGAGCAGCAACACCAGCCTCACTGTGAAGCTCTCTCCAGTGTTTCTAAGGTGTCCCTTATATATCACGTCTGATAGACAGCCCCAGATCCACTGGTAACGTGAACAGGAAACGCTCCTACAGGTTTAAACACAGATTTCGTGCTAGTACATTGAGAAACTATGGCTGCTGCAACTGGGGAACAGATGCCCAGCCTCCTACAACCAACCAACCACAGCCATGAGCAACAAGGACGAGAGAAGGAGAGGAAGCCCACGTGGGCAAGCACTGGCACAGGACATACATACACTGTGATCTCCATGTTGGTGCACTCAGGTCCTTTCCCCCGGGACGCTTGCAGGAGCCAGCGAAGTAGCACAGTGTCTTCCGGCACACGGAAATGGAAGAGCTTGGCGTTCCCATACCAGCTGTAGAAGGACAGCTTCTGTGCGCTCTGAGAGAAGTACTCAGAGACATACAGGGAGTCTGAGAGGGAGAGAGCACAGCAGTTGCTGGGGTGGCTGCTGGGGGCAGGCTGCAGGGCTGCACCCACCCACAGAAGCACACAGGAGTTTTAAGGTTGCTGGAGGGGAGCCCTTTGTGTCCCTGATTTCTCATCCCCGTCCCACTAGATACGTGGTGATCCACGTTGTTCCTCCAGCCAGAACTGCCCACACCCCTGCTTACCAAACCGTTACCTGGAGCCAGAAAGCACTAAAAAAATGCCTTAACCACGCTCTGCGAGATGTGCTCTAAAGGTGACAGATCACCAGAGACACTGAGGAGGAGGAAAAGGTCAGGAGGAAAAGTTGATGGCAGGAGAAAAGGCAATGGAGTAGGCAGCAGCAAACCCTGGGGCAAACAGTGCAGAGCAGATGGGTGCAGGTAGCACAGGGGTGCTCTGGGCCCCAGCAGCAGTTTATGATGCCAACAGGCAAGAGCTGTGCCCTTGTCTGCCTCTGCTGAGCGCACAGGCTGATGTTATCGGTCTTACCCAGCTCCGGACACAGGTACTGCGCAACACGCTGCCTTCCTGTGACACGCAACGTGATGAAAATTCATGTGCTGCAAACCCAACTCTACTTTCAGACGTACCTTCCAAAGTCTAAAGATTTTCCTACCTGGAAGAAAGGCTGCTGGGATAGCGAGAACAGCCCTAAGGTAGGCTGAAGGCTCATGCAAGAGGACAACAGCTATTCAGTCAAAGTGCCATCAGGACTAACTAGATCCTCCGTCCGTCCGTCCCTCTGCCCAGCTATGCCTACAGATCACCCCCAGCCTGCTGATAATTTCACCTGCAAAATTATACGTTAGCGTTATTGTCAGCAAGAAACCCGCCAGTCAGCAAGAAGCCAGACAGACTGCAACTCGGGGATGGAAAAGAAACATCTCACCAGGGCTGAGAAGGGGACAAAACCGCACAGAGACAGCAGAGCCAAGGCCATACTGCCCACCCGAAAACAAGGTTCATAACACTCAGCAAGGGGGTAAAAGAAGACGGCTTCACACCTCTGCCAAGTCCTCCCAGATGCTCCTTTTCTACGCTGGAATTCCCTGAAGTGGGGAGAAACCGTGGCACCTTTCAGACACAGATTCCTCACTCCTATCAGAGAATAAAGCAGCAAGTGCGGTTTAACTTGCCTTCCTCCAACGCTGCACAGGGTCGTGTTGGAAACACAGAGGACCCAGCTGAGTTTAAGAAAGATGCCAAAGAAACAGGAAAACAGTCCTCAGGCAGGACCAGAGCCTTGGGATGTACTTCATGCCAAGAGGAACCTAATCCTAGCAGGAACTACGATTCATGCCCCAAAGCAGGACACATGCCGGCCTGCACCCACGGCGCTGCAAAGAGACGGGAACGGTAATCATGGGTTTAACTCCTTGGCAAATTACCAAGCCAAAGCCTCCGGGCACCCTGCAAATCAAACAGGGAAAGGAGGAAACAGGAAAACAAGAAATACCAGCCATGCAAGCCAACCGGAGGATTTGCTCGTGGAGGAAGAGTGTGGTCACCTTGCTGTAGCGGCTGCCCCGGCCACGTGCCCACAAGGTCCAGCCAAGGGAGCAGAGCTTGCAGCACCTTAATGCACGGGGCCAGGTGAGGTCACGGGGAAGGGTGAGCCCCGGGCAGGACAGTGAGAAGTCCACAGCACGTAGGCAGAGCTGTCCAGCTGCAGTCCCCATGCCAGGGTTACACTGCTCCCTAGGCCAGCAAGGAGCAGAGACCACAAAAGGGGCTTTTCAAGCAAATGCTCCCTGGCTGCAATGCCAACGCAGTGCGTGGGCTATTACAGACAAGAGCTGGCTGTGATCCCCTACAAGCCCAGCCACATTTCATGCACAGGATCTACAGAAGGGAGCAGTCTTTAATCAGTGGCGTCTAGACCCCAGCTGCCCTCTGCATGCACATGGCATGTTCATTTCTGGAGGTCCATGGAGACGCTTGGGCACAGGACGAGGGTAGACAGGGGCACGAAACGTGATTAGAGCCGGGAGAGCCCCGGCCCTGCTCAACGCAACAGGTGCCATCAAGAGAACTTGCATGGGGATAAGCCCTCCTGCCTCGATGCAAGCTGCCCCAACCCCACCGGCTGCCAGGCTCTGCGCGGCCAACAGCCACGGTGACCACCCGTCCAGCATGCCCTCACAAAGCTGAAGCATGATTTGTGTGGGTTTTGGGGAGGAGAGGGCAGGCAGGCTGCAAAATTAAAAACTCGAGCATCAGTCGTGCTATTTATTAAGGGCTGGTCAATTATACGGCAGGAGCTGAAGCGCAGTAACAGGCTGAGGGCAGGTAGGCAGACCTGCCCTGCCCACGCGCTGCCTGCGACCAGGTTAGAGGCAGCTGCGGCTGTACCAACAAAACGCCAGCGTGGACAGAGTCCACTCACAAACAGCTTCTGGCGGTTCGCAGGCTTTGCTACGCTGGGCACCCGAGAGCTGCACCCAGGGAGCAGGTAAGCTGACTCCCAGAGCGCTCTCCGCCTGGGCTGACAAGGAAACAACACAGGCAGATAAACTAAATATCAGCAGAGAAAAGCCAGAAAGACGGGTCACCGCAGGCGAGGCGTGTGCTCTGGCATCCCATTTGCATCCAGAGAGCATACTCTAGTATTTGCTGTGCTCTGTACGTGTTTGTCCCCGTCTATTCAGGATGCTCTGCACCAGCACGGCAACACCTGGAAAGTCCCACTCGACTGTCCCATGATGTAAAACAAGCCTTTAAACTGAGCAAGGGAGTTGTCAAATGGATGTTGTTTCCATCCTCTCCCATACAGATTTCACATAAGGAGATTTCAAACATGCTATGCAACAAACAAAAGCGTTTTTAAGACGAGAAATAAAATGCGGTAGAATCACAGATGCAGAGAGGAGACACATTATCTGAATTTCAGAATCAAGAGCCACCTGCGATAGCTTGGATTTGTTTGTCCAAAGATGATCTCATGGCAGTTCTAGGAAATGATACCTTGACTGCTGGTTTCAGGGCTTCCCATCAAAAGGATGAAGCCCCCATTTCAAAGCAGACGCTGTGTAAAGCTATACAGACGGTGATAAGCCTGACTCTGGACAAGACATGGCTATAGGGCAAGGGGTTTGGCCATTTACAATGTAGCAGAAACCCTATTCCTTTAGCCTGGGTCAAAAATCCATCTTTACATGTTCCAGAAAGAGGACCCCTCGCTCCCCTGGGGAGGTGCTGATCTTCACCGGCTCCCAGACCTAACCCTACAGAGGCATTCCCCCAGCCGGCGGGACGGCCCCGAGAGAAACCAACCACCGCACCTCAAGTGCAGCGTAGCTCTCCAGGGCTGGGAACCCAGCTAGCAGGATGCCAGAGGAGGGTGGGCCTGGGGCAAAAGGCCATCTCACCCGTCGGCTCCCCGGAGCAGCCTCCGCGTTTTGCAGACTATGAGGAAGTGATAGCGGACAGCCACCGCTGGCACAAGCCTACCTCTGTGACGGGGTGAAGTAGGCAAACCACCTCACCTCTCCAAACCTCTCCACCACCATGCCCGCTGGCCGACCCTCCGGAGGGGGAGGCACGGTCCCCAGGGACCCCAGGCCCCCAGCACCACCACGAAGAGCAGCCCACCGCTCTGCCGAAATCCCCGCTCCCGCCCAGCTGCCTTGATGCGCTGGAAGTAAAGTATCCTGAAAACAAAGCAAAACCAAGCAAAACCACCGCCACCGCCAACACAGCAGAAACCCCTCTGGGTCCGGGCCCGACCTCTCGCCGCTCTGCAGCGCCCGACACATGCGCTGCTCCACCGGAGACGGTTCATAGAGCCCCCGAGCACCCAAATCACTCGGGAAATCGCAAAGCCCCCTCAAAGCCACCCCCGGCAGGAGCTGCGGCACTCGGAGCAGCTCCCGGGGCTGCGCGGCAGACGAGTCCCCGCTCGCTTTAATGTCACCCGCTCGCCTCCCCACCGGCGCCCCTGTCCCCCGGGAGCCTCGCCGCCCCACGGGCGGGCGGCGACGCCCCCCAGCCCGGCTCCTCT
>WAAD01015579.1:0-22276 GCA_013389945.1 Fregata magnificens | reverse complement strand
GCAGACCGGGGGAGGGGGGCGGGGGCTCGGGGACCAGCCTGGGGCTTGTGGGGTGCCCGGAGCCTGAGGGAGCCCCAGCACCGACCTGGGGACCCCCCGTGATCCTGGGGAAGTCCTGGAGCCCTGCCAGCACCCCAAGACCCCGGATAACCCCAGGGAGCCCTGTGACCCGGGGACATCAGCTGGTCCGGGGGTCCGCCGGCACGCCGATACCCCCGGAGGTCCCTGAGAGCCCCAGGAGAGTGACCTTGGGGCGGGGGGGGGGGGCCCAAAACCCCAGGAGCACCCTGGACCCTTGGGAGAGTGCCCTGGGGAAAAGCGGGGTGGAGGTGGTGGTGGTGCTGGAACCAGCTTGCTGCCACGGGAGACAGCAGCCTCGTGGCTTTGCTGCTCAGTGAGAGGAAGAGAAAGTGGGATGGGAATGTGAGATCAATTTAACCTCAAATCACAAACATTCACATGCCTCGGTCGGAAACCGGCAGTAGCTGCCCACCGTACCCTCGCTCAGAACTGAAATTGTTGGGGAGGCTCAGCCCTTCACTCTGAAGGGGGGTTTTATGCTCGTCCCGAGAAGGTCCGATTGCCTTCTCAGCTCTCCTGTATCTGCCATGTTCATAGGACTCGCGGGAGATGTGGCTTCCGTAGGTCAACTGATTCTCTGATTTTCTGATTGTCTCCAAAAGAGTCGAGGATCTTCGCTCTTACATGCCTTTTCTTTGGGGTACCTTCTGACGTGTTTGTGTTCTCTAAGAGAATAATGCAGTCTGGACACAGTCTCAGGGTCCTTGCTCAGGCAAAAATCCCACCGCTTGCTTATGGATCAGCTTGGTTGAGGACTTCACACCTGCTTTCAGTCAACCACAATCTCCCTGAGGATGGACTTATTACTTCAGGAGCTCAAAATCTTTGCTTCTTGCTCTCGCAGGCCTGATATACTTGTGGTGAGTTTATTGGGTATGGGAAGGAATTCCCCTAGGGAAGAGCCAGTCATTTTCTAGGGGCTCCGGCATCACCGAAAGCCCAGTCAGGGCAGATTGTGTAACCAATAGCTAGCAATGCCCTCGTCTAATTTATGAGAAGACTTCCTTGAAGTCAGCCCAGAAGCTTGAGCACATAAAGCACGGGGTTGGAAGGGACTATTCTAATTCCCAGCCAAGATTTGTTCAGTGCCTGTTCATTTCCATTTGTCCCTGTGTAATGCTATCCTGGGATGTTCAGAGTTCTCCTCCTGGAACACGTCCTGCCCAACGACAGCATCAGCTTCCTCCATATCTTTTTGCCTGACATGAGGATATCGTCCTCTTTCTGCTGTGTTGATCCTTGAGGCCGCGCAAGTATCTTGCAATATCCCGATCCTCCTCTATTGTGACAGTACCCACATCTTTTTTTTTTTTTTTAATATTTTGGCCATTAATGAAAATTCCAAGGCCAGATACAAGCTCAGATTCCATCAGTAATTTCCCTCCAGCCCAATAATTCCCTTTCAACACTCCTGTCATCATCTCCCTATTTTCTTGAGTTCTATCTTACAGTTCTTCCACTAATCGATATTTTCTCCAGCCTAAATCACATGGTCCCAGCGCCACATGATGCTGCTGTAACATGGCTCATGACTTACAACAAAGCTCATGACTGAGCTTTGAGATCTTGACCCACAACTTGATGGATTTATCTGTTCTTACTTCACTCATGCGTATTGTGAACATCAGTCAAAGCCGCCTTTAACGGCTAGTCGTCCTCTCCACTTTTCACGCTCCGCTTATTATTCCTAATGTCCTTTTGATATTAGGAAATCACACTCCAGTTAGGTATTACACTCTTTCCCTCTTGTTTTTCCTGCTTCTTTGGGATATAAAGTAATTTTACAATGTTTTCCCTAAGGAATGGCAAGCCTCTTCCACATTAGCTTTGAGTTCTCCCACTTGATTTTGCTGTTGCTCGGAAATTGTTCTTCTGAAAGAATAAACAAACCCTTCTATTCTCATTCTACATTCATTTAGCCTTCAGCTCCACTTTAAAGGTATCAGCTCATCATCAGTCAATCCTTATGAATGACTTTCCCGCAACGCTGTCTCTACTTATAGTTATTTTCCTCTTAAAGGCCAAAAAATGAGATGCAAAGTCAAAGATCTGAGAGATCTGAGCATAAATCGAACTGACCTAACGTAATGCAGAATCAGATCCACAATGTGTTACAATACCTGTTTTCTCACAGCTCGGGTCCCTTAGACTTGCTCCTGTTCGCCAAGAAAAGCATTCCCGTGTTCACTGTAACTGTTTGGGGTGGTGGATGCTGTAGGACATGTCACCTCCAGACTGACAGCTGCTCCAAACATGAGGGCACTAAAATGTTGTCATTGGCTTAGTGACTCTGTGGGTTGCTCCTTTCCCCTTTGGCTAAGCAGCCTTGCAGTCTCAGAAGAAGGGGTGAGTTTGAACCAGGGAGGGTCTCCCTTTTGCTGCAGAGCTGGAGTTGGAGCTGAAGCTGGAGCTGAAGCTGAAGCTTCCTCCACTTCCACAGGCAGTGCCGCAGCCGGACACATGCAGCCACCCGTGGATCGCCATGACCTGCAGCCAGGCAGAAGATCCAGCTGCCGTGATATCTGCCTCCTCTTGTGGTGGCAACAAAAATGGCAAGGTTTAGAAAACCCCTGGTGAGCTTCTGTCTGTGCTGAAATCTGAGGGAGCATGGCTATGCTGGGGCTAGGGCTTCTGTCTGGCGTAGTGACACACTTGACTGAGTATAGCGCAGGTGCCTGTGTAATGGTTAGGGCTCACCACATCTGCTTCTCGCTCTTTGGTCCATGAGTCCTCAAGCACAGCCCCTCCTCAGGAAGTCAGACACGAGTGGCAGACCCTGCTCTGGAGAGTGTATTTCCTACAGTGTTTCAAACAGGCCTGGGGAGAAATCTGGGCTATATACTGAAAATATCCTTGTTTGAAGCTACGATCTGGAAAAATAAATAATGGTGACCCGTCCAAATTGAATCTATGCAGCTTTAACAATGCTGACCCATGAATTTTCATAAATATACTTCTACTATTAATAAAGGCACTCAGCTGCTCAACCATTGAAGGAGGTATAAAAGCTTTCTGGCTGAGCAGCCACAATGCACATTTTGCTGTATTGCTTTCCATAAATCCATAGTCGGGATCCTCTTGGCCACGTGCAAAGGCCTCTGGAGAGCAGAAAGCTGCCACAGTCTGCTCCCATATCTCTCTCTGGTCCTGGTACAAGGAGTAAAAAACGGGCGCTGGGTGGCAAACCCTGTGTTTTAACCACCTCCAGCTAGATCCTTATTGAGTTGTGTCTACCCAGCAGCTCATTGCCTACTGCAAGTCACTGTGACAGGCGACCTGGAAAGGAAGAGTATAATGAAGAACTGTGTCCCAGGAATATGGACCAAAAATCTGCTGTTGTTTGAATTGCACGCTTTAGCTTTTGACGGAAACGTCAGATGACTGCAGCAGACTGGTGAGAGGCTATTTGATGTAGTCCGTGGAGCTTTACTATATGCAGCTTTCAGTGTTGTTCACAAATGGAAAAATAGGAGGTCAATCATTTCGGTGTAGATAAATAAGGTGACGCAGATAGGGAAATATGATCTAAAACAGAGGAGGCTGAACTTAAACTGGCTATTACAGCTCAGGAAAAAGATGCTGGAGTCCTCGTTGATGGTTCACCAAAATTGTAGCCTTGGTGTGCAGCAAAAAGCCAGCAAAACATGGTGATGTCATCAGGAAGGGCTTGGGCTCTCAAAACAAGAAAGAGGGCGTCTTTTCCTGCTGTGTAACAGCTTGGTGCACTCACGTCTGTGCCGTTCCGGCCTCTGAATCTAAGGACATAGTGGACTTAGAGTCCTGAGCAGAGCAGCTGAGATGACCGAGGGGATGGGGCAGCTGCAGTATGAGGAGGTCCTGGGAAGGCTGGGCGCCTGGAGAAGGGGGAGCAGAAAGGGCCAACTCTACAAAATCATAAAGTGAATGTGGACCTGGTGCGCATCAGATTCTGCATGACTAGAATTAGAGGCCATCAATGAGTCTGGTAGATTGGTTTAAAATGGATAAAAAGGACTCTATATGGGGCAGGGGGGTGAAGGAACTTCTGGAACTTGCTGCCACAGGAGGCTGTGGAAACAAGTAGGATCAGCAGGTTTACAAAAGGTGTAGCAAATTCATGAGCAGCAGGTTAACAGGCAGATGCTGAAGGCAACCGGCAGGAATGTACCCTCTGAAATTGCTATTACTGCTGGTGTGGATGCTGGAGGAGCACAATGAAAAATAGCTGGGCTCGTGTGCTCTCCCCAGATGGAATCTCCTGTTGCTGAAAACAACACTGGGAGAGAGGAAGCAATGATGTGACCAGCAGAACATTTCCTAGGTTCTCAGTTTCACCATTCCTAAGAAAATTCAGATCTTCTCAGGTGGTTGGTGCGTGGTAGGAAGACAAGCAGGAGGCAAATCTTTGCATTTCTATTCAACTTCCATCTCTGGAGTGAAGATCCGATCAATCCCCAGCGGACAACGTCAAGCAGGTCTGACCGAAAAATATTGTAATCTCATTGAAAAGGGTTGCGAGTGGTACAGTTGCAGCGAAAATCTGGCTAGGTCTAGTTATCAAAAAAGACATGGTGAGCCACAAGAAGAAGGTGGAAAACCAGTGCAAAGTAGGTGTGGAAAGCTTTAGTTGATGAATGGCTCCAAAAGAGCAGTGACGGCCCAGATATAAAATCCAAGACCTGGATTCTGTTGTGATCGTCTCCAAGGATGGGGCATTCGTGATGCTTAATGCCTTTTCAGTCACGGGAGCTCACAGAACGAGACCTGGTTTCCTCACAGGTCAGCTTTGAGGGGGATCAGCAAAAAGGTTCTCTAAGATGTTGCTTGCAATGTTAAACTTTTTGTGATGGCAAAGGAGAACAAACAGTGTTTTAAGATCTGCGAATACTTGTTTTCATCAGCCCCGTCCTGTCTGGAGGGGCTTGTACAGCTGTGCTCGATGCAGCTGCTCTGCTGGGAGCAGTCTCTGCTGCCCCCAGGAAAGGAAGGAGAGAAAATATTTGAAGTCCTTCATCAAAACTGGCATTTTAGTGAAGGCTGACTCTATTTTCTGTCTTCTACAACCACTTTTCCTTTTCCCACTAGCAAAACAGCCAGCGGAGAAGGTGCGAGGATCCTACAAAGTGTGGATTAAAGTATATTTCAATAATTCCAGTATTTTCAGATTGTTTGCCTGAAAAAATGCCCCTTTACCTCCGCAACTGATGGAAGCCATCTCCACACAGCCAGTACCTTTGAGAAACGGTGGAGGGTGATGGGGTCGCAGAAACAAGACAATAGGGTCTCTCATCATTAGCAGGGTAAAAGAAGGAAACCAAGGAACCATAAACCAGTCGACTTCAAACCACAAAAAAACAGTGGGACATTTAATCGAAGAAAGAGATGAGTAATAACCATGGCCATTGCCAAGAATGAATCATTTCAGATGAGTCTGTTTTCCTTCTGTGACAGCTTCCAGTCCTTGGTTCAACATTATTATTCGCTGTTCCTTCATCAATAACTTAGCTGTTGTAATAGAGAATGTGCTTATTTAAATTCTCAGATGTGCCTGGGCTGGAGGGGCTGCAAGCACCCCAAAGCGCTGGGTTAAAATTCGAAATGATCTAGTCAAATTGGAGAGATCGGTTCGGTATGGAAAATCTGACATTTAGGAAAGAGTAACTGTCCAACCACAAGGCAAACAAACTGCTTATGCAGCAGGTTTTCGGCAAAAGACCTGTAGGCTGCACCAATAGAGTTATGCTATTGGCATATTGAACGCCAATATGGGATGTATAAACAGAAGAATAGTTTGTAAAACAAACAATGTTTTCCCTCATCTCTCCAGCCAAAGGATTTCTCAACTGGTGTCCTAAAATCAGCTTCCAGTAATAAACCAATTCTGTATCTTCCCACTGCTTCTCTGCTAAATTTTGAATGGGAAATTCCTGGTAAACACCCCTAGGATGCTTGACCTCCTCCAGAAGTATGTACTTCTGTGTCCCTTTCCAGGACACACTCTCTAGGGCCATGACTTTTTATCAGACGCTAATAAGAGTAGTATCCAAGCTACCTGGACAACGCTGTTTGCAACCCCTCAAGAGACTGGTAAAAGTGTCGGGATCAGGTAAGTCATAACCATGAAGCTTATTTCCTGATGTCATCTTAGTTCCTCTGTTAAATAAAACGAGCTATGAGATGCCACGTGCCTCGGTGACTATCATATAACAAAATATTGTGTTGTTCTGTGGGTATCTTTGAACCATAGATGCTTCGCCCATCAAGAATAGATGTTGCTGAGTGGCGAGAAAGGCCTCCAGATAGTGGAGACATCAGAATAGGCTTTTGTCGCACCTGAAGATGTTCATCTTCATTCTTCCCCTGAAGCTGCCTACTGTGACTCTGCCTGGCCTGGGTCAGGGGTCTTTGCCCCCCAAGTCCACCTCCACCTTGCCCCACTCCAGACAACTGCCACTGCGCTGCCTGCGGCTTGCAAGGCAGCTGGGCGGGCATGCTAGCTCAGGGAGAGCCAAGCTGTAGAAAGCTGCTGCCAGTGTGTCTGGCCCGTGGGGCAGGCTGTGTTCTGGGGTGTACGAAGCCACGGCCACCAAGGGATGTCCAGTGAAGGGAGCCCGGGGCTCACGTGCCCCTGTGCTATGAGCCAGGAGGCGTGGGGTGCCTGCCTGCTGGGGCACCCAGCACTGAAAATGGGCTGCTGGGGAGGGCTCCTGCACCCCTCCGAGCTGGCACCGGTGTCCCCAGTGTCCTCGGGACCTGGGGCTGGCTGGAAGCTCATCCTGGCAACCTGCTTCTCCTGCCCCGGAGGCTCCAGCTCAGCCCTGCAGGCAGGATCGAGGCTTGGCCCTCTGCACCCTCTGCCTGGCCCCGATAAAGCACCACGGCTTGAGGTCCCCATCTTGTGGCAGCAGGGACAAATGGCTGGGACAAAACTCATCCCGGCTCTTCGGAGCTCAGCGGTTCTTTGGCCAGGCAGAGTCCTGGGAAAGCACTGCAGAGCCAGGACACTGCCCACTGCCACACAACGTGTCCTGCCTAAGGACACAACATGGCATGGGAGTGGTTGGAAGTGAAGCCTGGCAGAGGCAGCGGGGACAACTGCCAACCCCTTCCCCTCCACGCACATACCATCCCCTGCGTTGCTCTTACACCTTGCCTTTTATGCACACACCATGCGCATAAGGACCCTGCGAGGATCCTCTGTGGCCAGGTTTGGAACATGCCAAGTCTGTGCTGGATTGGATGCTGGCTCTTCCCGGTGCTTTACACACTAGTCCACACCACCTTGCACACCTGTGTGCCCTGACCCCCCCACCATGCCCCCGCTCCCTCCGAGCTCTCCAGGGAGCAGAGGCTCTCTGTGGAGCAGAGTTGTGCCCACAGCTATGCCCGGGTGATGTCGGTTGGAACCTGCTCCAACAGCCTGCTCCATGCAAAGGTAGATCAGGTTGGTCAGTGATGCTCTGACCAGCTTTGTCTTCCCCTCCTCACTGTGCCCAGGTGTGGTGGGCATATGGGGTCACGGTGCCTGTGGTGCTTTGCAGGAGAAACCCTGGGGGCTGGAGGACATCCCTCTCTGTCCGGAGTCATTTGGGGTCTCTCCTGCCTTTGATATGTTCACTGATGGTGACTGGAGGCCGTGGGGCTGGGGCGAGCGTCCATCCTTGCAAGTGCCAGGGAGCAAAGGGGCCCATGGCAACCTCGGCTTGGCTCCGTGCTCTGGCTCTGCTGCGCCAGCCGCCCTGGGGCTTTCTTGAACTTTCATCCCAGCACTGAGCACCTCCCAGCCCTGGCAGGGATGGGGTAGCCTTAGTCAGCACGTGGCAGGTTGTAGCCCCCTGGGACTATCTGCTGCCCCATCTCCCACCACACCCACAGCTGGAGGAGAGCCCACGCTCTCCTTTATCAGCCACCCGCAGCCCCCCCACCCTGCCACAGCTGCCCCGCTGCAGGCTGCGATAAGGGGCAGGGGCTGTGCAGACACCAGCACCGTGGCACCCAGCGCTGCTTCGCTGCCCGTACTCATTTTCCTGCCCTGACACCCCCTACCCCGCTGCAGTTCAGGGGCCAAAGAGCAGGATCTGGGGCTGAGCACCATCTGCTCCCCTTGCAGTGCCCTGTGCCCGCTGTCTCCCCCAGCCTTCCAGCCCCTCAGGACCCCTCCAAAGTGACACCCCACCAATGCAGCAGTAGGTGGAAACAGAAGTCCTACGATGCCGCACAGCCCTGCATGCTGAGGATGCACAGATAGACGCCCTTGAAGGTCCTCAGCGTGTCCTCATTGTGCCACCACGCAGAGGGTCAGAGGCACCGGGAGCCCCTGTTCCTCACCATCTCCCGCAAGCACTTCCAGGACAAGACGGTCTCCAACAATTTGGCCTGAACGGGGGCAAGGGGTGCACAGTGTGCATGGGACAAGAGGGGATCCCAGCGTGGTGCTCTGGTGAGAGCACCAGGACAGCCTGGAGCTGCAGGGAGCTCCCAGGGGCCACACTCTGGCTGTTCTCCCCGAGTCTTTCCCCTCCACCAGTGCCTGGAAATGCTCTGCTCGCTCCCGGACGCCCACGGCCGGCAGAGCAGTGTCTGCCTGCTGGGCACCGCCACCCGAATGCTGCCTCTCTGAGAGACATCAAAACCGGAGCCCATTTCCTCCGCATGCCCACCTGGCAGGGGGGACCCCCAGTTCGGACCCCTGGAGCGGATCCCTCCCACGCCCTCCCCGCAGGCAACAACCAGAGCAGGACACCAGGGCTGGAGCACAACTGCAACAGACTTTATTTCAGATCATTTGTCTGCTCTCTGTCGGAGGGCTGGCAGCGGGTTGGGGCCAGCTCTAGCCATGGTGCCGTCTTAACGGTACTTGGCGGTCAGCACGTTGCCTACAGCACACATGAACTTGTCCATGGAAGCGTGGACCTCCGGGGACAGGGCAGCAGGGTGGTGGATGGCCACCACCACCAGGAAGCATTGGCCCAGCAGCTGAAAGGCAAGAGGAGATGGTGAGCAAGAGGGTGAGGTGAGGGGGTGGCCAGGGGGGTGCAGGAGGGGAGCCAGGATGGTCACCCCTTCCCAGATGCTCACTTTGAAGTTCACGGGGTCCACGCGGAGCTTTTGGGCATGGAGGTCGCTCAGCTTGGAGAGGGCACTCGCCATGTCATCGATGTGGTTGACAGCCTCGACCAGTGCAGCTGCCACCTTCTTGCCGTGCGCCTTGATCTGAGCGGAGCCGTGGTGCAGGTCGAAGTGGGGGAAGTAGGTCTTGGTCGCGGGGTAGGTGGCGAACATCCTGGGGGACAGAGGGGGGTCAGGGACGGATGGGGACAGATGAGACAGGGTCACATAGGAGAGGGACAGTTGTGAACGGGGAGAGGATGGGGGCAGATGGGAGGGAGCCGGGGACAGACAGGAGAGGGGATGACAGCGGGGATGGACACGTACCTCTCCAGGCACTCGGCGCCATACTCGTCGGCATGGCCGCCTATTTTGCAGAACACCCCCTTCACGTTGGCCTTGTCGGTACAGGACAGCACCATGGTGTCACCTCCGCGTTGGCAGCCCCCAGCACGGGTGTCCNCTGCCCCCCCGGCACCAGCTGGGGATCGGGTCAGGGTTAGGGTTAGGGCCCGCACCGGTGCAGGCTGGGTGGTCCGGCCCCTCTGGCGCAGGCTGACTGCAGGCTTAGGTTTAGGTTTAGGCTTAGGCTTAGGTTTAGGCTTAGGTTTAGGCTTAGGCTTAGGTTTAGGGTCTGCGCTGGCACGGGTCGAGGTTAGGGTCTGCACTAGCACAGGCGGAGGAGGCCCTGTCTGTACCCTCCTGGCACAGGCTGGGTTCAGGGCTCGAAGCAGGGTGCCGGCTGAGGTCCCCCTGGCACGGGCAGCTCTGGCACAGCCTGGATGTGTTCTGGCAGGATGGTGGGGATAGCAGCATGGCGGTTGTAACTTCAACAGCGTGGCGGGAGTCTGTGCCCCACAGACTGAGCCTGCCCAGCACGCCCGACACCCACGGGCGGCCCTGCGGGCACCCACACGTACAGGCTGACCCATCCGGCACAGCCTCCGCACACACATGAACTGCCCCAGTACACCCCCTGCCCCTACCCACACTGCCATCTAACACAGCCCCTACACATACACCATCCTTGCACACGCACACGCTACCCCTATACACAGCCCCTGTGCACACGCTGTCCCTGTGCACACACGCTGTCCCCGTACACACCCTGCCATCCAGCGTGGCCCCTATACATACAGCCACGCTTCCTCACTGCCTCACTGCACCTACTGCTCTCGTTCCCTCGGTGCACCCCAAACTGGTGTACCCCAAAGTGTGTGCCCTCTTCACCCCCTGCTCCCCAAACCGCAGTTGCATCCCTTTGCATAGGGACCCCGGAGCTCCCCTGCCCCAGCCCTCTCTCCTGCGCACGTGCTGTGCTGTCCCCAGTGCTGTGGGGGGACCGGGTGACCCTGACTCCTGGGAAGGGAGGACACTCAGCAGAGCCACGGGGATCAGTGCCGGGCACTGATGCAAGCACTGGCCTGCAGCAGCAGGAGCTCACAGCTGGGGAAGGAAGGCACACAGGGCCACAACAGCCCATGGCCAGCCCCATGAGCCCCAAATGATGAAGGTGAGGAAGGCAAGAAGGGCAAGGAAGATGAGGATGGTGAGGAAGATGAGGAGGGTGAGAAGGGTGAAGGGGCCTGCAGTGCTTCCAGTAGGTTCCTGTTGGCGCAGGCAGGCAGGGGACGGTTCACACCCGTGTTTCCTCCATGGCCGATGGTTCTTATCATTTGTGTTTGGGGGAGATTAGCTCGAGCTGGCACCATTTCAGAACAGGGACAGAGGGGAGGACAGGGGGCCAGATCTTCTGGGAAGTGGAGCCCAGGGAAACAGCGGCGGGGCGGTGTGTCTGCTGCCTGTGCATGCATCGGGGGGGCAAACCGCAAAGGCAGAAGAGCCCTTTAAACTGGTGGCACAAGAATAAATGGGTGTAAATGCACATGAAGACACTGGGATGTAGACTGGAACGTGTCTGAGGATGGAGGAAAAGTGCTGTGGGTTCACGAGTGCACTTGTAGGAGCAGGGGCTGGCATGGCCCAGGGACTCCCAGCCCCGTGTTTCTGTGCAGGCAGAGTCCCTGCACACCCAGCGCCCGGTTGCTGCCTGCACCAGCCACCGCAGGCATCGCTCTCCTGATGCACCATCTCCCATCCCTCAGGAACGCTCATCTTCTCCCTCTGGTGTCACAGCGCAGAGCAAACTCAGGGCTAGTTTAGTATTTTACAACCCATCAACTGTGATCTAAAACAATGATTTTTTAAAAATTCAGGCTCCAAAACCCTGAAACCGGTGGCCCTGTGCTGGACTGTAGCTCTGCCCGCCCCGCTCCCACCTTGCCCAGGCGCCAGGGGCAGGTGTGGGGGCACTTCCCTGGCAGTTGACAGGGATTTGTGGCTCAGGGGCTTGGGCTTGAGAACCGTGTTTGTGCCTAATGGTCTGTGGTAGATTTTTTTCACTCCATGAACTTGTCTGATTGCCTGTGGAGCTCAGGCAGGCACTTAGCTCCCACAGCATCCCCAATGAAGTCCTAAACAGCCGTCGTGATAGATGGTGCCAGGAGGGATTAATCCTACCTCCACGGAGAATACTTCAAGGTGGTGCAAGAGCCACATTTGACTTGGCACATCCTTCCCCCCTGCTCCCCAGAGGGATGCAGGCACGGTGAGGCAACAGGCTGAGCTCCATTCGCCAGATCCTGCTACCAGCATCAGCTGCATCCCAGGCTGGGGCAGGGTAGAAGCAGGCAGGGCCCTGGGGGCACCGTGGGAGCCCATGGCCAGTGTTGCCGCCCTGTACCACGGCTGGCCTCACCAGCAGCTCCCTCCCTCTCTCCCTCCGATGGGAGCACCGCAACACTCCAGCCCACCCTGGCCCCTGGCCCCGGCACAAGCAGACAGAGTGCTGCAGCAAAGGTGTCTTTATTGATGGCACCCGGACGTGGGCGACAGCTCATCTGTACTTCTCGGCCAGCACGGCAGCCACGGCCAACAGGAACTTGTCGAAGGTGGCGTGCACCTCGGGGCTGCAGTCGTTGCCCAGGTGCACGGCCAGCACCCCCTGGAAGCACTGCGACAGCAGCTGCAAGGCAAAACATGGCTCAGCAGCGCCGCTACGGGCCCTGTCCCCCCATCCCGGTCCCCGTCCCTCATCCCCCGTCCCCCGTCCCCCATCTGCCACCTGCCTTGAAGTTGATGGGGTCGATGCGCAGGTTGTAGGTGTGCAGGTTGCTGAGCTCGGACAGGGCCTGGCCGAGGTCGTCCAGGTTCTTGACGGCGTTGTCCGAGGCAGCAGCCACCTTCTTGCCCTGGCTGCAGATCTGCTCAGAGCCGTGGAGCAGGTCGAAGTGGGGGAAGTAGGTCTTGGTCTGGGGGTGGTCGGTGAACATCCTGCCGGAGCGGGATGGTCAGTGCTGCTGACCCCCGGCCGGCCCCCCCCAACCGGCCCCCTGGGAGCTGCCACCCGCTGACCCCCCTTGCCCATGGGGTGCCCGAGCCCAGCCCTCACCTCTCCAGGGCCTTGCATCCCAAGTCCTGGCAGCTGAGTGCCGCCTTGTCCCAGACCTGCGTGATCAGCTTCTTTTCGTCAACAGTCAGCATGGTGGCGGCTGGCGGCAGCGGGCAGGTCTCGGTGGCAGGGGCACCTGCCAGGACGCCCTCTTATAGCGGCCAGCACCTCTGCGCCGGCTTTATCTTATCGGCGCTGAGGGGCAGGGGGGCCATGGCCACGCAGCCCTGGGCCCAGGCAGTGGCTCCGGTGCTCCCTCGGGGGGNGCCGTGCCCTGGCCTGCCCCACTGCACCAGCCCCACACCAGGCTGGGGGCCAGGGGCAGCGCCTGGCTGGGCTGCCCTGTGGTCAATAGCAGCCATGGGCATGTCCCGTGGCTGCCACAGCCTCGGCCTCGCTGGCCGGTGTGTCCTCAAGCCTCCTGGTGGGATCCACCATTGGCCCTGGCCGGGCCAGGGCCGTCCCTGGCTCCGTGGGTGTCAGGGTGGGTCCCACACGTGTCTCTGGCCCCTCGTGTCCTCCAGCCTCTGGTGCACCCGGCCCCTCTCTGCCCGAAGATCTCATGGGCAGGAGCCATGGATGAGCCCTCCCGGGTCACGCTGGGGATCTACCATGGGAAACACCATCTCTCCAGGAGCCCGGGGAAACCTGGGCAGGGAAGAACCTCCTTTTTGGGCACATGGTCTTCCCAAAGTCCATCCTGTGATGCTTGTCAGGCCTGGGCTTCTTCTCTTCTTCCCACCCTGGCGCGTGCTCCTGCCTCTCCCCATAAATGCTGGGACATCCCGCAGAGCAGATGGTGGTTGGTGACTGTCACATCCTTCGCTCAGCCTCTGTATGAAGTCATTGGTACAAATTTGGGGTTAAGGACAGATGAGATGCTGACCTACCATCTAAGTTGTGGATTTAAACATTCAGGTTACCCGAGACCCACAAATGTAGAACGTTTTAAAAACTGCTGCGGTACACTGGGTGACACGTTTAGAGCAATGTGGTGATTTCAGAGCTTCTGCACTGTCTCTCTCCCCCTTGTCCAAACACAGTCCCGACATTTTGTAAATGAGATGAGGACCACAGCTTGCAGTGCCAGTTCAGGTTGTTGATCAGAGTTTGCTTAAGACTTTGCACCCACCTTTTCACATCAGAAGTCCTCTGAGACAGGCACGGGCAGTGAATGTAACCTGGGAAGTAATTTCCTTCACAGCAGCTCACATGGTGCTGTGTTTTAGATTTTTGATCAAGCCAGTCCTGATAACACACTGACGTTCTGGCTTTTGCTGAGCAGCGTTTGCACAGCATCAGGGCCACCTCTGCTCCTCACGCTGCCCCCCCAGGGAATAGATTTTGGGGCGCACGATACACTGGGATGGGACACAACTGGGCAGATGACCCCAACTAACCAAAGAGGCATCTCATACCATACAATGACATGCTCAGCAATAAAAGCGAAAAGAGGGTGTTTTAGGGTGTTTTAGGGGGGTTACCCATCTCTTTTGCTCAGGAACTGGCTGGGCATCGGTCTACCCATGAGAGGTGGTGAGTGATTGCCTTTGCATCACCTGTTTTGTTTTTTGTTTTCTTCCCTCTTCTTCCACTTATTCTTCACTTATTAAACAATTTTTTCTGTTTGATTGTTTGTTTGATCTTGACCCCCCAGTTTTCTTGCTTTTATTCTTCCTTTCCTCTTCCCCTCATCCCATTGAGGGGGTGGAGTGAGTGAGCGACTGTGTAGTGCTTAGCTGCCCACCGGGGTTAACCCACAACAGGTACGTATGGAGCATCCCTGCGCTCCCCTCCAAGGGTGACCATCAGTTCTGTCCTCTTCCCTGTCACCGCTTTCCAGAGAAACCCCGGGAATTTGTGGTCCCCCAGATGCCATCAACACCGATCTCCAGTGGCCACTAGTATTCCCAAATTTCAAATGCATGTAAAGTTCCTCGTATAAAAATAAGAAATGTCAAGCTGAGGGGATGGTCCCTTTAGCAAACCTGTCTAGCAGGTGTGATAGCCCAAGGTGTTCACGAAGCACATCAGATACCTTGTCCATACCCCATGGAGAGGAGCGTGAGAAGACAATGCCCAGCATCGCTCTGGGCACATCACAACATATGGCAATGCAGGTTTTGTTCACAACAGGCTGTGATGGGTTTCGGATAGGCCAAAGAGCCTGGGTCCATTCAATACACTAGCAGGGTAAAAGCCTGTTTCCTGGTCAGCCTGGAAACCGTCTTTGGTGGATATACCTCTGGTGAGCAGCAGCAGTCACGGGGCTCTAGCCTGTTCTGGGCTTCTGCTCCATGTTGTGTTATTCCCACTGAATTTACACAGCTTAGCACATGGATCAGTACATGAATTCATTAGTACGTGAATTTACACAGGTTAGTATTTTCCCCTCCATATTGTGTAGACATTTCAGAACACCCCTGCCTGAACAGTGAGGTGTAGGTGGAACACATGGAGATGAAAGCACAGAGACCATAGCTCACATTTGAATTATTTATTGGGTTTTGCAGGTGACCGAGCCCCTGCATAGCGGATTTGAGAGGACTGCATGGGAAGGGGTGAATACCCCAGAGCCTGGCAGCTGGGGTGCGCCATGGATGTGCGTCCCTCGCCCTCTGTGTAGAGGCCATTTATCTGTACTTCTCAGTCAGAACAGAGGAAACACTGGACAGGAACTTGTCCCACGCAGCATGAACTTCTGGGGTGAAGTCACTGGGATAGCGGGCAGCGATGGAGCACAGGATACAATGGGAAAGCAGCTGTAAGGGAAAACAGGATGAAATCCATTGTAATCAGTAAGAGCTGTCAGTCTAGGGGTCTGCAGCAGACCTTGGTCCCAGCGTGCTCTGGGATGACAACTATGTGCCCCAACCAGGTATCGCTGCTGCCTGATGCTATGCATGAAGAAGCAGAGTTGCCTTTGGTGCAGGGCAAAAAGCACTGCTTGATACTGCTCCCTCTTTCCAAGTGTCCCTTCCTTCCTCCCCAAAGGGAAATGCAGCAAAGTCAAAATGTTTAGAATTTACTTTATTCAAGACAGGTGATATAACCTGACTTGTGAGGGAGGTTCATAAATTACAACAAAGGCAGCAGAGACTCGAGTCTGTAACACAAACCATAGGAGCCCGCTGAGTAGTTCTTTGCTTGAGCTAGACCAGATCTTTCATTAAAAGATCCAAACTCAGGTTAAAAATCAGGTGGGGAACAAGCAGCGACAAGACTCGACAAGGCTGTGCAGTGCAGTCAGGGATGAAGCTGCTGTTAGCCAAAAAGATCTGTGGTCACTAATTCTGTGATGGCAGTTTTCATCCCGGAAAGTCTCTGTGCTCACTCACCTTGAAGTTCACTGGGTCCACCCTGAGGATGTAAGCATGCAGCTCACTGAGTTTGGCCAAAGCGCCTCTAATGTCATCAACGTGCTTCACAGCTTCCCCGATGGCATTCATGACCTTGGAGCCATGACCACGAAGCTGAGCTGAGCCTTGGCTGAGATCAAAGTGAGGGAAGTAGGTTTTTGTCTGGGGGTAGCTGGAGAAAAGCCTGGAGGAGAACATGAGAATGAGATTCAGCAGTGCAAGTGACATGGTCAAACCTCAGAGCAAGTGCAGTGTAAACCTGCCAGCTACAGAAGTGCACTCCTTCAGCAGTTGTAACAGAGCTTTGGGATCAGGAAGCTTGCATCAAGAAGGCCTTTCTGCTCTTAAACCTCTCCTGCAGTATGTGCAGATTAGACAGCGGGCTAATCTGTACGTACTAGAGAAGAATGAAATCTTAAAAATAATTTGAAACTTAATGTATTTTTTGGTTTTTTGGTGGTATTTTAAAATAAATAATAGCCCCAGCTTGTCACTACATTTCCTAAATTACATTGTAAGCCAGTTTGCAGGATCTTCAAACTAATGCGAGCTGAACAAACCAGAATCAACATGAGTGGTACTCAGAGTCCTGGAAGGAGTATCACAATACTTTATCTTGAGCTGTAAATAATGTTTAAATAACTTTGAATAACATGGTAATTTCTGAACAATTTCCAGACTACCATCCCCTTTGCGCCAGCTTGCTTAATTTGTATGAGCTTTGGATTGCTGTGCTATACTTCACGCAGGGGGTCCAGTTGTCTTGTTTCCTAACAGTTTGTTACTTATCAACTGGAACAATGAAACATGAGTATCCAGTGAATTTAGGGGACAGCTATTCCCTTAATGCCTAGAAATTGCAAGAGAAATTGCATCACTTATACAGAAATTGCATCACATGTACAATAAACCACTTCATTTCCTAACAGTGATAACCATATTTCAGGACACTGAGTATGAATGTCTTTGAATTCCTCACCAGGGCTCCTGGCTATGAATTCTTCTGAATTGCTATAACGGGAAATAAAACGCTAGAACTGCTTAGAAAATTACGTTTTGCTGTAAGATTTTGAAGCCATCTATTAGCATTTAGTAGCACAGATGTAATTCCAGAGATTACATACCAAACAACACAGAGGTCATCCATCAACTCTCACCAGTCCCAGTGTGCTCTCATTCATGCAAGTTTTAGACAAGATGCATCCTAACAGCAAAGCCAGAGGAGGCACCCTCTTCGGAGGGGTTCTGGGGGACTTACCTCTCCAGTGATTCTGCCCCAATGGCATCGGCTTGGGTAGCCACCTTTGTCCAGATGGTGATCACGGCAGCCTTCTCGGCTTGAGTCAGCGTCATTGTGCAGGAGGGTGCAGGCTGAGGCTCCTTGCAGTGAACACTCAGAGCAGGTTTGGACTTGTTGCCCTGGTGGCCCTGGTTATAAAGAGGAAGGGGAGAGCGGACCTTGGCGGCTGTCCACGCTCATTGGTCACTCCAGAGGCCCACCCATGTAGGTGGGAGACTCTTATCTCCCCGTGAAACAATGCCTATTTTGGCAAGGGTCAGTGTGCTGGCCTCCGTGCTTGCTGGCATTATCAGCTTCTTGCTTCTTAACGTAATGGCTGTGTGGCCCGAAGAAATTGTCTGGACAAATATTGATACGTGAACAGAGAGATAATGTTGGAAAATTCCAGTGATGGAGCGTTAGGACACATCTTTAAGCTAAGGAGCATATGGACTTCAAGCGTACCGAGAGCCTGGAGAAAAATCTGCATTTTCTCCCTTGCTTCACAGATGTGAACGCAAGACTTTGGGCCTTTCTGCAGCATATCACACACTTCCAGTATACATGGCTGCCACGTGGCCCAATATTTCATATAAAATGATTCCTAAGTAGTGCTAGGGACAGGCTGCGAGATGCACAGTGTAGTTCAGAGGGGGAGCGAGACCCTCATTTTGTGGGAATCAGTGGAGATTTTGCCATTTGCTTCAGCACTGCCAGGACTTCACTTTGCCAGCCTCTTGCAAAGAATTAGGGATGCACTCTGCAATTGATATTGCTTATAACGGCACTGGTAGTAATCATTTCCATGGGTACAGAGAGAAGGAGCTTATGAAATTGAGTATGGTCCTAGAAAAAAGCGCGTGTGTGTGTGTAAGAAAGCCCAGTCAGACTTTTTTTTTTTTTTCATCACTAAATGCCTCGTATTGTATGTCTTTGATTTCTAGTTCCATGATTCTTACTGTTAATTATCCCTTGTACTGTAAAATAGCCCTCAGCACCACAGCCAGTGCTGGCGTGCATGGTGCTACATGCTGGACGTGGCCAGGAAAGCCTGGTCCCACAATAGATGGCTTGTAGCTTCAGGGCACAGGCACACTTGATGGGTGAAGGACCAAACAAGCAACGGGAAGACCAGCACAGGTCTGTAATCACAGATAAGTGGGCAAAGTGTCAAAGAAATACCCTACTGGAGATGGTCGCTGCTGAACCTCAGGGAATGAATACCCTGCCAGCACATGAAGCAAAGGTAAATCTCTCTGCCACCCTGATAAACTACAGCAGCCATGCACATCACCAGTGAGTGCTGGCAGCTGTGCACGGAAAGCTGGCTGGTACAGTCAGAGAGGTCAGATAGTGTTCTCTGCCCAAATAGGCTTGCATGCTTGTGCTGAGAAGGTTGATACGTATAAGCCAGATCCCTTGCCAAGATGTGTCTGTGTTTCACAGCAATGCTACAGAGGATGCTCCCCAGACATGGTCGTCCTGCTAAGAGGAAAGCCCTTCTAGGGATCTAATGATGCTTGGGCCATGCATGCATTGGAGTATGTCCAGCCTACGGCCATCTGTACCAAAGCAGCAATGCTGGTGCAATCACACCACCCAGCCCCCCTAAATGTCACACAGGAGCATGCACCAAACTTGGAGCCTCTCTTGGGAGCCATGGTGCGGCTGTGCTATGCTGCTGGGCAGGGGAACCTGACTGCTGGCAGGAGTTGGGTTTGGGGCGGGAGCTAGGCTCCCACGTGTGCTATGTTTATGGTGAGGGTTTCTTCTGTGCCTTCACATGGGGATAGGTCTCTCCTCTCTGGGTATGCTCTACAGCCTGGAGGAGCTGATACATTCACTACAAGTAGACCCCACTCTCCTGGGGCTGTGGCTCTGCCACCGTGTCCTGGGGTCAGGTGGGAATGAACCAGAGGTGCTAGAGAAGCGGTAGACGTGGGGTAAGACAGCTGCTGCTGTATCCTCTGGTGTCCCCAGTGTCCTGGTGGCTGCAGTGGCACTCGCAGAAGGGCTCTGACCCACCCCTCATGCTTTGTACTAGGCTCTGAATTTAAGGCTCTCTGCATGTGAGCTGTCACACGAAGCGGGAGAAACCTTGGGCTTTCCCAAAGGGCAAGCACAAAGCAGTTGATGCTTCTTGGTCTGCAGGCCTGGCTGGGTTCGGTGATCTCGTATTATCATCCCCTCTGTGCAGGCCAACACCTTATCTGGGATTTAATTTAAGATTGCCTTCAGTACCACAGCTCCCTCCTCAGCCCTCCTGCCTGCTGGCTGGGTGGCTGAGTAATTCGCTTCTCTCGGTACCTCACTTTAAGCGGGGATACAAGAGGGGACTCGCTTGAGACCCAGTGAAGACAATTGCTTTGTAATAAGGAATATTATCAGAGTGCTCTTTGTATATCCTCCCTTTGATGAATGCCGTACATGTCCACTGAAAACCTGGAGCTAACTCTGGCTACACAGATGCAGTGCAGAGCAGTCTCCCCTTAAAAGTGCCACTGACGGCATGGGCAGCGGTCCTTCAGTCAGGGCACAGGAAAAGGTGATATTCAGTTTATACAGCTTAAATGGATGGAGGTATCAAGGGAGGCTGTATTCATCATCTCTTGCTACATGCGTTTTAAAAAACTTGCAGCTTTCCCATAGAAAAACCGCTTTGAACATAAAGATGCTGTTGTTAAATATACATTTATATAACGTTTTTGTCTCCTCCCCAAAGCGCTGCCTCTTACATTGCCTGCTGCGTGGCTGTGCTCCAAGCTCTCCTCAGTAAGAGTGCCTTTAATCAGAGGTCACCCAATCAACGCATGAGGGAAGCGACTGTGACCCAGATATACCCAGGGATAAGGCAGAGACCATCAGGACTCCTTCCTATTTTGCTGCCCACTGTTTAACCTGAACATTGATCCTCTATGACTGTAGGGTTAAGGTCTGTGTAGACATGAGGATCAGAGTGATGCCCACACAGGAGGGTTTGTCATCGCTGAAATCTTTCTGGAATTTGAATTCATTTTCTGAGAGTTACTCTTGCACTAACACAAAAGCCAGAGCAGCCAAAAGATGACAACGGTTTGCCTGAAGGAGCTCACCGCCTGCCCAGGATCAGGGCTGCGCTGGGGACGGCTGCAGGAACTCCTCAGGAACATGCCCGGTGGGAGAAGCGTGATTCTCGGCCACGTGCCACAAGGTGATGTGGAGAGTGGCCGTCTCTGTCCTCACATGGACCTCTCAGCCAAGTTCCTCCATCCAGTGCTCCAGCTGCCCACTGGGTAGTGAGACATGGAGGTCCTGGCCCGAGCAACGCAAGGAGCTGGACAACGTGATCGCTGGTGTTCCCCTGGTCACAGGACCGATACTGAAGCTATGTCCTTTGCGAAACCCCACCAGACCTGCCTTCCTCTCTTGCTGCTGCTTCTCACAGTTATGATTCAGAGACCCGCAGCAGAATGTCCACTCTTGGGCAGGTGATGAACCTTTGGCATGAACCTGTGAAATGTCACCAAAGGTGACACCAAAGGTGATTTTTAGTATTAACATAGGTCTTTTTTAATCCTGTTCCAAAAGCAGGCTGCCAGAGTTTCTCATTTTAAAAGGCAGAAGCGAGCAACAGGCCGGTTTGCTCGTTATAAAAGCAGCCCTGACTGTAAATCCAGTGACTGGTTGAACGGCACCTCTGTGAGATCAGGGATAACTTTCCCCACGGGTCTGTATTCTCCACGGGGACTGCCTCCCCCTCAAAGGGAATTCCCATGGATAAGTCAGCACATATGTCTGCTCTAACTCTGCAAATTTTGGGCGTATTAAGTTTTCGAAATCTTAAAAGTGGAATCTAAGCCCTGGCTTTATTCTTTAATTTTCTACCAGCTTGCAACACTTTGCTTTAACTAAACTACAGCTTCCAAGAGCTGGAAATGACAACTCTGTCTGTAATTTATTATTTAAGAAAGTACAATTATTCTTTCAAGCAGACACACTCGGAAATGTTAATGTAGCTGCCTAGTGCTGGTGCACGAGGAATGCTCTGCCGTGATAATACGACTGCTCCTTAATCACCCTCAGACAACTCTCCCCCCTCGGCGACACCTTCTCTTCCTTCAATTGTTATCGCCGGCCTTGCGGAGAATGGCCCTGCAGATTACGCCTGCGCTGCATGTGCTCATCTCCCTCTTCAGCCACCCACCTCTGCCCGATGTCCCCCGGGGGAATTGCTGAGCGACATCCAGAGTGGGGATATCTCAGAGCGTTCAAATATCCAAATATTACAATCAAATGCAGAAGAATTTACATGCAAAACCCAGGACATCCTCTAACATAATCACTGATAATGTTCTGATCTCATTTAAACACAAAATAAGACGAATGCACCAAGACAGCTGCCAGCTGTTACTCTTACGAATCCAGAGGCAGGAGTAAGGTGACAGAAAACACAAGGCAAGTTGTATCAGTGCTGTAAAGCACCCTGAGATCTTGCAATGAACGTGAGGAAGAAGATGAAGCGTGCCTTTCCAGGAGCACAGGGAGCCGAAAGGTCCCATTGCCACAGCCTGCCTCCTGCAGGCACCCTGTAATGGCCAAGCCACGAGGGAGTGACGAGCCCTCGCTGCCGTTTGCCAGAATCACTAAAAACGACCCAAAGAGGTCAATGGAAAGAAAGGGGAACAGGCGGCCCCGGCCTCGGGCAGCCCCTGCACCAGGGCTCCAGGCCAGCACCATGGCCGGGGAGGGCCAGGGGGCCATCACGCACAGGCTGGGTGCTGGTCTGAACTGGGGGTGCTGGGCCGTGCTGGGGGCACTGGGCTGAGTGGCTGCGGGTGGGTGAAGCACTGGAATAAACTGGGGGTGCCAGGAATGGGCAGTGGTGACCATGGGAATGGGAAGTACTCCTCTAAACTGGGGACACTGGGGTGATTGAGGGCAGTGCTGGGTCGGGGGGGTTGACATGCTGGTCTGAACTGGAGGCACTGGGCTGTACTGGGGCCGGGGCTGCGGGGGTGTGGGCTGCCGGTCTGAACTGGG
>WAAD01015571.1:24581-35798 GCA_013389945.1 Fregata magnificens | reverse complement strand
TCCCGAGCGCCGCCGGTGTGAGGCCTGGCTCCCTCGCCCGCCCTTCCGAGGAGGTGGCGGGGCCGGGCCCGATCCGCGCCGTGGCACAGACGGGAGGCGAGCAGGGCTCCGGGTGGCGCTTCCTAACGGGGGAGGCGAAGGGAGGTGGGAGTAAGCGTCTGGAGGTAGTTTCACTGAAATGCGCCTTCTTCGATGTGTATGTCAAGGTTTGCATCAAGGATGTTAATTTCTGGAGGGGAAACTTGTCAGTGTGTGCTAAAAAATAGCTGATGTGCAGAGCTGTGTGGAGACCGGTCCTGGTCTCTGGCCTCAGTTACTAAGAGTTGCTTGTCTCTTGTCATGGCTGCGATAAAAGGGCAGTGCGTATGTCACTTTTATTATTTAATTAAGTATTTTTTCCCTTCTGCAGCTAGCGGCATTCTGGCTATTGACAAGGCCAGGGAGCCCATCACCTTAGTACTGGCAGAAGATGGCACCATTGTGGATGATGAAGATTACTTTTTGTGTCTGCCATCTAACACCAAGTTTGTGGCACTGGCCAAGAATGAGAAATGGTCCAGCAAAAGCTTAGGTACTCTGGATGGGGGAGCATGGAAGGGGAGGGGTGTTTGGAATACACCTAGTGAAATCAGGCTGTCTCAGGTGGGTCAGGAATGACCCGTGAAACTGATGACTCTTGTGTCAGACAGTGGAACAGCCTGGCTCTCGGAGTCTGTGGATGAAGTGGACAGTGCTGCAGAGAAGTGGAAGCAGCTGGCCAGGCAACTGAAGGATGACCTGTCTAATATCATCTTGATGTCTGAAGAAGACCTCCAGGTACAGTGGGGAAGCCTCCAGTTGCTGTCCTTGGCTCTGCCCATCAACCATTTATCTCGGTAGATGGCAGAGAACAGAATAAGTAAACAAGATCTCAAGCTTAATTCAGCAGCTGCTGTTTGGCTGTGGTGCTAGAGTCAAATTTGTCCTTGAGGAGAAATGCTCATGTCTGAGGAGGATGCTCTTAATCACTGATTGTCCCTCTCAGCGTGTCTTCCCAGTTCTGGCAGTGGGAGGGCAAAAAATCAAGATTTGGCCAAAGGGCAACTGAGGTGGGCTCCTTCCTTAACACCAGACACCTGTGTAACGTGTCAAAAGGGAAGGCTGAGCAGCATGCCAAATCTGTCTGCTCCACAGGGGTCTGAAGAACTGCTGTCAGTTTCCAGAGCTGATTGATTCGAGTATCTGACTGCTTAACACCTTGTATGTGGTGAGGCGTGGTGATAACTGCCTCTTCTTGTCCTCCTGCAACGTGCAGCTTCCCAAGTGCCACGCTATTGGCTTTCCTTTGTGTGTTCCCATGCGCTCTTAAGAAGTGGTACTTTGAGTGCCAGGAGTTGTCAGGATTTCTGTTAAAAATGCACGATTCCACGCCTTCCTGGATGCCTTTTGGCTTCTGGTAAAGAACACTGGCTGGTGGAGTGCCACTACAGCCTCTCATAACTAGGCTGACTTGCTGTGACAAGAAACCTTGTGAAACATGCGGGGTTTCATGAAGCTGGAGGCTCTGTCAGTCAGGAGGCTTGCTGTTTGTACTGTAATCAGTGTAATGGAATGAGCTACTCAGTCCATCTAACAGGAGCACTCTCATTGTTTTAAGGTGCTTATTGATGTACCACGCTCAGACCTGGCAGAAGAACTTGCCCAAAGTCAAACCAAAACCCAGGTATTGCAGGACACCCTGCAGCAGGTGCTGGACAGACGAGAAGAAGAACGCCAGTCAAGACAGCTCCTGGAACTCTACCTAGAGGCCTTGAAAAATGAAGACAGTATCTTAAGCAAAGTAGCAGGTAGGGAGCATTAGGATGCTAGAGAAGGAGCTTTTCAGAGATGCCTGAAATAGTTGAGTGGAATAAATAAGGCAGAATGAAGGGCTAGAGTGAGTCACTTGCTTTGCAGCTATTAATGTGGTTGATGTAATAGCTGGTATAGCGTAAGAATTTTGACTGGGTGAGACCAGGAGTCCTCTCACTGCTGTGTCACATTTCTCACGAGGCCTGAAAGTAGAATACTGAGGGAAAAGCTTAAATCACATAGTCACCATTAACCTTATGGATTCCTTAAGTTAGAGGATGCACCTAGATCGAATGCATATTTTATTAATCTCAAAACCATCAAAGCAGTCCAGGCCACCTTTCCTGTCCTGTGTTTGTCACGGGCTATAATGATTCTGCTACTTTTCAGAATCTGAGACTGTACCAGGAAAGGAGATGGATGTGGTTGACACGGGTACCAGCAGTACAGGCACTTCAGCCAAAACGGCGCTCAGCGACCAGATTCTTGCTGCTCTGAAAAAGAAACCTGCTCCAGAGCTCTGCTTGGACAGTCAAGATCTAGAGGTGGGTGAGAATGACACAACCATATTCTGGAAAATCTCTGCCTCTGGACAGGGAGGTTATAGGGGAAGCTGTCCTTGCTTCTGGAGACTCTAATGTCAATATATCTCAGTCTCAGAGTTGTGAGATTTAATCCATTTCTCTTCCTCAGTAACACTACCCCCTGCTTGGAGCTCCTCTGTAATAGCCAGTTGATACTATTCCAAGTAATCTAGTCTGTCCTCTGAAAAGCCACAAAATAATTTTGGTTTTGATGTCTGCCAAATCATAGTCAGCCAGTGCTTCAGCTGTCTTACCAGCAAGTTTTTCTTGTATGCAGATGCATCTAGCTATTTCTTTTATACATCCCAAATCAAAATAAAAAGCTCCTTATTTTGGAAAACAGTGTAAATAAACCCATAGCATGGAAAGGGAAGTCTAGGTAAACTTTAACGATTAGAAAATGTGTTCTTTCTAGTGCTATGAACTTGCTCCTCTTGCTTTTCCCTGCTGTTGAAACTAAGGAACTGCTTTCTGTTCCTTTGAACATCTGAATATAGCTTCAAGCTCTAAGTGTCGGTAGAGCATTGAAAATACACTAGCCCACGGGACAGATGATGAAAGCTGGGAACACCTTCAATACCAAATTGCTAGTATTAAACAGGTGTCTCATTACTGCTGTTCTTAATGTGGGCTGAGGGGTTAGTGGTGGAGGAGCATTAGTAGAAAAGACTGTTAGAAATCTGTCTTGCTACAGCTGGTCTTGAAAGAAGACACGCAAGCCCTGGCCTCGGCTCTAAGATGGGACAAGCAGAAAGCTGAAGCTCTGCAGCAAGCCTGTGATCAGGAGCTCTCCAAGCGTCTACAACAAGTGCAGACTTTGCATTCCTTAAGGAGCACGTCAAAGGGCAAGAAAACACTACCCTGGGGAGACTGGCTTAGTTCAAAACGCAAAAAATAAGTGCTGCTTGCAATTTTTTTTTTTCATTAGAATCAATACAAGCAAGATGTATCCTGGGATCCATAGTTTGCTGGTCATACTGTGGTCTGGCTATAGACAGCTAAAATCTGGACATTGTCCTGAGGCTTAAACTCCTGTGATGATTCAAATCATGTGTAACCAAAGGGATTTTGACTTTTCGCAGAATACTAGAACAATGGTATTGCTAAACACAGCATGTATTCTGTTCAGCTTTGAATATCTGGTTGGGAGCCAGAAGCTTCCATCTGATAATGATGGATCTAGCTTCTGAAGCCCCAGGCAGTTTGCTTACTTTGTCCTGCCACCATTTGCAGTGTAAAGGATGGAAGACCTCAGGGAAGACACTGTGAGGCACAGTTAATGAACAGAAAGAAGGCACTTGGAGGATTGCTCACTGAACACAGGGTGCTCATTCTTTGGTAGAGTTTATTATGATTTGGCCCAGTTAAACTGTCATTGTGCAGTTTTCCCAGCTGCTGTCTGGCTTTAGGCTCCAGCCTGGGATCTAGGAACTTGAATTCTCACGCTAATTTAATCAGTTAAAGTAAATTCAAGGTCCTTTAACTTCTGTGCTTTTTCTGTAAGGAACTCCTCCTTCTTGGGTGCAGTGTAAGTAAGCACTAACTTGTAAAACACAGCAAAGGTGGAAATAGTTGCTTTGTAAGGCTGTGGGGCAGAAGACTTGTATTTGGCTGGTCTGTATTACTGTCCTAATCATTAATATAGTATCATGATGCTTTTGTATTAACTGGCTTATTTTAAAATTTGTTAAAGGCTTTTTTTTCTAATACCATTAAAACCTTTTTACCTTCCTGTTGGACTAGTTTTGATATTCCCACCAGCTGCTATGATTAAAGAATGTGCTGATAAGTACAGTATTACCTTAAGGATAGAGGAAGAAGAAATTAAATACAGGAGTACTCTGTATTTAACCTGTCTAACCATTCTACCTTAAAAATTAAGTTTTTAGGTAGAATGCATGTTCATACTGGTGACACTGCACCAGAACTCTCACCTGGCACAATCTGTTCTTCTCTTGTGAGAACAGAAGATACATATGAAAAAATCTGGAAAGAGAGCTGAAACTTCTGAGAGAGTTTTAGTAGGTACAAATGTTTTCTAGTATCATGCAAAACCCTCTGATTTAATGTAACCTTAAGTGGTACAGGATGCCAACTGATCAGTATTCCTACAGCAGGCATTCAGATGAACCCATTGCATGTAGACATTCCGGTTGAATTATGGCATGCTCAAAGTTAGACTGCCAGTGTAACTAATAAATATTCTAAACAGTTTGGTGGCTTTGAGCAGGTAAGCGAAAATACTTAGGGTAACTTCAGGTGAAGCTACCCATATGAGAATTGACTGGACTTAGGGGGGAAGCTTGCAGTCAACTTTTTGGTCAGTCTGTTTTGCTAGGGCAACTAATTGCTTCTTACAATACACACTTCTGGCTTGTAACGTTATAGGCCATGGCAGGTAAAAGGTTTCCTGCTGCTTTAAATAGCTACAAGCTTTTTATGTTCAAGCCTTCCTGAAACAGCATATATGGCTGTGCATTAACAGAATTTTTGAAGCATGCTCTATTGCACTCAAAGCTAACTATGCTACCAAGTGAAATAGCACGTGTTGAGTAGGCTACCTGTCAGCAAGCTTTTTCTGTGAGCTTATGTCTCAGCTTGTGATTACCACTCTCTCCATTATAAACCAGTTTTTCAGTCTCACTCAAAGCTGCAATGCTTTTGCTTTTTTCCAAGCTCAACTTGGCAATAGAAATTCTACTCCTCATGCTGTACAAGAGGAAAGAAGGGTTTTACCTGTGGCTTTTTCACATCTACTTAAAATAGCCGACAGCATAATTACTTCAATCCTGTGTGTATTAGGAATATTTAACTCAGCTACTTCCAGGCAAACACTGAGATGGAGTCACAGAGACCATGCTGATCATTCTTGTAGGAAGGCAGTGATGGTCCTTCCAATCTAGCCTTAAGGAAAAAAACAAATGCAGGGTTTTCATTGCTGCTTTTTCCTCTTTTCTGTTACCAAGGTTAGAGCCCTTTAGTTGCCTGTAAATTATTAAATGCTGCAGTTCTCATGTTAGAGTTCAAATTATCAACTAGACCTAGCATAGTATGATTTAAACTGTTCCTTTTGTCTTAATTGTTCTGTTCTAATCTAACAACCAGATTTTCATAATTAGGTGGGAGCTGCAGTTATACCCTCTCCTGAAGCTGAGCTGGCAGTTTGATAGTAATATTGACTATTATTTGCCAAAAGAGCAGGGATATAATACTTTACTCTCTTTAAAGCTCTATTATAGTCAACATCCTTCAAAAGCCTCCATGAAAAATGAGAAGCAATTAACTATTGACTAAGAGACTTCAATGCTGCATATCATCCTGTAATTTCTATTAAAAAGTCTTTTTTAGTGGTCAAGTTTATGTATTGCTTCTTGGATCTCTTTCAGTAGTGCAATCAAAGAGAGATGAAAACTGCTACAACATCTCCATTTAATGAGATTTTTAAACCTAACGGTACAATTATCTGTATAAATTGATTTTTTTTTTTAGTGTAGACTTTACTATAGATCTTTAGATCATTATATTCTGAAAGTCGGTTCATAGCTAGAATTTCCTGTTGGTCATAACAAAGAGCTGCTGCCAGATCTAATATTTCCACAGCAAATAATCACAAAGCTCTTCAGTAAACAATCTTTAGCCATTGGCCAGCACCTTCTGTATGCCAGTAGTGTATATGCATGTGTGTTTGGAGAGGAAGTAACAGGAGATTTTAGCTGAGGACAACAGGCAACATCAGAGCTAACAAACTTCGAGACATATTATTTCTCTTCCTAACATGTTGGGCTTAACGACCACAGAAAAAAAAAAATCAGGTAAGCTGTACAATAAACATCCGCTAGGCCTTCCTCTTAAAAGATAGCTACTATGGATGCTTCTAAAGGCCTAGGAGTCCTGTGAAATAAATATCAATTTTCTACCCAAGAAAGGAATAGGATAAACAATAGAAGCAAATCAAATAGAACTGCGCATGTCTTGATAACCAGACCCCTACAGAAGTTGCTCCTTTAGAGACAGAACAGTGGATAAGAGCAAAAGATACTCGATCATTTTTTGCTTATCTAACCCATGCAAGTCAGGAGAAGCTGTCCACCTAGAACATGCTCTGTAATCTAATTTAATCTTAAATTAGATCTACATTTTGTAGACATGAAGTATGTTCGATTCACTTATGCTTATTTAAGCTGCACGGACATTTTAACTATGCAAAAATTGGCATTTCCTTGATCTTATTCCTGTAATATTTAAGAAGCTTTAACTTTTGAACAGGGTGACTGACCTGCCCGTGATTCATGAGGATGGATTTTGTATAGGTGTTCAAGAGGGAGGGATACAGTATGGAAGGTCTAAAACATAGCCAGAAGACATGTAAAAACCTAGGGTGGCTGCCATTATGCTTTCTTCAGGGTAAAAATTTTAGAATGTCGAAGCCTTGAGTGAAAGTCTTTATCATTAATGCATTCCAGTAGACAAACCTACCTTATAACAGAGGTTCCACCCTGTAACAGATTCCTTCTTCAGCAATAGATTTGGTGTGAATGAGTATCCTCAGTTAATGGTCTTCAACACTGCATTAATGATTTCTCCCTTAAAGCACCAAGAAAAACCTTTTCCATCTCCTATGGGATTGGGTTGATGACCAGGGTACATTAAGGTAAATAAAGCCTCATGAACCTCAAGAAAGCAAGTAATGTATAGTGGCATTAAAAAATAATAAAAAGAAAAGCAATATGAAAACTGAGTAGTGTAAGCACTGGTATGCCAAGAGGACAGACTTCCTGTTGATTACAGAATTGCTAGTTTATTATCTACCTAGCCTACATCAGTCAGTAGAAGAATTCTTCTAAAAGATACCTCATCCCTCAAAGTAGAACAGTTTGGGATAGGGGTAAGGGAGGGTAAAGTGTCATTGTGTAAAATTTCCTGACATTCCTATTTTCTTCTACACTGTAGCACTTGATTTTATTTGATCAATATTGTATAGTTAAAGCCTAAAAAAGGCATGGGTTTTTTCTCCCTATCCGCTACTGCTGAATAGCTCAAATACAGAGCAAGAATAAAAGGGAGCACGTGTAAGGAGTCCAGAGCATTACTCTTTTTCCATTGTGTCATGTATAGCTGAGTGACTAGTCCAGAAAGTGCACTCTTCTTTCAAGAGAGGGTTTTAAACAAGGAGCAAGGCTGCATCTAGAAGTTCTGAAGGGTGATCAAAAATATTCTGTTATATCGTACCTTCTTTATCATGGGGTAGTATTTAAGGTATGGGACTTACTAAAATGAGAACCCGATGATTTCAAACTTGGTTTTGGGGAATTGCCCTAAGCAGTATCCTTCAGGAAGGAACAAGTGGCTTCAAGGAAGAGTTTGTCTCAGGAATCAAGGGCTGAGCAAGAGAAACAGTGTTCAAGTCTTTCCTCTCTTGCTGCGTATTTTAGACTATCCTTGGCAAGCCTGTTCTTGCTTGATAAAGTTTGCCCATGCAGTAGCTTAAGCAGCCTTCTCATTTCACTTGGCTATATCTGTCTAATACCTTATGTCTTTAAATCTGCTTCTTTTGAGTCAACTGCATTGGGCAAGTCTCCATCAGTCCAGGAGAGGGCAATGGTGATAGATTTCTGACCACCACTCCGGAGCCATGTTACTATAGTAACATTTTGAAATATAATGCAGCTTATTGAAAGTGAAGATTGTACACCAGCAGCATCACAGGTGAAAAATTACACAAAACATGTTTTAATTGTCAAGACAACAAGTGAGAGATATGGCTATTAAATAAAACAAAAAAAACCCTCAAAATACCTAAGCAAAAGTATCAAAAATGGAAGCAAGGAGGAATTCAAACAATTACTGGAGAAACTAAGTAGCAGCATGGAGGGAGTTGCACATACTGAGGTATTACGGTCAGTGAGAATGTTCTGCTTTAAACTCTTTATTTAAAGGATTTTCTTTTTAATAACAGTAAGATAACTTTTTGTGAGCAATTAAGGCATTTTGGCTACAAGCTTTACTGAATTCTGACAGACCTTTCATTTTTGGAACAAAAAAATCCAACTAACCATGTTCACCTAAAAACCTAAAGATTCATTACTGTTGCTAACCTGCACAAGGAATCTCTAAGAGGCTAACTTGGGTTCCTCTAGGATAATAAGAGAAAATGACCAGAGACATTACTTGAAGGGTAAATCATGCCATGTTGGAATCTTCACTTTCAGTCACAGCTGCTTTTTGTTCCCCAGAAGTTCGCCCTCCCTTAGCTGCACTGGACTTCTTTTTCTTCTTCTCCTTTTGCTCCATGTTACTTGATGCGAGCTCTTCACTTTTCTGGGTGATATACTTTAGCTGAGAACAATAAACTAATCAGTCTTCTACTGAGGAACTTCATTTATTCATGAGAAATTAGAGAGGAATGTTTAAGAGAAATTAACAGGGCAAATTCTTATTACAAAAAAGATGACAGACACTCCACAAAGGCTGACAAACATCAACTAGTTTTAATTCTTGCACGAAGCTCTCAGTCTAAGCTGGATATCCTCAGATACTGAAATGCCCTGGCAAGACTAGGATTTATAAATGTACGTTACATCCATCTCTACAACCAAGACAGCAACATTAGCAGTCATCAGAGTTGTAGTTTGCTGAGATACAATCTGAGTACAGAAACATTGCAAGGTTCCTCTGCACCCACTTGACATAAACAGCACATGATAGTTAGGAGCACAAAATTCAGCTCCAGCATTTACTATGCCTTCTCAGGCAAGTTCATGTTGCATATTTCAAATCACAGATGGGAGGAAAAAATTCCCTCACATAAAATTAAAATTAGTATGGAAAATATTCTTCTTCATGGAAGCATTTACGGGTATGTCTTAACACATTAGTGAATTTAAGTCCACTGAACATCATACAGATCAGCATATGAGAGAATGCAATAATGTGAATCATCCCTATATTAATGTTAGGAGACTTAGCACCTCAAGGTGAACTCAAGCTATTCCTGACCTTAGGCTAAAACAAAGGAACACAACATCGGGGAAAAAAAACAAGTGATGTACTTCGAAGATTGACAATGCTGTAATGTGTCTGTTTATTGCACTTTTGTACTTGGAACCTCAGCAGCCCTGTTGCAACCAGAACATTGCTGCTTGAATTGCAATCAGGTCTGTGTTCCCACAGTGATGCATAGTGCCATGAAGCAAAATAAGATGAAAATTAAAAAAAACACTGGATTGTGCCCATCCATCATCTATAAGCCAGAGAAACTGCTTAAGCAACAGTTGCTTCATCATCTATAGCCTTCATTCAAATGCTCTTAGGAATTAACCAAGTGGTTTAAGAATGTTATGAGATAGAAAATACAGTGAATCTCACCAAAGAATTGCTCCTTCTAGCCAAAAGCTTCACATCTTCTGTAGTGACTGTGCTTCGTTTTGCATGCCTGCATAAAATTAAAAAATACCCCTTCATGTGTTTGACAACATTGGTTGTAAGAGGCCCTACAGCATCTAATTCAGAACACGAACTAATAGGGCTTAATAGGGACCCAGTAAACCAAACATGCCTATCTTTTCCAGCTATAATACACAAAAACCTATTTTACAAGTTTGTACATGTACATCTAAATTCCCACACTTCCTGTGTAAAACCAGTAGAATTTAGTAACCAGAACTCCAAGCACCACTGTGCCGTTCCCTCTTACTTGCCGGTAGGTCACTGTGTTAAGTTTTTTGATTCCTTCAAACATTCTCTTATCTCCTTCGAGGAACCAGGTGAAACCCAGGCGTGCTAGTAAGCATCTGTCACTCCCAAACCACCCAGTACCGCTAGGTATCAACACATTTGACAATTATATACAGTCATTAATCTTAAAACAATCACTTGTACCATATAAATTAACTTCCAAGATCAGGAAGAACCTACAGGGGGATATCTATTTCCTAACTTCACAGCCACTATTTAATCAGCCAATAGAACCCTTTAAAACTTGAATTACAAGACATTATTTTAAAGATTGTCTAGTTATTGGAGATGAATACAAAAAAAAGAAAGCCTTTTTAACAATCAAGTGTTCTAGTACCTACCTTGCAAACATTTCGAGGTCTTTTGCAAAGTTCTCTGGAGAAAACACAAAGACGCCACATATGTTAAAATGCTAACTCTGAGTAGGAAGAGATACATAATACAGTTCTGGCTGTTACAGAGGTGTAACTGCAAATTATCCACGTTAGTTATGAGAAGCGACCATAACTTCTTATTATGTGCCACTCTGTTGCACAGACAGGTGGTCCATACAATATTTCTACATACATTCAAATGCTTTTTCCAGATGTGAAAAAGAGAATCACTCTTTCTTGCACTTTTAAAAATGTAATGCAAGAAACAATGCATCAGCGGTACCTAGTTCCAGTGCTATTTTATTTAAAGCATCGTTTCCCCAGCAATTGCTCTTGAACAACTAGGTAACATGCAAACTTCTGTACCGCACTGCCTGAAGGTGATCTCCGAAATCGCTGCAATGGTTTGTTTGCTGAATTGCATGTCTTTGTCTTCTGCAACATCCTGACACAGGCAGCCAACCGTGTAGTGAACCGCGGCCTTCAGCCTCTGAAAGGATCCAAGGCAGCGACAGGTCAGCTCTCTGCAGACTGATGCGCTAGCTCTTGCATAAATCATCAAAACTGTTTAAACGGGCACAACATAAGCGACCGCTTACGGACCACAACGCACCCAGCGACACCACGTTTATCACGCAGTGCCCCGTACCGCCCCCCCCCAGCTCCATCTTGTCCCGGGCGGGCCCTTCCCCGGC
>WAAD01015564.1:1991-74740 GCA_013389945.1 Fregata magnificens | reverse complement strand
CTATAAACTAACGCACACAGGTCCTCCCCCCACTTTCCTTCTACCCTCCACACACACACGCCCCCCCCCAATGTCAAAGCTGCTAAGAAGGATCTCCAAGTCTTAGAGCAAAATATTTTCACTTTTTGATCTGGAGATCTTCCTTTTGTCTGGGATCCCTGCATAAAAAAGTAAGCAAAAATGCAGGTGATAGGATGGAAAAGTAACAGAGGGCTCAAGAACCAGGTCTTTGCCTGACGAGTGAACTGTTTCAACTGATTAACGTCTGTAGCAATAAGAGGTATGCTTGTACTCCTTCCCTATGGGCAGTCCTTTGTATGTCTACTGAACATCTTCCATATGGATCAGAGAGATTCCCCTTGCATCGAACCAAGTCTCTTCCTGGGGCTAAGTGGAACAATGCTGAAAGTTCAAAAGCAAGCTAGAGTCATTATAAAAAAAAAAACCCAGAACCTAAATGGTAATGTGGGTGGTGGTATACTGCCTGGAGGAGTCCTGGGTATGAATTTAGTGAAATCACCACCTGTGTTGCTTCTACAAAGGCAAATAAGGTGCCTGGGCACTTAACAGCATAATAAATTCAGGTAACTGGCTTATATGTAGAGATCAAATATCCTCCTACCTATGCTTCAAGTCAATGGACCTCACATGGACAAACATTTGTATGGAAGAGGCTATTTATTAACTTATGACTGTGCTGGGAGGATGTTAGGTGATGAACACCCATTAAGGCTGACTTTGTGAGAGATCCTGCCTGTAGTGAGTTAGGTTGTTTTAGATAGTCTTTCTCGTGAAACCTTTTTTGTCCGTTTGCTCTCACTTGAAGAATTCAGTTATTTTGCCCATATCTCAAGCTTTCTATAGAGTCTTTCCCCTACCCTCAAAGTGAGTTTACAAACCACTGCTTTGGTGGTCCAGTGAAAAGGGATTGGCCATGGTGCTCACATACCAGCTTTGACTGGATTATTCAGGCTGGTTAGAAAGTGTAGCTGGTGGACATGGAAGTCTGTTTCAATAAAATGCTTTTCTGGAAATATTTAACGCTTAAGATCCAGTCAAGATCCAGTGATTTCAGTTCCCTTCAGGGTGAACTCAAAGTGCCCCTTTGGACCAAGCAAACTTCAAATGGCTTGAGGACTCTCTGAGGAGCAAACCTTGCTCTTCCTGTTGTGTTGTCTGACCACCAGTGCTGGGTTAAAAGCACTGAGCCTCACTGAGACAAAGTGGCCTGATAAAACCCACTGTTGTTAAGTCTGGTACCCCACTATTACTGCCCCAGCACCCCCAGTTATGTTTCATTCCTGCCTTTCTCAGCAGGGAGCTCCTCTACTGCTTCCACTAGTCCAGTCCTCAGCCCACACTCATGCACAGACCTAGAAGACCCTGGCTCTCAGGAGGGAGTCAGAGTTACACGCAAAGCCATCTCATAGCCAAATGTCAGTACACTCTTCATGTGACAGTGCAGATGGCTTTGAGGCATTTCTGCTTTTAAAAAAATATGAAAAGGAGATATTTTGTAGCAGGACATTTTCAGTAAAGGCCTCCTGATTCTGTTAATGTATGCAAGCTTTATCTAGGGAGACCATGAGGCTGAATTTGGGATTCTGTTCTTTAAAGTTGTGAGCCCCTTTGTTGTCTTTGGGCCAGTTTTAAAATTAATATTTAGCAAAGCATGTAGTTATTGCGCTGTGCTTCAGTCTTGGCTAGCTGAATTGTATTTAGCGATGTCTGTAAAATAAAATTCTCACAGCTCAAACTCATTAAGATATTCATGTTTATGCATTAATTTAGGAACGACTACCAGCAAGGTTTGGTTTGAATAGTCACTGTTGAGCAACACTGCAAAAAAGCCAAGATATGGGCACCGAACACTGGCATGTATAAGTTCAAAGCCATTTCAGAAAATGATCTCTGTAACTATTGTCTCACCTTCACTGACTGTAAAAACGAGAATAGTAATGGTTGCCCACAGCAACTAGTGTTTTGAATATTAATTTAGATTTGTAAAGCACTTCAATGAGGTAAGTTACTCTTAATTCAGGACACCATTTGACCATGAACATGCAAACACACATAATCCTGTATTTTTACACCTAGCAAAAAGATGGAGTCAAGGAATCCTTTCTTTCTAAAATACATGAACTTGCTTTCATCAGCCAACTCCATAACACACAACTGTCAGTAGCAAGCTGTGTTGAGATTCCACTTGTCATTTCATTTTGATCTGGACAAACGTATGTTTTTAATGTGTCTTGTGATTTCCTTCTAGGTAAAACACTCCACCCAATGCATATCATAATTTCTCCTGTAGTATTTTTCAATAAAGCCTATTTTCTAACTGAAGAAAAATGTGCTCTTTTGTTCTTTTCCTCTTTGCCTCCCCAGTGCATAGTTTGGGACTGGGATTCCAATGGAAAGCATGACTTCATTGGAGAATTTAGCTCGACTTTCAAGGAAATGCGAGGAGCTATGGAAGGAAGACAGGTAAGTGGAAACCACCCAAGCAATCTCAATATGTAAGCTTTGTAGAGCAGTGTTCCTCAGACAATCCTGTAACAAAGCAAGTGACCTTGCCTCGTCTCAGAAGTTAGTTGCTGTGTTAATCTCTCCCACAGGTTTTACTGTTATCTGGGCATGATAATCTGAAAATGCGAAAAGCAGCCTTTCCTGTACTTCCATGCCTGAAATACTTAGGGTCTTTTTCTAGTTCACATTCTACGGGCATTTTGTTCTGCTAAGATTTATTTCCTTTGAGCCCAAGCACATGGTTTCTATGAGGTGCTGTGCTGTTATGGCAAAGCAGATGCCCAGTCCGGGCACTCAAAGCATTTCCGTGCTGGCCTAAAGGCCTTTATTGGGTGAGGGTCATTCTCCATCTTTCTCCATTTCTCATGTGCTGCGTTCATTGCTGCCAGCTCTAACTTGAACCCATCATGATGAAACTAATCCATTTCCTAAATATCTCATGAATTACAGTCCTAAGAGAAAATGAAATTGTTAGTTTATTAATAATTTAACTTCTTTATATAAGCCTGATCTTTTCAAATTGAAGTTGATGGTAATTATTGAATATGATGAAAGATTTGGCATATCTAATTCCAGAAATTTTCATTTCCTATTATTGCTTACTCCTGAAGGTGTTAGTTTTGATAAATTCTCTGAAGGGAAGTTAAAAATGTTGACTTTCTAATCTGCTGATAATTTGTATTCACTGCTTCATGGTGATCTCAAAACCAAACACAAATGCCTAATACACTTTATATGGGCTTTATCTTAAGGTTCTCTTTATAATGCGTTAATAGAAAGCTAACAAAGGGTCAAAAGGTGTTTAATAAATGGCAAGCAGTCAGGCTATTCCATAGGTCAAGAAGTTTTTATGATTCTTCTCGATATTTTCTACTGATCTTCTTAGAACAACCTAGACTTCATGTGTGTAAAATTCTATTGATATATATCAGTCACATATTAATCCATTCTAAATAACTTCTGAACAGAACCTAAGTGTAAATGAAACCCTGTTTTCTTCTCTCAAATTAAGTCAGAGGATCAAAACTTAAACCAAACTGAATTTGAGTGGAAATAAAACCTACTTAAAGAGGTAAACAAATTCCAGAGTGAATAATATTAACAATGCCAGTGATGTGACAACAATCCCATTTTGTATACAAATACCTGTGGCTGGGAAAGGGACTGCATGAGAGTGGTAAAGGGTGTGTATTTCCAATGTAAATTGGATGCTTCAGAAGAGCATCACAGTTCTTCCCTAACAGACAGCTTCTTGGCCAAGACAAGAGACTTGCAGTCCAGAGTGCCAGGAACGACTGTGAAGGATAAACTATATATTCTTTGTCATGATGGAGAAACAGTGTGCTCTTTTCATCCTCAGCTAGCGAAAAGGATGGTTACTCTTTCAGAGGCATAAGAAGTTAGTACAGCCATTTGTCAATTCGTGTTCTAGGTTGACACTGCAGTATCAGAGTGCTGTCCAGGAATGTTTTAATGTTGCACAATGCTTTAAGTGCTTCAACCTTTGTCTTGCTAAGGGCCTGCCATTTGCCATTCGGCAGGCTGCCTTTCACCTCTAACATTGCAATCTGCTTTTCACTGCAAAAGCACAGCTTTTCTCCTCCAGACGCCTAAGGCGTTGTGGCATTATTTCTTCCTTGTTGCTCTCATACTGTTGTTACTGTGCAGTTATTCTGTGGGCTTGCACCTGCAAAACCCAATGCTGTTGTTATAGGCAGTTCTTATGGGACACAGTTGCCACCAATGTGAGAATCAGTCCTTCGCCCTCCTTCTCTTTTCTAACCCTTGTTTTGTAGTCTGTTCTACAGGAAAACGAGATTTAGTGGATAAGATAGTAGGTAATAGTCCTTTAAGTGACTAATAAATATTGCCCGAAAAATATACATGCACATGCTAGATGGCTCGTGCAGGCTTCAGTGAGCACTAATAGCATGATAGGCAAGAACAAGCAGCAGGGAGTTTGAGCAGACCCTGGTGAAAATTATATGGTTATTATGGAAAAAGTATTGTGATCACATGTGGTACAGGAGATGTGGCTTGTGTGGGAGACCATGTCACTTGTCACTTGGCTCGAGCCAGAGAGCAATTTCCATTTCCCTTTCTCTCTTTGTCTCTGTCTGTCCCTCCCTCATCCTATCTCCTTTTTCTTTATTCCTCAGAAATAATTATTGCTGCTAAAGGCAACATATGCCATTAGCTGTGGACCCCATAAATACATCTTAGTGCGTAGTTTATCTCAACATCCTTTGTGCAACATGAAATAATGTGATTAGCATTTGTCAGTTTTTTTCTTTAGTTTTATTCTCCCCAAAGAAAAAGCTTGTGCATTGGAGTGTTTACTTTGAATAAAGGGGGTTCAGTAAACCTTGAGGGAATGGCAGAGGCGGAGGAAGGTGTTTTGCCTTCAAGTGGATGTGTTGCTAGATATTTCTAATAAGGAAGGCCACATCAGAGAAATGTAATTATATGTGAGTGAGGAGATGAGTAGGTTCAACATAGTGCTTCGTTCCTAGAAGAGACTTTTTCATAGCCTCAGACCAGAAAATGTTCTGTTTTCCGTGTAGTACTCCTTTCAGTCAGAGGAATAAAACTGCAAACTACATCCTTCAGCCCATGGCGTTAAGCATTCTTTCACATAGCATCACAACAGTGAGTGTCGAAAATGAGGACCAAAACATGGAATTTCATCTCAGATACTTTTATCTTGTACCCAGTCTATCAACTGCTATAGAACCACTTGAGATGATCAGAATTGATATGTGTCACCTACTCACTTAAAGAGGGTGATGGTGCTTCTAAGACTGTTCCAGTTCCATCCCTGGGCTGGGTACAGATTATCCCAAGTTTTGAGTGTCAGCCTCTGATCCGATGAGCTTGTATTTGCCTTGCTGGCTTGCCTCCACTGTGAGTTTTCTTGGGAATTTGTGTTTGAAACCAGGCATCATTTAGATAAATGTTGTGAATCTAGCACTGGCAGCTTGCTAGGGGTTGAACCAGTAGTGTGTGAAGGAAGGAGAGAAGATTCCTCCTCTGAATGATTGATCACCTGTTTTGATCAGGAATGGCGTGAGTAGTTTATGAATTTCTTTCCTAAATGTGTCAGGTCCTGGGTGAGATTCACAAGTCTTGAATTATGACTCCTTCAGAGTGACAGTTGCTTCTCAATGACTGAAAGGACTGAATTCTGGGAAAGTTTGTTGGTCTTTGGTTGGTGGTACAGGTGAAAATAATTCATGCTGTTTAAGACTTCCTGATCATGAACAACCTCAGGATAATAGCTTGGTGTCTGTTTCTGTTCTGTAATAACTACCTTGTTGTCACAGACTTGTTTTCATACTGACCACCAACAAAAAAAAATGGCACAAAGACATCCTGTTGTTCAAATGCATGCCTGAAGTGGGCATTTCTAAACCTTCTATTTAAAAGTTTCCACCATTCCAAAATTCATCACTTACTCCTTCACCAAAATCTTGACACAAGAAAACACAGTAAGAACAAGTCCATCCCTATTTGTGACCATTTTTTTTTTCTAGTGAAATACTTTGAGTTTATTGTATGCTTAGGATTTGTTCCAAATATATGTATAATATTTCTTTTTAATACATCTGTACAGTGGCAGTTTTATAAGGTGTTCTAATTTTAATCTATCAAACATTTGAAAACAAGATTAGAAAAGCTTGATAAAAATTTAAGGACTATTAAAGTTTTTCATAGTTGAAAGGAGAAATCCTCCTCTAATTAGAAAGAAGCCACTTTTTTTTTTTTTAATGGAGGCAATAAGACCAGAGGGATTTTGGGGAAAAAAAAGTAATAAAACCATAAACCACCTGGATCCCCATGCACCATGGGAGTTATGTAAGGGAAAAATCTGTTCCTGTATTACATAAAAATGGACACATGTGTATACACGCACACACAAAAGGGAAAGGGGAGGAAGAAACCCTACTGAACTTACCACCTCCACTGACATTCCCACAAGTTCGGGGTTTCTTTAGGGGGGCGAGGAGGGCTGCTGAGGTGCACAAGATTGGATGGGGTCCTGAGGGGATCTGAGCTGGGTTTTCCCATTTGCCCAGCTATCTGACTATGATCCTAACTCAGGGCCTTTGCATCAGGTAGCTCTTCAAATAACTGAGCAGGGATGAGACCTTTAAGCCTTTGGTAATGGGCCAAGGAGTTTATTGACACCAGTGGACAATTCCATGTCCAGTTTTTTCAGGAGACACGCAGGTTCATCCAGGACTGTCTGCAACATCAGCAGCTGCTGCTGGCCCCAGAGAGGGCAACAGAGGCCTCAGAGGAGGGTGCAGCCATGTCAGGCACCTGCCACATCCGTGGGATTAGGCAACCAGCGGTGCAACCTCAGGAACGCAGATGAGGCTGGGGGCCTTGGCTGGGGAAACAAGAAACACTTTGATTTTCGCTTCATTCCCCAGGTGCAAGTTTCCAGAGGAAACCTCCCATAGTGATTAAAAACAGCTCTTCTCCCATGGTGGATGTCTTTCTGGGGCAGAAGGAGGAAAAAAAAAACATTCTGTCCTCTTGCCTGAAGGGACAGCAGGAATAAACTAGCCTTTCGGGCAGGAGGAGTTGCAGTTTGCTTAAAAGTTACTTGCTTTTCTTGAGGCATCAGAAAGGAATAATGAAGGATATAATGCTGCCTGCTGTCTACTGGGTTTTTTCACCCTGTCCATTAGACCGTGATGCCTCCTTTTTCATTTACAAACTATGCAATTTTTTGCAGCAGCTGTACATGAAGGAACAAGAGAGAAACAAAAGAATTGCAGGGGAGGCAAGAGAACATGCTAATGATAACCCAAGCTTTGCCATAGCTCTCTAGCCCTTTCCTCACAGGACTACCCGATGTCCTGGTGTGCAAGCACAGTGTTCCAGAGGAAGCAACTTCTGTGTATCATGATTTCTCTTGCCTTAGTGTACATGAAACTCTCCTGACACCTTCATTGCCTACGCTTAGTCACCTCCACTTCCCTTTGCTGGTGTGTGGCATGGGTGGTTGCACCATTTACTCTTCTCTTCTGAAGGTTTCGTAAGAGAAGGGGTAAGGATGTTTGGGAAGGCAGCATCCTTCTACTGCAGAGAGTAACATCTCCCACTGAGGGATCTGTGTCTCCTCATTACAGCAAGGAGAGGATTAGGACCTTACAAGTGTCAGCATTAGTTTGCTGACTTTCATTGAAGAATACCTGGATGGAGTTTGTTTAACATTCAGAAATTCTCCACACAGTGGTTTAAATTTCAGGGTATGAAAGAAACACCAAACCAGTACAGTATGGGGGTTCATTAGCAACATTTGCAACAGAACTTACATTAAATTAGCAGGAGATAGTTAAAATCAGGTTGCTTTCTGTTTCAGATTCACTGTGTGGTTTGACAGGGAAAGAGCTTGCATAGCCCAGAGCTGCCAGGCTTTTGGAGGAAATGCTAAGTGACTTTCAGAATGATGAATTCAAACTTCACAATGTTTACCATTAGTGTCAGATTGCAGACTCTTGCATTAGTTTCCTCTCAACTGAAAAGTTAATTTAAGAGACAAAAATGAATCAATAAAATACAATGTCAGATACCAAATCAATACTAGGAATGTAGGAACAGACTGAAAATTGAGCTTGGCCTCACAGTGCAAGCAAAACATTTGAAAATTTTTTCTCATCATTACTTACCTGCTTAGGGCTGTATTCTGAACTCTGTTCCCTTTAGAAGAGCTGGAGATATGACAAGGCCTGTATAGGGAATTTCCTTCAAATGATGCTTGTCACATCTTCAGCTCAAACTGTGGGAATTGCCAAGGTCAGAACTGGATCTTGGTGGGTAAGTGAAGATTGAGAGTTTTATGTAAAACAGTCTTACTGGTATTAAGCCTATGAATTGGGAAAGGACTTCTTCCTCCTCTCTGCTGTTCTCTTCCCTTCTTTATACTGTCACATCAACAGATTTAGTAGGTGCAAAATTGTTCTTTCTGTTTTCCTACTTTGCAGGAATTTGCTCCTCCATTCTTTGCTTTATTATCCACATCAGCCAATGACATGTTAGTGACTTGCACATGGAATATTTTAATGAGCTTTAGATAGTTGCTGAGAATTGTTATCCATACATCTCAAAACACATTGCAAAGGTAGGTGAACATTCCTAGTTGCATTTTACGGTTAGCACAGAGAAGTTGAGAGGCTGGCCACAGGCACAGATTTTGTCCCCTGAAGTAGTGTTTTATGCCCCTTTGGTCCTTATATAGTGTAAACTTCTTCCAGAAACCAATTACATGAACATAATGTTTATCAGGCTTAAACAATCCTTTTCCTAAGGAGAGGAATTATGTGCATAATGTAAGGATTCATATAGGTCAGGCCTTGTTTAAAGATACACATTGGAAAGTGTTCATGCTGGAGGATGACAAAATTAAGGAAGTGTACCTTGGACATTCAGGGGAAAGCAATGAGGTCTCTCCAGTGTAGTTCAGTGTCAAAGGGAGGAACGCAAACCCTGACTCCTAGTTTTTCTCTCTAGTCGATATATTACAGTTTCTTTATCATATACAGACAGCACAATTTCTCTGTAGGAATGCTTCCCATAAGTTTGGAGACAACTGTATGCTAAACCATTTTGCCAGACAGCAACGTATCAAGATGCAAGTGGGCAGTGCTTTTGCCTCATTGTCAGATTGCTTTCCCAAATATGAGCTTATTGCACTCTGGCATTGTGTCACAGAGCATTCTCTTTACTTGGAGAGAAGGGCTTTTATTTCTTAAGCCTGACTGCTTCTCTTGAGTAGAGAAAAAATGTTTATGGAGGATTTCCCCTGAACATGTGGGCCTGTGTATGCCTGTCTTCTCAGTTGGAAAATTCATTTCACAAGACAAATAATTGAGCTGTAGGCTAACTGGGAGAGCAAGCAGATGTGCTTCCTGCAATTGGAACATTTTTTGTCTTTTCCCGTTCTTCACTCTGTCACCTGTCTCCAGTAACACAGTGATGAAAATACTGCTCCTCTCCTGTGCAGAAAAGGTCTCATATTGCTCCAAAGCCATGTGTTTTGCCTTCCCTTTTTTGATATTTGACAAAAGCTGTAAGTTTGAAATACTTAAGAGGCGTGCAAATAATTGCTGTTAGGCAATGGTTTAAAGCTCGATGAAATCGCTGGGGCTGTTCATAAGGTAAAAATGATTTTACGTGCTCAAACACTTTGCTCAGATCCTATATGAAGGTCTTCCCTACAGACAAAGTATTATAACACTTAAGACAGATATGTTTCATTTCAAAATGTCATAATAGGGATTTTTAGCTATTAGACCATCCTGGTTCCCTTTGGAGATATATTCTTTATGTTACCCAACATAACATTAGCAGCTCACATGTTTTCTCCGAGCACTTGAAAACAACACCCTGAAAGAAAATAGTAATGTTCTTAACCATATTTAATAGCACATTACCTGTACAAATCTGGATTTACAAATGTCAATAGATACTTGCATGTACAAACATATATTTTAGTCCTGCAGTAAGAGGCATGAATAATATGTAGTCATTGGAAGTCAGGGTCTGAAAGCTTGGCCTTATCAATCTGCCTGAAACCAGAGGAGGGCAGAACATTTGAAGTGGAAATCAGTAAGACTCAGGGAGATGTTATGATGGGAACAAGACAGCAATGTAGGACTATTTTGCTGTAAAATTGACTATCTGGAAATAAAACTAATCAGAACGTTTTCAAAAAAGGGTTTTAATATATTCTTAGGGATAATTTTCAAATATATCAGCAATTACTTAACTGCATCTTTGTGCACTTTTTAGTGATTTTCTTAACTTTTTGTTTTACTATCAGACTTAAAGGAGAAACTATTGCTCTCTTTCAAGAGAGAGCAAGACAATCTCTGAACAGAATTTCTCTAATCATGAGTTTAACACAAAACACCAGTGTTATTGCGTAGGCAGTTTTCTAGTTACTATAATGCATCAGGTTGCTCCCTCCAGTATTTTCATTTGTACTAAGTTCCCTCTTTTTTTCTCCTCTTAAATGATCTCAAAAGATTCTCAATCTTGCTTATGTAACACCTGAACCTACAAGAGTAGAAGACAACACCACATGAATCTGGATCTCTCTCTCAGTGCTGTGTCTGCACGTATATGTTTGAAGGCAGATGTTTGCCCTGGGCCTTTTTCTATTAAGAACATTCTCTGCATAGTTAATGGTTTTCATTTTTAATTCTGTATGCACCATTATTTGATAGGATTTAGTCAACTGTGGAAATCAGACAGTGCCATTTTTATTAAGTATTCGATTTGTACATAAATTTTCCTTCAAGCAGTGCCTGCTATTTTTCACAGGTACAATGGGAATGTATTAACCCCAAATACAAAGCAAAGAAGAAGAATTACAAGAACTCAGGCATCGTCATCCTTAACCAGTGCAAGGTAAATAAGTGGTTTGCTCTTTGGCTGTTTCTTCACTAAGCTGTCAATGATACATTTTAATGGTGTTTGGAAATGTAGACAACAAAGTGGAACTGCCTGTAGAATAGCAATGGAAACTGATCCACTACAAAAATTAAAGACAAGGACTTGAATCCCAAAAGTAAGCTGACTGTCCCCAACTCTCCTTTTTCATTTCTCTTGCCCTATCCCTGCTGTTGTGCAATGGAACAGGCAGTACTAAACTCTTACACCTACACGCTTGCCAATTGGCCTTTCGTGTGTTTCCCTTCTAGTCCTCCCATCATTTCTACAAAATTGCTCTTGTTCCTCCTAAACCAATACCAAAATTTCCACTGACTTCCCACAGAGAAGGAGCAGAGCTTGATTCTGCTTTTGATGTGAATTTTCCTTTCTGTAGTTTCAGAATGTTGATATTTTCTCTCTTTACATTTTTGTTTCTGTCTCAAACTAACGCTTTCTTCCTTTACTTTATTTCCAGTTGGTCCCTTCACACCTTCCAATTTACTAATTTACTTTTTTCAGGCAGTTATCTGATGTTTTAGCAGTACAAAGCTAATCTGAATGTCTTGCTTTCTTGTCTGCAGATCCACAAGATGCATTCTTTCTTAGATTATATCATGGGAGGCTGCCAAATACAGTTTACAGTAAGTGTCTTACTTCTCTAACTTGTTTTAAAGAAAGGGGATCCCCTTACATACTGATTCATTACTTTCACAGAGAAATGATTCTTACATGCCATTCGTTGGTAAATTATCAAGGTCTTCTTGCAAAATGTATTAAGCCCGGAAAATAAAACTATGCTAATGCAGTAAGATTTTTCTTGCACATGCTGATTTACTTTTTTCTTTTGCAGCAATGACAATTACATTGCAAAAAGTAAAGACAAATTCATACAGGGGTGAGAAGCTAAGCTGGTATAGTCCCACCAATCCCATCTGAGCTACACCCAGTCCCAAAAGCTGGAGAACTGAATTAACCACTGTGACAGTGCTGACTGGCCTTTGGCTTTTGAGCCTCAGTTTGTTCACAAGAATGTAAAATAAATTCGCTTGCTGGGACTGTGTCAAGGTGGGGATTTCATCTCAGTTGCCTTGCTACTTAAATGTTAGATGTCCTGTTCACCAATCCTGTGGGCCTGTCTTCCTTTCCAGAACGAGCCCTCCATTAAAGCAAGTTGTTTCCCCTCTAATGGTGCCATAGAGAAGGTCACAGGCAGAGAGATAGTCCAGCCAGGGACCTCTCTCCATCAGTCTGGCATAAATGCTAGGGTAAATGCTGATGTTTTGTACCTCAGCCGTAACTACCAGCAGTAAGATGGCACTACAGAGGGACAAGGTTGTAACTTAGAGTGAATTCAGGAGTTATTCAGTTCAACGAACAGGGGATAAAACAATTTGCAGAGCTCTCCATAAAGAGAAATACAATATTTTGCATTTCCAAATAATCATTTTTAGAAATATTTAATGCTCTGTGGTTTTGATCTTTGTTTTTCTTTTTTTTTTTTTTTGGTCAGTATTTTGAATCTGGGAAATTAAGTAAAGTAAAATAATATAAAATAATATATCTGTATTTCCCACAGCATAGGAATACAGATTGTGGTTCAGTTCCAGTCTGGTTTGTATGACTTCTAGTTTCATGCCAGTTGCAAGGACAAAATCTAATGCTCCAGGGTAATATTCTTCTCCTAGAGATCTTTTCTTTTCCTGTAGCACCCTGCCCTGTTTCTGCTCCCAGGTACCAAGTAGCAAACATTGGATGCTACTGAAATGTTCCATTTCACTTTTTCCAGACAAGCCTTCATTTTCCAAAAAGATTTAACAGAAAAAGAAAGATTTTTTTTGTCCCAGCAGAGAGTTCCAGCAACAGCATCAGCTCTAGACAGTAGTGGATTGTCTTCTTGTGTATGAAACAGCTTTTTGAGGTGGAAAACATGCACTTTGCCAGTACACCTTGCAAACTCATTGGATAACACCCAGAACTGAGGACCCTGTTTCTGGTTTTGAAGGAAATACCTACTGTAGTGGACAAAGTTCTTTATAGTTGTCTTCTCTCAAGCAAAGTGTCCTGTGTAATTACCTTTCCGCCTTACCTAGCTTCTTCTTCTTCTGTTATCCCCACATGCCTGCAATGCCCATTTCTCCTCCAAATCTGAAACTCGCCAATCCCTGGAAACCCCTTTAATTTCTCTTTCCTGACATTTCCTCCCTAAAAATATGACTGGAAGAACTCAGTTATCAAATGTGTTCAAGGTCATCAGCAGAATTTCTTCAAGTAATATTTAAAAGCCTTTTCTAACCAGGGCAGGTACTTAAGCACATGCAAAGACTGGTTAAGATGCATCTCCTACAAGTCTAACACAAGCACAGGAGCATTGTAACCATTAGAAAGTTTCTAGGGATATACATATTATTATGTTAGAGCTGTACTTTTCAAACTCTTTTGGATTCCTCCTAAATGTTTTCCAATGGAAGAGCAAGTCCTTACACAGCGCACTGAAGGGTGGTGGCAGTTTGCTTCCCTTTTATTTACTTCTCGCAGATTTCTTATTCAGTAGGCTGTGAACCACAAGTTGAAAACTGCTGTGTTAAAATGGATTTCTTGATATATCTGACTGATAGTATTGCTTCTACTATATTTCACTATTTTAATATTTTATTTTGCTGAAATGAAACAAAGCCATTGATAACAGGAAACTTAGGGAAACTCATATGCAAGGACAGGCATAATGGAAATGAAAGATCCATTATACTGTGAACTGCAGAGATCCCTGAATTACTGCTGACCTCAATGGTAAATCCATCAGCTAAAGAATTGTGTAAACTCATCACTATCAGTTTTCAACCTACATGGACTCAGGGGAAGCTGTTGTGGATATCTTTGTGCCTATAGCTCTGTTCATGCCTAACCTAGTGGTTCTACTTAAAGACCACCATGAGCTGACTGCATATTTTACTTCCTCCTACCTCAGTTGCACCAGTCCCCAGTGCTGATAGCACAGACTCGTTGTGAGATGTGTTGCTGTTTCCAGAAATGTACCAGAGATTCTCCAGTGGGCACTGAAGCAAAAGGGTGCAGCCTACAGGGGAGATATTCAATGCTCCCTTGATTTCTGCGCACATCATACAATCTCCTTTTCACAGAGTCCTAATCTGGTTAATTCAGACCACTGAAATAGAGGAGGCCTATTCCTTCCACCTTCCCAGATTTCCATTTCTTTTAACTGGAATGGATCTGGTATTGTTTGAAACTCTCCTGGTACATGTATCGTTGTTGTTGTTGTCTTAATATTAATGACATTTCTGCTGAGTTCATGCTGTGTACGGGCAGTACGATACAACTGTGATTTGAAAGGGCACTTGCTGAGGGAGGGAAGCTGGGATGCTAAGCATACACTTCATAACAAAAAGCTGTAGTATGATGTACCTGCTAATTTAAGGCACTGATGAAGGCTTTGGTAACATCATGCTGTGTGTTCTTGGGATACTTTGTACATCTATTGTAGGAACATAGTTTGTAGTTAGAAGGAACGTCTCTGAAAAATGAAAAGTAAACTTTTCCTTCACTTTAAAACCATTTATTAAGAAGCTTTCATCTATACAGATCAATAGTGCTGATTCCAGTTTGCTACTTTTATTATTGCAAAACGCTGTATTTCTTATCAGACAGTGTTCCCTGCTGCAGAATAAATGTTCAGAAGTTGGCAGTGCGAATGGGTCTGTAGTCAGAAGACATTTTCATCACTTTAGGAAATACAGCAGAAAGAATGTGTAACATGCATAAAAGGAACTGTAATAGAAAGATATATTGGACAGATTCTCTCTTAGGCAGGTCACGGTATTGGGCAGGCTGACTCGTTGCTGACAGATCTAGCAGGAGGTCCAAGCTATGTAGGATGTTTTCAGTGCAATGAAAATCACCCTTTTAAAAGGCACAGGCAAAAAAAAAAGTACTAAGAGTGTAGTTATTGCTATGTTATGTTCTTATTTAGCTGTGGGAAGATGACTGGTACCTTTAAACTAATACATTTAAAGATACACTGATAAAAATCAAATGTATGCACTGTAAGAAAGATTCCTACTTGCTGCCCACAAGACTAGCTCAGTTTTAGCTATATTAGCCTAGCTTCTGTGATATGTTAGTTTTACAAATCCTTATCCTACTTATTTGCGCAAGACCTTGGTACTGCCGGGTAATGCTAAAAGAGCAGAGCTCTGCATTGCTATTTTGGAATCGTGGCAAGACACAGCAAACATCTTTCTTAAAAGTCCTCCCCTCAGGAACCAAACAGAGATTTGGATCGAAGTCAAGTACAGTGCATCCGAGTTGTTTTTGGTTTGGGGAGGGTTTTTTCTTTCCCAAATGCTAGCCACAGACTTTTTTCCAAGCTCATGAAACCCACTGCTTATTCCTACACTGGTCTCTTGTTTTCAGTTAAAAAGTATTTAGCCGTGGCTAACAGACATGAAGGAAGATTTGTCCAGTTCTGTCTGGTGTGTTGCTCCAGCCTCATTAATGTCTGTTTTGGGGTTATCAGTGAAACATCCACTTTTAACAATTTTATAAGAATGCGCTCTGTTTCCCTATCATACAGTGAAATTTTTGCACTTTCTATAATCAGAACAAAAAACCTAGAGTTAATATCAGAAAAAATATAAATCTTTTTAAGAAAATATGCACACCTTGGCTAAGATTTTTTAAAAATAAATGTCCCAAAACTAAGCTAATCCATACAAATATCTATGGATTTACCTTAGGTTTTACAAACCACTAGTGTTTCTTTCTTCCTCAGTTACATACATGCATGCAAGTGAGAACATGAGAGGTATCCCATTAATTTATTCAAGTTAAATCAAGCTATCATTTTCAGAAAAAGATCCATGTGGAAAACAGACTCACTGCTTCAGTGACTAGGGAAGCAGAGGTGAAATATTACTTTATTTGCAAGCCAAATCAAGCTCATATCTCCTGACTGAAATGTGGTGAGGTGCAGGGGGTTCATAGTTGATCAAGATGACAGAGGGCTTTCCAAGATCACTAGAGCCCAGGGAAAAATATTTTTTTCAGCCAAGAATTAGAGGTGGAAAATCAGAAATGGTGGGGAAAAGCCATGCTGGGTTGACCCAGTATGATTTTTCCCTTTTAGCTTTTAGCAACAAAAAACAAGTTTCAGGAGGACTGTGTCATTTTCTTAAGGGACAATTAAAACGTCATGTTTCATTTTCATTTTATAGCTGCGTAAAATAGTCTTCCCTGTGCCACGCAGAGGCTCCAGCTGGGGAAGCTGCACATTTGCAGAGGCAAGCTCGGACTTCAAAGTTCTTTTTGCAGCCTTCAGCAAGGCCCTTTCCTGTCAACTGCATTGTAAAACTGAAAATTGAACTCTGCGCATTTGTATCTATTGAAAATCCAGGTATAAGGGGTATTTTGGAGGAAGAGGTCATTGGACAAAATCATAAGGAAGTTTATAAATGGCTTTGTTCCCTCTATGCGACCCTTTGGGTTTCTTGTTGCTCCTTTTAGGAATTCCTAGAAAGCAGCATCAAAAATTCAGAAGAGGGCTTTCTGGTCCATGACAGTCGTATCATAGGAAGACATGAGGTTCAACAAAGCCAAGTGCAGGGTCCTGCGCCTGGGTCGGGGCAACCCCCAGTATCAATACAGACTGTGGGATGAAGGGATTGAGGGCAGCCCTGTGGAGAAGGACTTGGGGGTACTGACGGATGGAAAACTGGACATGAGCCAACAATGTGCGCTCGCAGCCCAGAAAGCCAACCGTATCCTGGGCTGCATCAAAAGAAGAGTGGCCAGCAGGTTGAGGGAGGAGATTCTGCCCCTCTCCTCCGCTCTGGTGAGACCCCACCTGTAGTACTGCGTCCAGCTCTGGAGCCCTCAGCACAGGAAAGACATGGACCTGTTGGAGGGGGCTCCAGAGGAAGGCCACAAAAATGATCAGAAGGATGGAACACCTCTCCTATGAAGAAAGGCTGAGAGAGTTGGGGTTGTTCAGCCTGGAGAAGAGAAGGCTCCGGGAGACCTTATTGCAGCCTTTCAATACTTAAAGGGGGCTTATAAGAAAGATGGAGACAAACTTTTTAGCAGGGCCTGTTGCGATAGAACAAGGGGTAATGGTTTTAAACTAAAAGAGGGTAGGTTCAGACTAGGTATAAGGAAGAAATTTGTTACAATGAGGGTGGTGAAACACTGGAACAGGTTGCCCAGTGAGGTGGTAGATGCCCCATCCCTGGAAACATTCAAGGTCAGCTTGGATGGGGCCCTGAGCTACCAGATCTAGTTGGAGATGTCCCTGCTCATTGCAGGGGGGTTGGACTAGATGACCTTTAAAGGTCCCTTCCAGCCCAACCTATTCTACGATTTTAAGATGCATGCCAGAGTATATCTTCAGTGAGAAGTATAAAGAGCATTTTAAAAGGGAGAAATGAATTTTAAGAGTATTCATTAATATTTGCTTTTGCGTTGAATGCTTCCCACAGTCTTCTCTAAGCCTTTTCAACACAAAAATCCGTGCAGGATTCAAGCTTTATTTTTACCCTGCAGCTCACCTTTAAGCTTGCTGTCATCTCTGAAATTGGGAGCATTAATTATGTAATGCTTAGATGTTTTGAAGATAAAAAATACCAGACAGGCAGTATCTACTACTACTACTACTACAGCCACAGTAAGGTTTCAAATAGCTAAGATATGTCCCTAACTGGAGTTTTAATTTATAGTTTTAGTAGGACTTTTAACTCTCTCGGGACATTTTTGCTGCACAGCTTTTATGTCCCGAACATCACCTGAGCTGGAATAATTTAATTAAGTATGAGAACCTAGAGATAGTTAATTTGATTCATCTATATTAGAACATAATTTGCCACACAGAATAATAATGCAGTTCATTTTTTTCCTAATTATGCCATTTTAGTTTTATTATCTCTCATTTTATAAGCTGTCATTTACTTTTAGACATATTTATCAATACTATCCTAATTCAAATTTGATGAAGTACGCTGTGAAATGACCTTTCTTTAAGGCTGCAATCTCTGCAGAAAACTGTTTCTGGTAAAGACACACGGTTGGTGTGGGTATACTTATGTCCAGAAGAGCTCCCCAACACATTGACTTTTCTTCTTTTCCAGGTAGCTATAGATTTCACTGCATCAAATGGTGATCCTAGGAACAGCTGCTCACTGCACTACATCCACCCCTATCAACCCAACGAGTACTTGAAAGCATTGGTAGCTGTTGGGGAGATTTGCCAAGACTATGACAGGTAAATAACCACATTTGATAACAGAGTTGTCTTTAGAAAGTGTTTTCACAGTGTGAAATCAATGACTGCCTGCTGTCGGCTGCAGTAGCTCCATGTTTAGTCACTTAAGAGAAATGACTGCACATCAGAAAGATTAGTATACCTTAACATGCTTTTGAGAGTGACAGTGGGTTTAGATTAGCTTCATGGTAATGAAAGGCCTGGTTCTTGGCTGTTTGGCAGATATGTGTGTTAAGTTTCAGATTTGTATTCGCATGCCAAAATTGCATGTTTGAGTGGATTTTTCATTTGTGTTAAACTTGAAGCCTGTTTTGCAGATGCTGATCGCATCCTTTCTGATACGCTTGGAAGTCTGGTTCTGTCCCATCCTACAGAAAAGTGTTCCCAAGATTTTGTGTTTGAAACTGAATTTGTAATTAGAAGTAAATGCATGGTCTCTTTCAGTGTTCTCCTGGCCTGTTGAATATTACAGTCTCTTCTAAAATAAATATTAAAAGATAGTGATAATATGTGCATACAACATGCCTTTAAATAAATAAACAAATTCAAGTAATAGGGCCAAATATGCTTTGATTACATTATCTACTTCTGTTGCTTTCAAATAGGCTGCCTGCTTCTATCAAATTAATTGCCCATTATTAATCTAATTACCAAGTGCATTTCCTTTAAATGTTCTTTCTTTGTTGGTGAGGCATAGTATCTTACACAATTATTCTTTCTAATCTTTGCACATATAATAGACCTCCACCCACCACTTTGCATATGTAAATACCAAGTCTCAAAAAAACAACGGTATTTCCAGTCAAATTTGAATTATACTTTCTGTATAAAGTGTGGAGTGACTTAATACTGTGGTTTGCACGTTACGTGTCGCATATACCAATTAGCCTGCTCAGAGACACTTCCATTTGCATGGTAATGAAATGTCTTCTCAAAAAAGAATGAGGAAAATACTGCCCTGATACAATTTCTGTAAGAATCTGATGGTCAAACTTAGTCAATGAGTTTGAGAAAATTAATATTTTATTGTAAGTGAGCTGATAATTCCTCAGTGATTATCCAGTAATTTAATAATTACCAGCAATAATTCAGTGGGCAAATATCCCTTAAAACAGGCAAAGGAATAAAAAGGGCTGGTTTATGCACACAGATTTTTTTATTTTCTCACTTAAGGTGTATTTTTTAAGAAAATGAAATAGTTAAGTGGCACAGGCCCTCCAGTATGGAGATATTAATCCCAAATCAGGATTCTCCTCTCAATATAGCATATTCCAATCAGTACAAAAAATAATAGCCAATCATTTTTTACATGAAATCATCAACGTCATTCAGTTCTATTGTACTGCAGAAAATACCTGTTGATGCTAATCAGCACAACTAAGGTTGTATGAGTTATGGACTAGGGCTGAACAAAAGCCAGAATTTCTTTTCCCAGGGAAACATCACCTTTCTGGCATGCGTTTGACCTATACATGCTCTCAAGTTGTGACACTATAAATACATTCCCGTGGGCAAGTTGATTCAACACGGTCAATGTTTTCTGATCAAAATGTCAAGTGAGGACCTTTTCTTTATACTTGCACATTTTGAATCCAGCAAACTGGAAATGAAAACCTATAATTTCTCTAGGGAAGAAAAGAAATTACAAGAAGCAAACCTTCACAGAAAATAATCTACAGGTTCTATATAGGAGTTCTTTTTGTGTTAGTTGCAGCCTTGAGGCGTATGAGCATATATGACCTATAAAGCAAATCTTCTGTATGTACACTTTAAAAAAAGAGTTTCAAATTCAGTTAAAAATCTGAAATGTGGGACAGATCCATAACTACTCCAGTGAGTCCAGCTGTGCTTCAAATACTGGAGTAGGATTTCTGTTTCCAGGTTACGATCAGCCAGAAGTGAAAAGAGAGGGACCCGCTGAACCTAAGGGCTGTTTGGAGCCAGAGTGTCATCATTTGCATAGGGGCATGTTTTTAGTAAGATTAAAATATGAGTCCACAAAGATGGCAGTGATCTTACCTGAAGTTTTATAGTTTGTACCCATCAGTTATCTCTAATAGGCAGAACTGGCTGATTTCAATCCAAACCAAGGAAAATAAAGTGGTTTTCTCCGGGTCTCAGGATTAATGTATTTACATCAAATGAAAGAATAGTTGGAATAAAGTAAAATCTGTTGTTTGTAATGCTTTTTGCATTCCAATATCACAGCTGTTGAATGCTAAGTATTTTTGCTACACTTACATGCCAAAAGACTGCTTTTTTATGTTTGGGGAAAAAAAAAAAACCAGCCTATGGCTATTACTTAAAATACTTTTGTAATTAGAAACATTCAAATTTATTTGTAATTTGGGAGGAATTGGATTGGCAAGTAATATATAGAGAGACTACACTAAAAATCCAAAATTTTATTTTATATACTCTTGTTCTGTTGATCAAGCTAAATCTTCTCATAATCTAGGTTTCTGTACATATCAGCCTAACATAATGTATCCCTAAGTAATTAATGCTCCAAATTAAGTGCTGCCTCACATCCCTTGATACAGTGGAATAATCCCTGCTCATCCAAAAGCCCATTTATCTGTATGGTTCAGAGATTCCTGACACAGTTAAATGAATAGCGCTGTTCTGCATGGTTAAGCGTGAAAGAATAAGATTCATTCTTTTATCAGCAATATTCAGAGAATGAGAAATAGACTTTGATTATTATCCTGATTGTAGAAATGCTGCAGTCCTGTAGGAATAGGCCAATCTGATAATGGTATGGGAAATGGAAGAGCAGTTCACCTGCACAAGAAACTTAATACTTTATCTATATGGTGGAATTGTTTCAGGCTATAACAACATCTGTCATAAGAGAGAAGATAAAGTTTGTGTGTGATAAAATCAGCGGCTAAGCAACAGCAGCAATGGATCATAAAGGAAGGAGAAACATTCATTAGTTTTAAGGAATTAGGCTCTAAAATGTAGTTTGAAATACTGGAAAGGGGAAAACATATTAAAAACTTATTATTGAAAATATTTGGTAAAATATCCAGACAGCTCCATGGAGAACAATCTATTTTAAGATGACTCATGAATGTTTAAGGATGACCTCATAAAGCAATAAGTGAGAAATATATATTTCCATTTAAACATTTTCATAAGCTTTCTCTTATATAAAGAATTATATCACTAGTATAATTTTACCTTGAAATCGAACAAGTCTACTCCACCTTTTGTAGCATAGAGAAACAGATGAAAATGATGAAAAATCATTGGGCACTGAAGTGTTTAATATTAAAAGGACCTGCTCCTGTATCATTCCGTATTTATTCTTTACCTCAGTAATTTCAGTGGATCTGGATCTCTGGATCAGAAGTCAAATCAAGCGGTTTCTGATGACCAGCAATATCAGCCTAGCCAGGATCCTGAAAAAATCAGTTGATCACTATGAGATGTGCATATATTCCCTCTACATGTTTTGAACAATGAGTTAGCAAGTGTACTTAGGGCAGATGAGGTTATACCTAGCTCTCTGTGCGCTATGACTGGCTTAGGACTTCTAACGTTCACCAACTCTGAACAGTGGTTTCAGCCACCCTCTTGTTTTGGAGCCCGGTGGAGACCCCTTCAAGAGAATGCTGTTTTCAAAGGATAGATGGCAGGTGTCTTTGCTGGTTGAATACCCAGATATGAGGAAAGACAAACTCATTCATCAGTTGAAATATCAGACCTGTGAACCAGCATCTTACAAGAGCCATGAAGCTCTGTAAGTTATATAGTAGTAATTTTGAATGTGTCCTGTTCTCTATGGCAACTGTTCCCAAATTCTTTTCATTTGTATCACAAAACTGCCCCCTGCTCAGCATGGAACAACACTGGTTTGTAAGCCACAGAAGCCTATGGCTAAACTGGGGAATCAGGAAACATTTCCTTTCCCCTGTGTCCCAGCATAAGGTCTGGCCATGTCCTGACTAATCTGGAAACATCTGCGAAAACTAGTATATACAGATAAAACAAGTACTTTTCCCAAGATAGGTGCAGGTGTGCTGTGAATCTCTCATGTAAGCACCTAGAACTATATACCTAGACACACATATAAATATATATATGTATATACAACTAGAGTTTTACTCATGTGTGTATATATATACGTATGCATATAATATATAGGTATTATATATACTTACATAGATGTAATATGTATGGTTAACACTTAACCATATGGTAAAAAAATTGATTTCTGTTTTATGCTGTTTTATAGCTTCCCTCTCTGCAGAGCAAAGCCATAAGTCACAATAACAACAGTGCTTGCAGTTTATTAAAATGGCTGGTCCTTTGATCTTAATGATTTGTTTTACCAGTGCTGGAATACAAGCAACTAGCCATGAGTGTAGCTCATCTTTCATTCTGCAGTGATTGCTGTCCCTGCCAAAGGAAAAAGGGCTGGAATGGGACTGTAAATAGCTTGTTTGTAAGGATAAATGCTGTTACATGCACACTAAAGGCTGAAATACTTTCTAAATGATCTTACATTATTACAGGTTTTAATGATGATATTGTGAGTGAAGCCCATGGCAGGACTTGCAAATCTGCTCCTCAGTTTGAAATCTGACTTCTGCAGTTAGTAGCTTTCCTTTCTCTTCTGCCTATTAAGAATCTCATTATATTACATTAAATATTTATCTTTGCATTAAAACCTCTGTTCGGATTCAGCAAGACACTAGAGCTTATTATCTAATCCCACTGAATTCAGTCTGACTCAAGCAAACACTGAAGTACTATGCAAAATATAGATGGCACTAAGATGGAGTTAAGACTCCTACTGAATTTGAACTTCATTGTTAATTGTTCGCCCCACACCCAAACATTCAGTGCCTCCCATATACCTGGATGATCTTTATGATTAATTTTTACACATAGTTTTATATTTGTGCATGCATTCAGAGTTCTTCACTGGATTAATAAGAAGTTCTCACAAACGTGTGAGAATCAGCTTTTGTGTGGTCAAATCAATACTCATACCTTGAAAAAGACAAAGGTTAGATGTATTTTATCAAATACTTCTAAGCATTTGTTGCCTTGGATATTTGTGGAACTTCCCATTCTTGATGGGCCATCCCCGTTCTGATCTATGCACTCAGCTCATGATTCCATGTGTTTTACCACATAGTTTTGTAAAATGCTGTCATAAAATTGGTCTTCATTTTATTTGTATTCAAAATCTATTTCCAAAATTAGTTCTTAATTATTTTAAATCTCTACGTCTGTTTATTCACTCTTAAAGATACTGCAGTTTTTTTTTTTATTTCCAAGAGCCCTTGAAACACATGGAAGATAAATTCTATCTGTTTCCTGACACTAATATCCTTCTTCATTTAAGCAAATAGCCTCCTTAAAACTGACATTCACACTGAGATCATATGTTAACAAATAAACTGCTTGTGTAAAACACACTTGTCTAGCAACCTCCCCAAAGGCCACTAATGAGCAAAGAGTACATTATTCCTGCAAAGTGCAGAAATTATTTATGTGTAGAGCTCTGTAAAATACTTAAGAGTGAAAATTTAAAAATTGGGCCACATTCCACAAAAGATATGAAAGTCCTGAAGTCAGTCTGAGTTTCAACATTAGCTTCTGCAATCAATTAATTGCAGCAGTAGCTGACTAGATGCAAAAATTCCTCTTTATGATTTCTTCTTTTAATTTATTTTATTTATGTATTATATTATTTATGTATTTTAGGCCTAAGCGAGTGCATTCACTCTGATTGAAAACCGTATATAAAACCTTCCTTCCCTCATGCAATAAAGTGCACTTGAAAATTAAGAAGGGAAAAAATGAAAGGAGAAAATAAAAAGACCAGGGTTCCCAGTCCAGCACATCCCTTTCAGTGTAGACCTAAGAAAGGAAAAAACGAAGTCAGATGAAAGGTCCATCTGTCCCAGAAACACATTTCCTGAGGTACCCAGCAGAGGGCAGTTAGGGAGAAAGAGGACAAGGTACGTATAATGCGGTACATGTTGTGGAAGTCATACATAAATCAGTGTGATTGGTCCCAAATATAAAGATCAGTACGTACTTAAATGCTGCGTTTTGGACTGAGGCTTTAAGCGGAAAAGACACCCCAGAGTTTACACCTTGCAGTCTGCTTTATTAATCAGAACCTCATCCCCAAGAATTACTTAACAGGTCGTTCATCCTGAAGCTATGTCTGGGTTTGTGGATGAAGACTCAGAGAGTTACCTTGGCTGGAGGGATCTGAATTAAATAGCTTGAGGTAATTTTGCCAGACACAAGGAGAAAAGCAGAAGCTTGCTTTGGTTGAGATAGTACTATAATAGTAGTTCATTAAAACTGGGGTGAAAGAATGATGCCTAGAATAACTAGCACTATATGTGACATTAAATATTTCATAAAATCCCTATGTAGAGCTATAGATGTTAAAATTTAATCTACCCATGCAGATGAATAAATAAAAATATGCTTAATTATTAAGCATCTCTCTTTATCACTTTAATTACAGAAACAACCTTTCTGGAGCCTGTTAAACAAAAAAGCTGATTAGCGTATCTAAACAAGTTTAAAAACCATAGGGGGAAAAGACATGAATCTTTTTATTTACTGCTTTAATAGGACGAAATTTGCATAGGCATACAACAGAAGAAAAATAGAAAAACAGTAACCTATACAGAAAAACCTGTAGCTTATGTTTATCAATAAGCTCAGGTGTGGGTAAACATATTCTGAAGTGTTTGGATAATCCAGGACTAGAACTTGCACTGGGAAAAAGGAATTGCTAATACTTTTAATCACCCAACTGGATTGAAAATCCTTGGATTTAACTGTTGAGGACCTAGGCTGGCACAATTACATAATATATACATACACATACTTAGTATTTGCCTTTGCAGAACCTGTATTTGCAGACTGCAGCCACACAGGGGTTTCTACAATCACCACTTTTTATCCCAAGAATCAGTACAGGAGAATTAGTCTAGTACAACAACTGTGTTGGGAAGGTGACTTTGTAACAGTTTCTTTTGCATGTGTGCATACATACATACATATATATGTGTGGGTGTGTATATATCTGTATATATATGTGTGTATATATATGTATATATCTGCAGGCCCTTTATCTGGACAGATACTGCCAATTCTTACAGCTCTGCCTCTTCCCTTACCAAGTTTTCATCTTTGTGCCTTCTTTATGCTGCCTCTTCTTCCAGGAACTCAGTTCCTATGTCAGTGTATCAGTCACAAGCAGTCCCTTCCAAGTTTCTTAGCAAAACAACTGTTTCCTCCATGTGCTTTTCAGAGACCTCTGTGGCATTCTGTCAGCTGGTAGATACATCAAAATCTGAACCTTCTGCAGGGCTTTTCTATGCAGTCTTTACTATTTTTCAATTCAGCTTGAAATCTCCTCTGAGGAAGATCTTTGCTCTGTGCAGTAGTTGACACTTCTTCGGGACTGTGCAGACTGGTACAGTTGGGATTTCTCTGTCAGCATTTCTTTCTGAAGAGAATGACTTGAAGTGTAAAACCCTACAAACTTTATGTGAAATTGCATACCACCTACTGCTGTAGAGACTAGACATCTGTGTAAATAAATAAGTATTAATAATTAAATAAGCATAAATAAAGGAGATAGCAGTTTATCTTGCCATTTTCACTGATGCCATCTGACACTGATCTGGTACATCTTTAGTCAACGCAACCATTTCCACAATTTCAGAGGTGTGAATTTCCTCCTTGCGTTGTTAAGGATATAACTATTCTAGTCATCCACTCCATTATATTAGCATATAGCTGAGAAGCAGATGATTCCCATTTGGAAACCTCTCCATCCATAAATGAACACCATGTTCTAAATCTTCTCATGCAAGTTTCCTCCATTACAGAAAGTGGACACCTTTTGCATGAGTCGACCTTAAGAGGATGTTTGTGAGTCAAATTGCTCTCAGTTAAAGCTAGGCAAATCTTGTGAAGTGCGTTTACTATGTTACGATCCCCTCCAAATTATTGTGAAATTAACCTTGATCAGAGATTCCAAATCAGCAGATGAACGGAGCATAGTAGCCCATTTCCTCCTGCATATTCAGTGATGCTTAGCTGAATGTTTAGTCATCAGTATATTTCACTTACAGTTTTGCTCTAACTTGTTTTGATAATGTTCTTCATTTTGACTTAATGTCATTTTGATTTTGGTAAAATTACATCAACAGCTCATTTGGTCACATTAAATCACAATATAATCTCTATAATGGTTTTATCCTGCTCATCCTAGAAAGCTCACTTCTATCTTGAGAGCATTTGATGAGAAATTCCTCTCCCAGCACCTCCCTGCATACATATGCCGACGCAGTCCTGTATTCCCCTCTTCCCAGCACACACCTTAGAGACAGATATTTTCTGATAGAAAAGTGTTGCAGAGGAAGGTCTCTGACCAATCCTTTCCACTGTAATTTGTAAAAAAGGACAAAATTATGTGCATACGTAGCAAAGCTTTTGTTCTTGTGGTTGCTTAGTGCAGTACACCCTGAAACTTGAAAGCCACATTTGTGTTTCAAGAGGACAGGGCCCCACCACTGTTCGATTTGGGGCTCTTCACGGTCTGCATCTTATGTGATGGAATTCAGCCTGCTGCCTGCAGTGTCGTCTTCAAGTCATGTCAAATTTTAAACATCTGAGATTACAGTCTGTGTGAAAATGACCTTTTCAGTGATGGTACAGTTTTCCATATATGATTCCACAGATATGCCAATTCATTATAGAGTTATGGTTTTGGAAGGTACAGGGACATATGTGCAACCCCTTAAAATACATAGGACTCTCTGGAAACTGCCTGGTTTGAGAAGTTAAATATAACTTGCTGTAGCCTCTTGCAGCATCCCCTTCCCTAGTTTATTCCCCGTTATAAAGTCCCGTTTCTTTTTTGAGATACATTTTACTGAATTGGGTCATTCATGTGGGTATAAATCAGGTCATTGCAATTTATTTGTCATCTTGCAGCGAAGCCTGACATTTTTTCTCACCTTCCTGAGTATGCCATTTTATTAGGCTATCCTTCTAGCAAGTGATATATCTCACTGCCATTTCATTTTGCTTAACCTACTCCTCCCCCAAGCTCTGATGACTTTTTTTTTTTCTGTGGGTATTTACCTTTCCCCAGTCTAGGAATTTCTGAGTTCGCTTGATATTTTTACCCTGCAGAGCTTCTTTTGCAATTCTTTTAATGTTAACAAGGGGAAGTTTAAACCCATTGTACCTGGATTTGGCTTTGTTAGTTATTTCATGAGTTGATGCCTCTCGGTGGTTAGCTTCAGGGAATTTGTATTCCCCTGCTTCATTAATTATTCCCCTCGCAGGTGAGACAGGCATTCCCTCATATTCTTGAAACCCAATTACATGACAGTGTCTGTTTCTCAGTATTCAGCAGATTCCAGCTCCCCTAAGGTGACTAAGAGCTGTAATTAAAGATAGTGAATGAATCTTAATGTCAGGATTTTGCACGATTGTGTAGCATCTCTGCCCATGACAGACCAAAAAATGTAGCTGTTGCAGTGATTTACCATTGATTTGCATGCTCCCAGCTCTCTTTTGTAACCAAGATGTATGATAATCAGTTCATTCCTGCTGCTCTGTTAAAAACCACTGTGCATTATGGACTGGATGCCAAACCTTGTTAGGTACAGTGCAGGTTTGATTAAACACACAGTAACCTGGCCAAAACCAGAGATGTGGTTGTATTGAACCAGGCACAACCACACAGTGAATATGTGGTGACAGCATACCGGTTCCCCAGAGAAGAATACAGATTAGGGGGAGAAAACACTGCTGCTGCTGCTAAGCTCTTGTGGTCTTTCTGACTCTGACTGGGGCAGGCTGAGAGCTGGACCACAGCCTGGCTCTACCCCCAGCCGGTCCTGGGGGAGCACAGGTGGCTGCGCAAGGCTGCAAGGGATGAAGTGCATGGGCTCTAGTCCCTTCCACTTAAACGGTTTTATTTATCCCTATTCGATCATGCAGATCATGTCCTTTATTTACCTAGCTCTGCTTGCAAAGCAGGAACCGAAAATGTTTAAATATTTCAAATGATTTCTGTATTTTCTTTGGAACTGCTGCTAATCCCTGTAAGCTGTTATGATTCAGAATTTACTGGCATCAAGCCCTTCTCAGATAAGTACTAAATAATACACTCAGGAACATGATTCATTCATATGCTTTAGAAAAGAAACACTTAATTCAGCTCATATTCTTCCAGTTCCCTCCCTGAACATGAAAGATTACAATTTTAATTGAGTTTAGAGATGACTCTATTTTGTTTGTGGCATTTGCTGTTTTCTCCTTTTTCTTTTCCTTTCCCCTTTCCCCTCTCTCCTATCCCTCTTCCTCTCCCCTTGCCCCCTCCCCTTCCTTCTCCCCCTCCTCACATTCATGCTTTTCTCAATTACATGTGTAACAGACACTCCCCTTTTATTTTTGCAATTTGAAACGTCTTTCTAACAGAAGAAAAATATCTGATTTTATTACGGGAAAAGTATGTAGAGCAGAGCAGATTCACAGTTTATTCTTTTAAGATTGGAATTGAAAATGAAAGGCACAGTAATTGATTTTGCTGCGTCCAGCATAGTACTTTAAAAATAACTCCCTGGTAATTCTGATCTGACCCAAAACCAAAATTATAAGTGACAGCTTAATATCCAGGGATTCTAGTCAGGCATATTCCTTGCAAGAATTTAAAAGAGCTGTAAATTTAAGATTCTTGGTCATGTGAAACCAAAATGGGTTCTTTGTGTTTCTTCCCCCTCCCTGCCTCCCCACCCCATGTTTCTCTCTTTTTCCCGCATTCACTGCATCATTAGTACCACTACCACTACTATGTTGCTCCAGCATAAAGTGAGCAGGTTTTCATGCTGAGGCTCTCCAAGGTCAGTTCAGTAGCATCCATACAAATTGCTGCATTGACTTCAGGAGCTTAAAGGTAAGCACATCTATAGCTAGATACAAAAGGGCTTTTATGAGCCCCAGTAAAATGAGTCCCAAACAACCTGTGTAAGTGGCTAGGTAGAAGTTTGTCTTTCAGAATGAATAAATGGCATATAGAATGACTTTAATAAATGGCATATAGAACGGCCTTCCCCCCCCACATTTACTCCATACAATTAAGAACTTAGATTCCTAATTTAGGTTTTTAAAAGGAACTAGTTTTCAGAGAACATAGTCCTGGCAGCTCTTGTTTTCCTTTCTGAACACAGGTATTGCCACACTGGTGAATATCTAGTTCTATCTCCAGCATCGTCTCTGCCAGCAGCTTCAGAGGAAGGTGCAAAAGACTCTCTAATGTCTGAGTAATTAATTTCACCCCGTGGAAGAGTTTTATCTGAATTCTCCTCCTAGGAATAGCAAATCCTTCTCAGAATAAAGCTGGACTCCGGGTTTCAATGATACTACATGTCAGAGGGCACCAGTGGTTAGTGAGACAAGATTTTGAAATGTTCTTTATTTTGTCTCCTTATCTTTATTTTAAACATATTTCTTACCTTCCAGGAACATTAGGCTTTCTAGTGAAACAGAAAAAGGTGTCATTATCTGTATCACTAATTTACAAAAACTTACTATTTCCTCTATTTTGTGCAGTACAGCTCACTGAAATCTCTCTCCTCTCTGCCCCTATTAATGTATTGATTTGTCATTGCACTTCCTCTGTTTCCACTAGATAGCTTGAAGGACGGGTGACTAAAACTGAGCGTTGTTCTAAAAGGATACTATGGGATATTTTCAGAATTTATTTTCTGCTATGCATTACGTTATAGTTGAGGTTACTGAGGGACTTTTCTCTAACTGGTTGTATTTCTGTTCAGAAGACTGCAGTCTCGGAGTCCTGACAATTCCTTTCTGTGTGCACTAATTTACATTTACCACTATGAACACAGAACCTGAACCCTCTCCCTGATTTCACCTTTAGGGTATAACCTAGATCTGCTCAGTCTTTGGTATCTTTCAGTAATATATGCCTGTTTGTCTGGAAAAAGTACCAGAAGCCATATACATGTATGCTTGCATGACTACTCATGGCCCTTACATAGCCAGGTATAAAAGTCAAAGCCCGATGCTTTGCTTTTTTGACCTTCATGTCAAGCACTTCAGCTTTTTGAAAATTATGCCAAGTTTTAATTTTCAAGAGAACCTATATAAAACAAAGAAAAATATAAAATGTGAAGTAGACATGACAGAGTAATGTTGTAGAGATTCTGCCAAGCCACAATCCTCTTTTTCTTGCTTGAGTTTGTAAATGTCAGGTTTTATAGAACCAGCTTGTTTTTCCACTTCTGTGTTTCTCTCCTGTCCCTTTAGCAATCTGCCTCCAGCAGGACGGTGCAGGCAGTTTCCTTGCATGTGCCAAGGACTCTCTGGTTAGGCTTATACAAAACAAGTCAAAGATCCTGAAATGGCCTGAGGCCAAGGGCATGACACTGCCTATGTCCTTGTGGCTCAGCTTTCTTCCACCCAGCACAAACTGATGATGCCCAAACTGCCATTTGGGAGCAGTCTCAAGTGCAGTTGTCCCCAGCACTGTCCCTGGGAAGCTTGTGGGGGCTGCTGGTTGGCAGGGGCCAGCACCATGCCAGGGAGGGTGCTAACAGACCACGTCTATGGTCCCAGTGCTTCAGCCAGGGTCCCAGGCCTATTTCCTGGTACAAATGAAGCTCAAATGCCTGAGCAAGCAACACAAAGGAAAAGAAAAGTGGTTCTCACTTTTCTTCTTTTGAGTGAGTTTAAATTACAAAGGGAGAAAAGTCATTAGAGCAGATCCCTTTCCTACTGAAATGCCAGGTTAGGAAAGAGGGCTGGAGTCTCTGATGCATGCAATTCACCCTAGAGGCAGGAGGAAACCTTCTTTTCATTTTCTGACTGTAGTTTCAGTCTCTGGATGGCCTAACCCTTGACATAGTTTACAGAAGCTGGGAAGCTGCTCTGCTTTCTGCTGCAAGCTGCTGTGATAGCCCAGGGTCTAGTAGAGCAGCTCTGTCATGCCGCTATGCCATAAGGGATTGTCCTGGAAGCAAGAGAATCCTTGGCTGCCCTTCTGGGTCACTTTTTCCCTGCTGTGTCTCAGTAGTGCAGGATAAGCAGAATGACGGCAGCAGGCTAGGCTGCTGGTTTTTTTCTTATATGACAATGTGAGGGGTGGATGGGAAGACTAGAGAGGGTTACTTTGTAAAATATCACCAAGCCATTAAACTGCCTGCTTACTAAAGAGCAAGACCTTTATATTAGCTAAACACCTTGTTTTGTGTCATAGGAGGAAAAGTATTGCTTACATTAAAATTTTATTTTATTTTGAAAGCTGTCAGCCACAAATTTTGATATGTTGTCAGGGAATAACAAGATCATCTTTTTTTATGCAAGGGATGTCATGAGTGATAATCAAAAGGTTCCCTTCTTACCTTAAAGATCGAGCTCTGGGATCCCAGGAAAGTTAATTCCTTGGTCCCAGCAGCTTGAATCAGAATACCAGAGGTACGTACCTAAACTCTGGAAGATGAGAAGCTTCCTAAGGAGAGTGTGGAGCTATTCTGAGGGAGGCAAGTGAAAGTACCAAGCACAGGCGTAGACCTCAGGATACACCTCCTCTCTAGAGTTCATGCACTTCCCTCTAAAAAGCAGCCACATGAAATCCCATCTTGAGGGTGTACATGATTACTCTTTCACAAGGCAATGGTAGCAATAACTAGCACTTGCTCAAAAAGGAGATACGGGAGGTTCAGACATAAATGCAGGTGTCCTGACTATGGTAGTAAAGTACTCTGAGTGCAGAACAACAGTGGGGGCTGTGCCACTGTGTGACCGGGAATGTGGGAGTCTCGCCACCGGGAGGAGAATCCAGGCTGCTGGAGGTATGACTTAGTGCTGCCTCTGAGTTGCTGCAGAGCAGAAGATGGAGCTGCAGATACGAGAGTGCCTATACTTGTTTACACTTGAGAAACATCGCAGTACAAATGCAGGCACTGTATGGGTTTAGGCATCTCCCAGGTTGGGTAATTGCTGCCAACATCAGCATTTTGGATTGCTTTATTGAACTTAGACACTTATGTTCTACCTAAGTAAAATTCTTTTTTAGTCTTTGTTTGCTCTTGCCCAAAATCAATTAGTGCAGCTCCCTGTGCAGCTCCACAGGGTTTGATTTTCTAATCCAACCATGCTTAATCATTGATGTAAAACAAGATTTTTTTCTCCCCTCAGATTCTTTTCTAGTGGCTTCTTATTTCTTGCCCTCTAAGTGTGTGCCTGAATTCTCTGCATCTATTTATAAGGGCTTCCCCGCTTCCAGAAGTGTTTAATCAAAGAGAAGGCTATCAGCAGGTGGTTAGCACCAAATGTCAGCAGCTACTTCATTTCTGACATGTCTTGGAAAAAATGTTTCATTACCATGCAAATGATGTTAGTCTTCCTTTCCAAGATCCATTGTCACACAGTGTAACATATGGTACACAGAATTGTGCTCCCAAGATTTATGCGGCAACTAAATTTCATAGCAGAACAACAATTGCGAGAGCTAAGCCATCAGATGACAGTCATCACTGCTTCGCAATGATCTGGTGATTATTTCTTTATCCTGTGGCGGCAAATCTAACTTCAGGGGGGGCGCTTATTTCTGCTTTCTTTTAAACCCTTCCATTTTTCTTTAGCTTGTATCAGAAATATCATGGTGCCTTTCACAGCCTATGCCAGACAGCAACTTTAATGGGTGCCATTATCTTTCTGGAGTATGTCTGGGACGCGAATTATTCACTTGATACTTGGAGTGGCGATGTCTTGAACTACACAAAGAAAATTGAAGCTGCTGGCCTCTCTTGGGAATTTTTGAAAGTTCCAATAATGGTAGTAGGAACTCAACTTTTCCAAGGGCCTTGAAACCCTGTAAGCAGAGTCAGATAAAGCTATGAGGGGTTTGATTCATCACAGCACTGGGTACAGTTCAGTGACTTCAGCAGGGCCTCAGGGTGTGTTTTGAGTTAAGCATATGTTTGGGTGAATTGTTAACCTCAAGTGTGTGATCAAGTGCTTTGCTGACTCAGGGACGAGACATTCCTTACAGCTTGTTGTTTTCCACTTTGCCATCTGGGAAGAGGCAGCTTGACAGCACGTGGGCTGTGTGAGACATTATTGCATTTCTGAAAGGGTATTAACAGCCTTGAAGTTTCCAGGTCCTCTGAATCATGATTTTTTGTCTCTAAAGATCTAACTGGGGTAGAACAACATCACTGTAGTGTTTGAAAGCAAACTGACCATGCCACAGCATTTGCTAGGTTATCAGTCAACCTATGCCTAATTAAAATAATCTTATGTTTTAGTGGGACTACTAATGATGCAGGTGGAAAGCTTTACAGAACCTGCAGGTTTGGGGGCATGAAACTGCCCCTTTTTGGATATTTTACGAAGTCTCTTTAGCACCTGGACAAGTGTAAGAACCCAAATCTGCAAACACTTTTAATTAGAGAGTCATCTCTTCACTACACCCATTTTCTGAGCTGGGGGAGCACATCTGTATTTATATGAAATAAATGTTGTTACAGGCTGTTAAGACAACTACCCTCCCGCTGCAGCTAGATAGCGCAAAAGAGTGGGTAATACAGACCTCTTATTGTATTTGTGGGAGAAGTGCAAGATATCTTGATCCCTCAGTATTCTCCAAATGATTTTAACTTCCCAAAAATACTATGGGTTCATCTGAAAAATCTCCCATATCACTGTCCACCTGGTCAGCACACACCCCTCCTTTAATCCAATACCCTTCCAGTCTGCCATGTAACACTTGACCTAAAAGCCTTTTCTGTACTGTTGCACTGCTTTGCATTTTTGGTGAATGCTTACAGAAGAATAGATGTTTATTGTAACAAAAAGCATTTCTCTGTGGGAACTCTTCTTTTTTTTTTATTCTTTTCCAGTGACAAAATGTTCCCAGCCTTTGGATTTGGAGCAAGGATACCCCCAGAATACAAAGTAGGTGCATAAATGACATTTTTTAGTTTCCTTGGTTTATGAGACACCAAATAAGGGAGAAATGGTTCAGTGCAGGGCAAGGGTTGTGGGGAGCAGTTCCTACTGCTTGTTTTCTTTCATCTGGCTTTCTTACCCAGCGATACCTCACTGAAACCAGAACTCAGGGTTAGACTTAAAATAGTTGTGTTACACCCAAAATATTTCATGGTATTGGCAAAGCTTTGCTAATGGATGCTAGTCTAGTAAGAGGAGAACAGTCTAGTAGGAGGAGAACTGAATTTTTGAACAACACTTGCCAAGCTTAGTTTGAAGTTTTGTGAGCCCTGCTTTGACAGAACCCATTTTTGGAAGATCACAGAATCACAGAATGGTTGGGGTTGGAAGGGACCTCTGGAGATCATCTTGTCCAACCCCCCTGCCTGAGCAGGTTCACCTAGAGCAGGGTACACAGGACTGCGTCCAGGCAGGTTTTGAATATTTCCAGAGAAGGAGATTCCACAACCTCTCTGGGCAGCCTGTTCCAGTGCTCTGTCACCCTCACACTAAAGAAGTTTTTTCTCATGTTCAGGTGGAGCTTCCCGTGTTCTAGTTTGTGCCCGTTGCCCCTTGTCCTGTTGTTGGGCACCACTGAAAAGAGTCTGGCCCCATCCTCTTGACACCCACCCTTCAGATATTTGTAAGCAGTAACAAGATCCCCCCTCAGTCTCCTCTTCTCCAGGTTGAACAGACCCAGGTCTCTCAGCCTTTCCTCATAAGAGAGGTGCTCCACTCCCCTGATCATGTGGTTCAGCGAGTGGCCTAGTGTCTGTGCTTTATGATGCAGAGATTGAACATCTTCCTGAAAATGAAGACCTTAGAAGAGTTTTGCTCTGTGGCAAATTTCTGTGTCACAGTGAACATCTTCAATACCAGGAAAAGAAATAGAAGAGCATGTATCCATGCTAGAGAGAAGTGGTATTTATAAACAAAACAAAATGAGAGTGATCCATGGTGATGGTGCAATTGTGAGCGTAAATGTGCCGTCTGGTAGGGCTGGAGTGAAGACAGTGGAGTAAAAGAAGCAGCATCCAACAGAGAAAGGCCTAAGAAGAAACAGGCAGAAGTTCAAATTCTGTGTTGCACATGCAGAGGTAGTGTGGGTAGAAGAGTAGTTCTGCACAAAGAAGTAACCAAAAACTAGCTGGGGATTCTGCAACTCAGATACTGTCTGGGGAAGAGCAGCACTGGACTTCTGATCCTGCAGACTTCATCTAGTATCCCCATATCCTCTGCCCTTGTGTCTCTCAGCTGTGGCTGAGAGGGAGGTGAACGCTGGCCAGGTGAGAATAGTTCTGTGCAGAGAGGGATCATGTGTCACTCAGCATTATAAAGCGTGGATCAGCAGATGGAAAAAATGTACCAGTGTGTTCCTCATGGCTTATAGGTTTGATACCTGCGTAAGAATAACAGTAGCGATGTACAGCAAATTTGCTAAGTGTCTTGCAAACGGGTCTCTAAGGTAAGTCAATGTCTGTCTTAACAAAATTGGCTTCTAAGATAAAAAGTACTGTTATAAAAAAGTGGACTGTGCCTGACAAGATGTTTTGCAGTGCTCTGTTCCTGAAAAGTAACACCAGTGTTAATGCTTTCCAAAATCAGAGATGGCTTCCAGAACTTTGATGCAGATTTTAATGTGGTAAATGCACACAGAACATCTGTGTCTGTTGTATATCTGTTCCAACTGCAGCAGCTGACAACCACCTCTGCTATATAAGGGGGAGTGTTTTGGAGAATAAACATACTGAGCAGCCTCTACCACCAGACACATTAGTGAACCACAGTAGCTACTTCTCAAATATCTATCCCTTTGCCATGATTATGTGCCTCCCTACCCATGGCTGTATAGCAGTGTTGACTGGGTTAGTTGATCACAACCAGATTGCTCTTTCAAGCCCAGTACTGGCCATCACTGACAATGCCATGTACTACTGTGATTGTCCTAAACAAAGGTACCAGCCTTCTTGTGTGCCACAGGTTGGTTGTTCCATCGTCTGTGAGGTGACCATCATTGCATGGGGAAAAACTTGCAATTTCTTCAGCTGCAGAGAGCCGTACTTATCTAAGGACTGCTTGAAGGAAGATGTTACTGTACCAGCTGAAGTCTTTTCACTGGTTTGCTGGTGATGGCAGTAGAGCAAAATTCACAGTACAAGACTGCTTCTTTCTCAGCCAAAATAATCAGCTGGTGGCATTGATGCCTCAGGTCAGATGAGCATAGTGGCAACATACCAGTTTTGTTAGACCCAAGCAACAGCCTCTTGACCTGATTGTGAGAGCACATCTCAGGTGTCAGCTGAAAAACACATGTCTTACCAGAAAGTGATTTCAGTAGGACTTTGTAACCAGATATTCCTACAATCACCAACACCAATTGATTTTCTGCTTTGGCAGAACTGGTGTTTGGATAATTTCCTGACAAGTACTCTTAAGCAAGTCAGAGACTTGCATTGAACTTAATAGTCCATGCATGGATGAAGGGTCTTGCCCAACAGCATGAACTGCCCTGAAGAGTCTGTATGTTACTAACCTCTCAAAGCAAGAAAATGGATGAATCAGGACCTTCAGGTTTTGACAAGTTCAGGAAAAGTAAGGGTAAACTTAAGAAGATGGGGCTACTGGCTGGTGGATTACATACGTGTGAGTAAACAAAACAAGTCCCAAAGTAAATGGAGCTGCAAGTGGGAGCCAGAACATCATCTTTAATCTCCACCATGGAAAATTGTGACAGAAAATGACAAAGGCAAAATGACATGACATCAGCTTACCAATGTAATAAAACTTTGAAGAAGAGAAGAACCACATCACAGGGGGACTAGCCCTTCTGTGCAACAGATGGGGACAAATAATTAGCATGGTGTCTATCATGGGCACATCCAACTGGAACTGGATTAGGAATTAACAGTCATCTGTGCTATTGTTCAGTCCCTCCCTGTGATACTCTACACAGCCCATACAAGTATTTGTCTTCTTAAAATAAACTGTGTCAACACTTTTGAGTCCTTGCTTGGCTTTGGCTGCACTTCTAAATTGAAAGATACACCCTCTAAGAGAGTGAAGAGTCAGCCTCATCATGATGCATTAATAAGTCAAGACCAATAAACCTGAAAATCCTTCAGTAATTTAGTCAACACTGGTATCATAAAGTTAATTTAAAGCCAACAATGATTAGTGTTTGATGTGGAGCATAGCCAAGATGCATAGGAAACAGTGAAGAAACTGATATAATTAAAAGTAACAAAGACTGTAGAAAAAAAGTGCTCCCAACTTGCCTCCCTTAACTTCTTATCTTTCACTGCAAAAATATGGTAACACTATAGACACCACAGCAACACTGCAGATCTCGTGCTATTCAAATGTCCTTTTGATCCTTTCAGTCAAAGGTATTACAAGTCATACATATCTTTTGTTTTATTAAAGGGCAGCAGTGTCACAACTGTAATAATCCATGTCTTCAAATTTAGGTTCAATCATTATGAGAACTTCTACATTCTGACCCCATCATGTGGATAAATCAGCTTTTCATTTTAATTTAGAGTGCCTGCTTTCGAGTATTCAGTCCTGATGAGGTGATCTAACCTGCTCATAGCACACCATGCTCTGCACACCAGCAGCTGCTCTTTTATTTCTTCCAGTAGACAAGAAATTGCTAGGGCTGTGGAAGAAATGACTCCCACTGCCAAGGGTTTCTAAGTAACCATGAGAGCCTCCACATGACTAGAACAACACAGCTTCCTTAAAGTCTAAATGAAAGCTGACCAACGTATGCATGGCAATAACACAGTGAGGGAAGGCCATAGGTAAGCAGCCTGATAAAAACAGTAGGCCAAGTAAGTGGATCCAGTAGATTCAAGTCTAATTTATGTCATGCTCGGTCACAAGCTGTAGAAAAATGAGGCCTGTAACTCACTATTCAGCACGAATCAATGGTAACAAGTCTCCAGTTAATGATCAATTGCTATTTAGGACCAGCTGAAGGCTGCTGCTTTCAGGCTGGCCATAAACTCTAAATTTTTTTGCCAAGTTTTCCTTGGTGTACCACACCACATGGGAGAAAGCTGTCCATTTGTGGTGGTACATCAAACCAGTGCCTTGGTTTTGTACTGTCTTGAGCATCTTCCAATAGCCTGGGATGGGTGCTGGAGGGCAGTATCCACCTGTCCGTTTAGTGAGATTCCATTGTCCTCACATCCTTCTACATGCTACAAGAAAAGAAATGTTTGCTATGCCAACTATTATTCCCCACGGGAAAATACACCCCCCGTTTTACATTAGCACTTCAGAACAATGTCAGTATCCACCTCTGCAGGGTCTTCATTAATCACTTGAGGGTGAACCCCTTTAAAAACATGTTTTTATATGCTTTCTACAGAATTTCCATTTCAAGAGCACACCACTATGTTACGCTGACTTTATTTTCCCTCATTTCAGCTCCAAATGAAACACTTCAGCTGTTAGCAGAAAAACAGCAGTTTCTGAGTGGCATAAGGAATCTGTGGGAGTGAAGGAAGCAAGACATGCCGTCTATAACATTCCTCATCAGTCTAGAGATCTTTCATCCAATATTCGGCAATATGATCTTTTTCCCCACAGCCTGACAAATGCATCACCCTGCTCCTTGATCTAAGTAAACCTCTGAGAGCAATATTTCCCACCTGAGTTTCTAACACATGAAACTTGCAGACCATGCCGGTTATTCCACAGCAGTGCTTCCAACCCATCACGTTTTTTTTTTTTTTCAATGAGAAGAAGTGTCTGAAAAGTCTGATGTAAAGTGAAGAGGTGGCAGATAATATGGATTCAGACACTGCTGCAAAAGGTCACAGTGAAGAGGAGGAAAGCAAGCTGAACCACACACACTAATTTCTTAGCAGGCAGAGCTCAAAGGAGCTGAAAAACCACACAGCTGCACAAAACTTACTGTTAAAATGAAAAGAAAGTTAGAATTGTGTCAGCCCCATGACAGCTGTATTGCCAATAATGAAGTGTTCTTTCCTAAAAAAGAATTGCACGCTGACACCTGAATAGCTACAAAACAACCTGCAGTTTGTTTTAAGACAGTCGTGGTTATTTCTGCATTTTTAATGAAAGCTTCTTTCACTGCTTATGCTGGGAAGAGTTGCTGGAGAGAACCTCACTGCAATTACAGAAACAGTACAGCATCTTTACAACCCTAACCTGGACTGTCTGGTTTGCTGGACAGGTAAGGGACTTGAAAAATGCTGTGGTCTTTGTGATTCCCACACTTTGCAGGAGCTTGAGGGCAAAAATATATGCAAACCTGACAAAAAAGAACCAACACAAGGATGTGTAACAGACCAAGGGAAAAAACAGAATTTGTCACCTTATGCACACAACCTGGATTTAGACATGGAAACTGGGCAGCATGCTCAAAAATCAAGTACAAAGGAAAATAAATGGCCAAGCTTTGCCAAGCAGAAGTGTCTCCAATGTGGTCTTAGCCAGAGACACAAGCTGTCCAGCTCCCAAACTATTTGATTAATGAGCATTCTGAAAATAATAGCTTTTGAGCAGTGGTTCTTTAAATTTGTTAGTGTCTTAAGCTTTTGCAAAATATGCAGGCATTCCATATTTAATTTTCAGAATGGCAGTGGCTTAATAGCGCTCAATTTATTCACAGATAAGTGCTCTACATTGTGCATCTCAGCATTTACGCTCGTATGCATCTATTGTTCATGGATTTTTGTCACTCTATTTAAATTAGTAAGAAAGCGTTCCTAAACATGGCTGAATTTGTCAGATTGTTTGTCAAGTAGTCCCAATACCATCACCATAGAGGTTTCTGGAAAGCTGGAGCTACTTGGGGCAGGGAGGTTAATTTAAATGAGTTCAACAATCTAGAGAGGGGAAAAAAAACATTACTAATTTTCAGAATTGAGGCACTCATATTCAGCATTTGCAAAATGAATGAAAAGCGTGGTTTCTGAGTCAAAGCAGATTTTTATTTTAAAAATGGAAGTTCAGTTAGAGTAAAAGGGGTTTAAAAAAATGTGGAGGCCAAACTAGAATAACATGTTTTGATGCAACTTAAATAAAATGCCTTTGCATAGGCCAGAAGCTTTCCAGCAATTTGCTTTATGATTTTGTGGGGTTTTATTATTTGTCAGATTCCAAGGTAGGGGTTTTGTTTGTGTTTTGAAGTTTCTATCTGAGTCCAGAAGACTTTTTTTTTTAAAGAAATCTCAAAAATTCTCATGAATTAGGAAAGTCTCCTTTCCTTTCAGCCTTAATTAGAAACCTAGTTAGCAAGGGCCATGCTACGAGGTTGAATTTCATTCTGTCCCAATATGGGGGAAGTAAGCTACCTGCTACATTAAATCAAGGTGACTTTGCTACTAAACTGGTCCTAAGCATGTGGAAGTATGGTTATGATTCTTGCAAGAGTCTCATGGGTGCCATCACATTGGTGGACAACTGCCTTTCTGTATGCAGGTGCTTGTCACTGTGTATGTACAGGCGATGGAGGCACTGTGCAGTGGTAAAAAAAATTATTATAGTCTGCCTTAGCAAAAATATTTTAGACTGTTTATTTAGTTGATGTATCCTCAGAAATGCTGTCGTCGTAATCTACATCATGATGTATGGCAGAGCTACTTATTTTGCTTATTAAAAACCTTGAAGAAACTACCTAAGAAATAATATGTTCCTGGTGCAGGAAGTTCCTGGACTGTTTTAATAATCCCACATCCATGATGGTATCTGCTAAACAATTTATCTGGAGTCCTGCAGAGGGAAAAGATTAATACATAGCCAAGTGCAAGTAAATGTCCTTAGTTAGAGGCTTTGAGTGGTGTTTTGTGCAGCAACCGAGGTAATGCCAGGCTGATCACATGTAATCACCTCTGCACTCCAGAATTTCTCTCTCCTTTCCTTTTATGGATTGATGTTAAGAGAGAGGAGGAGGGCTGAGCAGAGGGTCAACTACATATTCCAAACTTAAACCAGGGTCCGTGACACAATCACTGTTCTGTGAGGACATTCCTTATCATGAGGCTGACTTCCACCACAGTCTGCAGTTCTTTGCAAAGTTCTCTGTGCCAGGTACTAATGTAAAGCAGTCATTCTATGTTTGCATGGCTTGACATATTCCAGGATTTCCTAACTGTTGGTAAATGTTTGTCATACAAACAACCCTAGTAGATCATATAAACATGCTTGCTTCTGAACAGCCAAGTATCTTGTTGTTTCCCCCGAGGATTTCCCAGTCTTCAGCATTTTAGATGTTCACACTTTTGCCTCCTTTTCCGTGTTAGTTTATCAGTTCTGGGAGTACATGAGGGCTGTGTCATTAAATATCAGAAAGATGCCATTTAGTACACCATTTTTTGGTCCTCTGTCATCAACACGGTTTGCCTTTCAGTCATAACAGCCCTTGCATGTTTAATGAAAAAAAAAATAAAGGAGGGAGGCTCATTACCTTGCACTGTTTTGAAAACAAAAGCATTGAATGTTTGATCCAAACCACCTTTTAACATGTGTGGGCTTTACAGAGTCCTATCAGGTAGCAGCCCAAGTTCAGTAAGGCTTTCAGTACATGTCATGTGCCTGAAGTCTCTGCTGGTTTGGACCTTCTTGAATTCTGGCCACCACAGGGGAGACAGCACAGGGCCAGGTTAAAGCACAGCTGGTTTTACTTACCTGAGCGGGGAATGAGTTCTAAGCATTTGGAGAAACTCTGCTTTAAAAATATCTGCCGTTGGCTTGCCTTGGGCGATGATTTCCTGTTTGTGAACCACCACTGAGCTGCTCAAAGAACTTCCCTCTTTCACATTATACTTAAATCTTGTTTAAATTGTGATATATTGTTCAGAGTGCATAGGAAACAACCCAATACTTCTGCACATTCATTGTGTTTCCTGTCCTGCCTTCAGGATACATTTTAACACTGTTCTTGGTGAATCAGTTGACAATGTATGAGGGCCACTTGCTTTGGGAGGATAGCAGCCATTGCTCAGACAGTATTATTTTTTGGATCATTGTGCACACTTACTAGACTTGGGCTTTTCTTATTGGCCTGAACCGTTGTCTACATTTTTCTTAAATAATAGCCTGGGTGCCATAGCTCTGAACCAGATAAATTGTTTGCATAGTGTGATCCTGAAAGAGGTATAGCAACAAAAGCATCCAGTCCATGCTCGCATGTGAGATTAAAATACTGTATTCATAGCTCTGGAAAAGAATTGTGATACTCCTTTAGCTATAATTTCAAATGCATTTGGAATAAAGAAATAAAATCACTGAAGAGGCACAGTGTTGGAAGAATCAGCCTGCAATACATAAACATGCATCGCCATCCTTCTTGCTTTTAAGATGCAGTTAGTACAAAATACAGAAAGCCTAAAGGAAGAAGAAAGGCTGTTGAACAACAAAAATCATCAGTGAGTGAGAACTCACATAACTGTTCTTGACAGCTGCAATTACCTTTGGCCTGCAGCTGGTCACAAGACTGGCAGATACCAGCTGGGCAAAGTGTGCCAAGAGACATACAGAGCAGACAGACAGAAGGGCTCTGGAGCACCTCTGAAGCGTATCTGACTGCCCCGCTCTTCTGTGCCTGCTCAGCGAGGAACATACGTTGTGACTTTCTGCATTATCTTCCATGGTCCAGTAGGGTAGCCTGAATGGCCCCCATAAAACCCTTTTTAAGAGGCAGTTGATGCTTGGTGTAGACGTAGCAAAATCCTAGCTGGGCTGAGCGGCTGCAGACTCTTCAGTGAGTTTTTGTGTCAGTCCTTTCCCATCATGGTAGAAGTCCTGCTTTATTTAACCTCTTAGTAAGTAATGGTAGGCATCACTGTGGTAAGCAAGGCCAGCATATGATGGGGAAATTCGATTTCTCTGAGAAGCTCTCTTTGGCAGTAATTAGCCAACTTATACCACTTTGCTTTTACAGAAGCTTCTCTGTAATCACATATTTGATCTATTGGGCTATTAGTCATAGACCAATTTCTGTGCTGTGCTGTGAAGTCATATAACTAGCAAATAAACCAGCGATATCCAACAAACAAATCTCTTTCTGTAAATAATCCAGGTTCCATTGTACAGGGAGTAAACAGGTTGCTTTCCATATGACTAGGACTGTTGGCACTTCTGAAAGTCCTACAGAGATCTATAAAGTCTCAAAGGTGTGTAATTAGAGTTAGCTATATAAGTGCCTTCCTGCATCTGGGATGATATACCTAAATTCAACTTTAAATTATGCAAATCAGCTGTTTAACCCTCTGCCATATCCACTTTTTGCAAACNGAAAACAAAAAAAAAAAAAAAAATATATATGTTGTGCATTGCAAGACAAACGAATATATGTATATGTTGTGCATTGCAAGACAAAAGTTGGGCTTCATTCACGACAACTGAAGACAAAGAGGAGAATTAAGAGACTGAGCTTCAGAGCTGAAGAGGTTAAAAGGAATCAAGCCTTCTCAGTGATGAAAGAAAGGAGCAAAAAGGAATCTGGAAAAAATGCAGGCAAGAACAAACCTTAAAACCAGAAAAGAGCATCTGAAGAAAGTCTCAGTCCCAACAGATTTGTGCTGTGGATGCAGACCTCTAAGAGACAGACAGATAGAGGAAGCCTGGAACCTGAGACTTACATTGCCTTGCATTATTTGTGCATACAGAAGTCTCATATTATTTTCCCAAGCCACTGAAGATACAATACATTGTTTTACTAGAAAATCAGCAACTTTTTTGTATTCACAGTCATTTCTCTTAGAAAATTGCTCTGTGGTATTTTGTTACAGACAGATTGAGAGAGAGAGAGAGAGAGAGAGAATGGGATATTCACTAAATTTGAGGAAAAACAAGAGTCTTCAGGTTTTTGTTATTAATTTCCCCCCAGCCTAATCCAATTTCTTAACCAGCTTAGACCCCTTATATTTCTTACATTATTACTTCACAGTGGGTGTGGGTGACTTCCTTGATCTCTTTGGAGAATAAGTTATTTTCCCAGTAATCCCATGGCCTTCAAATGAGGAACTGTTCACCCATGGGACTGCAGGATTCAGAAGGGGGCTGAGCTTGTGCTGTCAGTGCTATATCAGAAGTGCTTTCTCTCTCCTGCAACCTGAGATGCTGAGCTAGGGAGAGCTGGCATTTAAATCTCCTCAGCAATAGATCCCTCTTCTGCGGCTGGCATTGATAGCCCAGTCCTGACACCATATTTATGTGATTTCTCATACACTTTGGTGGTTTTTCTTTGTGCTATTTTTTCTTGATTTTGTTGTTGTTATTGACAAGTTTGATTCCAGTTTTGTTACTTTGTTTCTGCAGGGAGTTCCAGCTGGGACTGTATTTCACGCTTCATGGCTGAAAGCTTGGAAGATCTCTGGTTTAATACAGACAGAATGTAAAGGGTGTTTAACCACAAGTTCTCTTCAAATAATTTTTCTGACTACAGTCTTCTTCTCTTCTTTCCATTTACCTGCAGGTCTCTCATGATTTTGCAATCAATTTCAATGAAGACAACCCAGAATGTGCAGGTAAAACGCACATTAGGACAGACTGCTGTATTTCTGCTGTGTGCAAAATGTGCTTGTATTTTTTATTGTATCCCCTGAGTATTGTTTGAAGTGTTTTTTAAAGAAAACAGCGAGGAGTTTCAAAACCTAACAGACTCCAAGCCATCAGACTTAGCTTTAGAAACCTTAGAAAGTGCCACACATTAATTACCTGAAAAATAGGTCCCTTTGAAAGTACACCATGTTGGACATTCAGCACTTGAACTTCTCCAAATCACTAGTGTTTCTGAAAACTAAAGCCATGTTTTCTAGATCATTCCAGATCTTCAACTACAGCAACATCATAGGTTGTGCAGCTAAGAAGGGCAGGACATGCAAAAAAGCCGGCTGTGCACCTCTGTGATCAAAGACTCCCTCTGTGTAGAGCCAGTTCTTTGGCCAGACCTATAGCAATAGTAGCCTGCTGCAAGTCAGCCTAGCGATGTCCAGCACCAAAGGGTCAGGGCAGCAGCTGAGGACTGCTATAACAGAAGGAAGCATACTTTCATGACAGTGAATGCAGCAGGAGGCTGTTTTAACACAGCGTAAGATATTGGTGTGTTCTAGCAACAATCACTAATCCTCGGTAGTCAGAGGCCAGATTCATGTAGCAGATTTTGTTGTGTGTATTGTATTTGTAAGTGAGGTCTGCAGTGACTGATGCTGTCTTTCTAGGATCTCCTGCCACAATTCACACATTTTGTAAAAGATGAGAATAACAGGACAATAATCTCTAAATAGTCTGACAAGTAATCCCAAGACTAACACTTTATTTGAGAGTCTTGGTCAGATGATCATTGCTGTCTAAAATCCACAGGTTGTTATTCTTCCTTATCCTTCTGCTACCTTCCAAACACTGAAATGGGTGTTTCAAAATGCTCTTCCTGTTCAGATTTTCTAGCTGCTCCTTTCAGCCCTTCTCAGGCTTATTAGTTCAGACATGGTCAGCAGAACATGTTCAGGATGAGAATTAAGAAGCCAAGAAATGAAGTGAGGAAAAGAAGAGAGGACAAGCAATTCAAGGGAAAGAGATATTCAAAGAACTCAGAGTTCACACATCTTAAATGCAAGACCTCTGTTTTCGGTTCAGTGGGCATTCCTGCTTTGTTTTTGCACTTGGATTGTTGGACTGCCCCAGCCTCTGCAGGTCATATGCTTGAAATGTAATTGGGCATAAGTCCTACAGCTGCTTGATGTGTTCACACAGCTTTTTACATTGCTTTTATGGAGTTAAAAGAAGCTGAAATTACATGTATGCATCTAGATGTGCCTGTAAGCTTGTGAGCCAGCTTGAAGTTGAGATTTTAGTCACACTGAGAATGTGGGGTTGAGGTGGGTAAGCAAAACAGACCTCAGAATTTTGTCTGAACCATCATATTTTAAAATGTAATTAGCTTGCCTGCTTCTGAACACAGACACCTTGGCATCTACACAGGGCCTGATCTGTTTAAAACATCTCAGTTAACAATGGTTAGTATTAAATGATAACATATTATGCATGTAGCGTTAGAATATAGCTTTGTTTCCCTGTCTAAATGCAGGACATTTCTGACCTTCTGCGTACCTCAGGAAAAAAAAGCCCTAGCACTCTACGCAAAGAACACTTTTTTTTATCCCCCCTTTGCTGCCTCTTTTGAGTCCAAGGCTAATCCTTTTCTCATGCTGACATTGTTACATAATGATTTGTATTGACTGACTGGTACTTGAAATGGCTGTCTCATCTATATAGTGCCAGCAGCAGGTCAGAGGTTGGACAGACAAGCCCTCTGCAAGTAAAGAACTTACCATCCATACCATACTATGTATGCAAAATAAAATGTAACAATGGAAATGAGAGGAGGTTAAAAAAAAAGGAAGGATCTGCTCTATGAGCTTTGTGTTGGCTTATGTCACTTAATATTTGTTACGTATTTAAACTTTATTTGGTTCTTTGCATAAGACTCGGTTATCTGATAAGTTAACCCATCACCTAAAAGGAGTTTTAGGGCTAAGGAGAAGATGATTGCAGCACGAAAGAAGGCCCGAGAAGAAATTTTCCAGCGCTCACACATGCATCTACGAGACATAAAAAGCACTTCTTTGTCCTAAATGATACCATTTAAAATAATGTCCATCTGGATGAAAGCAAGAAAAGGAGACAGATCAGAAAACATGTTGTTTAATCATCTGCTGCAGCGTGCTCATCACCTGCCTGTCATGGATGCTTGATTATTTCCTACCGCCAATAGTTCTGTGATGTTTTCTAGATGGTCTCACTGTATTAGGTGACACAGAGAGCAGTAACACCAGCATATCATGTGGAGAGAGGATGCAAGAGTGCTTAGTGCTTAGTGACCACACTATTTTTCCTTGTACAATGTAGCAGCCAGAAAACTTACTTGCCAGAAAACAAAGGAAAATTGCTGAGGAGTATCTTGCTTTAAACCAAGAAACAGAGGTTGGATCCAATATAAAAAGTATGACTCTAATTTGCTTTTGAGGAATGAAATCCCTTTCTCTGTGGAAGTAGTGAGCTTTTGCTGGCACAAGGTAGTGTGAAGCATCATCCTACATTGAATAAGGACTGTTTATTGATATGAAGATCACTGGAATTCATAAAATACAGATATCCTCACCTTTCTTCCCCTATTATCATTTCCATTATTGAAAATTTTAGTATTTATAGCTTTATATTTAGTATTTTTATAGCCTATTATATTTATAGTCTTATACTTAGTATTTAGTCTTGATTGTCTGAGGAAGAAAGTGGCAACCTCTAATCTGAATGAATGCTTCTACACATGCATGCATTTTACATGCATCTTAAACCCATATATATATGCATACACTGTATTTCATCAGCGCTATTGAAAGTGGATTCCATTTTAAAATGTAGAGTTGAATTGTGAAGAAAAACGCACATTAGCTCTCCCTACAAAGCAAGCCACTCACATATCCTGTTGGATTTGAATATATAAGAACAGTAGATATTTCTAAAAGATATTAATCTGAGATAGCGAACAAGAAATTATGTTTCCAGAACATGTTTCTTTCTAAGATGAAAGCAACTTTCTGACATGAACCACGCTAAATCTGTGTGGAACGCAGGGAGTAAGGTTTATCTCATACTGTTTTAATGCATTAAAAAAACCTACAGTGTATCTTGTCATCATCTTAGGGAAGATTTATGAGGCATTCATGCAAGATCATTAAGTATATGTAATGAAATCCTTAGCAGGTTTAAAATTGGGAGTTAACAAAAGGTCAGTTTTGCAATATGTAATTTAGTCCCTGGAATTACGAAGGGAAATTTTGTAGCATTACTCTACATTTTAGCCAATCTTAGCTATAATTGGAGCATGTCCTTTTGTCTGTGTACACTGCAATGGAAAAATATGTTTGTAACTATCTATAAAGAGAGAAGACTGCGTCCTCCACCATTTTTTCATAGGAGGTTCAGGTGTACTGTTGTAAAGCAATTACAGCTCCCTGTGATTTGTTAGTAACGGGTCTGCACCCATATATCCTGTAAACATGGTTGAGTAAAACCTCATAAGTGAGCTAGTCTCAGTGCAAACTGAAACTGGCTTAGGTTCTTACTGAAGTCATTTCATTCTTCAGCATCCTTTACAAAGCTCTTCAGTCTATCACATTCTTTCCAACTTTAGACCTCTAATCCTTTAGGTCTGGTAAGCTGGGAGTTCTGAATGCAGAGGCTAATGTGCATCACTTCAACAAATCCTTCTTCTCAATGATTGAAAACACCAATTTCAATCCTGTGATCTGTCAAGTGTGTCAGCGGAAGTCTGTTCTCCCTGGTCTGGCTATATATCCTGAAATGAAAAAGCCAAAAATAGCTAGTTCTCCATCAAAACTTCTTCACTAAAGCTCATTTTTCTGTAGACTGCAAAGCATCCTGCTGTTTCTTCCAAGATTTCACAGCTTTTGGTCATAGTTGAATTCAACCTGTGAGCAATTATGCAAATTCACCCTGAAAAATTATTTTCTTAGCACAGGGGAGTCAGGTATTTGAAAAGATGTTTGAATTCCTTGACAGCTCTATGTTGTAAGTACAAAGGGCAAATTTGCTGGTAACTACCATGATAAGCAGAAATAAATATTTATCTGAAGAGGAGGAGAGAGAAGTGTTGAAGTGTTTTTAATTTGTGTCTACTCTTTTAGCATGAATCTTAGCTGGTGATCAGGAAGTGATCACTTACACCTTGAATTGAGAAGGATGGAAGCTATTGCATTGCAAGCTGATACCTGGAAAACAGACATTAAAAACTGCTGGGAAGGAGAAGCATGGTATAATGAATTATATATTACAAACTAGATTCAAGGCAGCTAGGGACAGCTTCTCGGAAATTATATGAAGTTGTTAGTCCTTGCTAATCATGTGATTTTCTGAATTTATTCTTTAAGAACCTGCCTTTTATTTACATTTTAAATTAGCATGATATTGGTGGTATGCTCCACATTTATTTGCCTTTTGTGTGGCTTTTCATGCCAGGAATACAAGGTGTTGTGGAAGCTTATCAGAGCTGCCTTCCCAAGCTGCAGCTGTATGGGCCAACAAACATTGCTCCCATCATCCAGAAGGTGGCAAAATCAGCATCAGAGGAAACCAATACCAAGGAGGCTTCGGTAAGGGCATAATGCTGTGTTTGGCTTTTTTCTTGTCGTATGATGGATCTCATGTAGGCCATCAAAACAAGGCCTTTTCGTGTATGTGAATCATGCTGTCACAGTTTTCACTGCCTTCACAGAAAGCAGCTTGAGTCTGTGTCAGCTGGAGCAGCGTTTCTAGCCTTTATAGCTTCGATAGTCACAACTTTAAACTCTTCCCCCACTGTTCTGTTTCCTGCTTTTAGAGCTGTTTTACTGTAACACACTCAGTTCTTCACTGTAGAAGCATAAATGGCACCACTAAGGTTACAGAGATTTAGGGGCCAAGCCCTAAAATGTTGTTCATACAAGAAGATGAGTTCAAATGTTTCCCTACACAGACTACCCAATTTCAAGTCTCCAGCAGAGGCTGTACTAAAACTTTTTTGTTCAACTAGGGTATATTTCCAACCATTCCTTTGAAAACTGTAGTGATGCAGTTTTCAGTTTGCTATTACTGACATGGAGTATCATGTGCCTTTTAGAAATCAGGAGACAAGTCTGTTAGCCTGCATCTGATACAAAACCTATTACAGATTTCTTGGGCTAAAAGACTTAAGCATAGATCATGTTTTAAATGTATGTCTTTGAAATGCATTAGGCTTATTTTTCTCCTGCCTTCCAGGCGGAATGGGAGAAAGGGAGAATGAGAGAATTGGAACGAATATGTGAGTGAGTAGGTCTGAAACGTTTACAAGAGCTGTGCTGTGGGAGTAAAGGATGTAAGAGAGAACTTGTATACTGCAGCAAGAAAAATGCCTATGTATAGGAACAGAATAGAGCTGTACATTGGCATGCATCTCATCACCAGGCCTAGAGCTTTCTCTGAGCTTTCTTCATGTGCTGAGCCTTTTTTTAAGTCCTATTAAGGCAGCAGTTCCCGAACACGTCTGTTCATGAGTCTGGGCTTGTGATTGTCACTCCACTGCTGTTTCCGGGATCTTGATAGTATTTAGGGTCCCAGTCCTAAAATGGGGAATTGCTATGTTTGAATTTCCATACCCACCTAATCCTGAGGTGGCTCGCTCTGTTCCCAGTGCTGCCTCTGAACTAGTATGTCATATTGAATAAGTTGCTTCATTCTTCTAAACCTAAGCTTCCCCTCCTTCTGTTTGAAAAACAAATTAATTTATAGCATGAGTCTTCAAGATAAAGTTTTCTCCCTGCATGTTTTGTTTTATTCATGGGAGGAGGTGATGAACGGTACACTTTGAGTTTATATAGCTGTGTATACATAAAGTTTAATGATGTTTAGTGTGTTGGTATTGCTCCTGCAGAGTGACCAAATTCTATGACCTGTTCATTTTTCCTATAAATGCACGTTTGTTAAATGACTCCACCTGCCTAACAATTCATAAAGGATCCAAGTGAGAGTCCCTCTTCCCCACTACCAGGTGAAGACATGTCATAGCCCATGATCCCAGTTCAGCGGGCTTTGGAGTTTTGGGAAAGAAATGACAAGTGCACAAAATTGCTTGCTTTCCTTTAGAGAATGAGAAAACCTCTCTTCAGGACTCTGTATGAAGTGTTTGAAGATGGATATATTCCTCCCTGCACATGCCCTTGCTCTCCTCAGGGACCCCATTACTCTGCAGAATGCAGTAGACCTGCCATGGTGTGGTGCTTCTCCTGCAGCCAGCAGTGGGTCACCCCCCAGCTTGCAGACGGCTGCACCCATCCCACTTGCCTGTTAGCAAAGCTACTCTGCAAAGTGCTGTCATAGCCTCCCTGACAGCTCTGCTACAGGCTTGCAACGCTTCAATACCCCATTCCTCCCTGCCTCCCACTGGTTCCCAAAGGGAAGAAAAATGTAATCGGAAACTGTCAGCAGAAGTGATTGTGTAGCAGATGGAAAATAGGGCTAGTGAGGATCTCAGGACTATTCCAGACTTCCCAGCCAAAGTCCTGACTCTCCCAGCCCTAGCAGCTAGAAACCCCCTTTTCTACACTGTGCATGCCTTGGCTCCCTCTGGTTCCTGGAAATTACCTGAACTACAGCTGAACTCCAGAAGAGGAGAAATTAGTAGCTGAGGAGGTTTGCATGGGAAATGCACTTAACTTTTGTGTCACTGTAAAGGCTCTATTTAAAAAAGTCCATGAGTGAGTTACCAGAAACACTTTTATACTAGAAAAGGGCAAGCAGCTTTGGAAGATTAACTAATGCTATAATTTTTCACTTCTTGTCCAACAACTTCAGCAATATTTCATCTTGCTGATTCTGACGGATGGCGTCATCACAGACATGGCTGACACCAGAGAGGCCATTGTCCATGCCTCTCACCTTCCCATGTCAGTCATCATCGTCGGGGTGGGGAACGCTGATTTTAGTGACATGCAGATGCTGGATGGCGATGATGGGATCCTGAGGTCTCCCAAGGGCGAGCCTGTGCTTCGAGACATTGTCCAGTTCGTGCCATTTAGGAACTTCAAACACGTAAGCTGACTTTTCCATCCATTCCACAGAAAGGTGAATGTATATAACATATAGTGAATGGTCCCTGGGGCTGGGCCTAACTTTGGATGGGCATGAAGCGTTTAGTAAACCTATGGCGTTATTGTGTCAGAAATGGAGAAAAAAATGAATACGGAATGAAATGTGCTCCATTAGTGAGATGGTGAGGGTGGGGAAAGAAGAGATGGGGCAGAATCCATGTGCTTCTTGTGGTGCTGGTCCTTACCTCCATTTTCTCCCTGATTTTAGTTTGGTTGCCCTCCCTGACTTATTTTTCCTGGTGTCTCTTTTCCATTCTCTTTGCATCTGTTCTATTAGGACTACTGTATTCTGCTTTCCATCCCTTCATTTCCACAGGCAGCTGAAATGGCTGTGGATTTGTACTCACAGTGTTCCCCAGGAGGCTGTTTCCTTATTGAAATTTAGGTCCCTAAGTTCTCAAAGGCAGGACTATCCCCCCACAGCATCCTGGTTGCCTCCAAACCCTTTACCCAAATTCTGTACAAGAACAAATCCAAGGAAGTGCCCTTACTAAGAGATTCCCTGTGCCCCCAGCCAGATCTTCCTGTCTGAGCCCAGCATGGTGTAGGTGACACTCTGTAGAAGAGGAAGGGAGAGGCCCAGCATTAAATTGCCAAATTTGAAATAATCCTTTGGCCATGTACTTTTCTCTTCAGTCACCTGCCCTACATTGCAGCGTCTGTCCCAGGCACTTTTTCAGCAACTGCACAGAGACACTGTTCACCCACAGAAGGAGCTTTCCCACACACAGCCAGGTTTTTCAGGGCCCTTTTCCTCCATAAGGAGGCATGGCAGGGTTGCTGTGTTCCTCTCCAATGCTGATCACGTCCCTTTCCCTCTCTTTTTCCATCTTTCTCTCCCTTCCTTCCCCTCATTCCTTCTGTTATATTTAAGTGATTCTCCAGACTGGTTTTTTTGCTCACCTCGGTGTCTAAGAAGGATATCCTTGGCATTTGATTTGAAAATTTCTTTACCCCACAGTGTAACTAACTTCTTATCCTCATGAGACTGCCTTTTCCCATCTGCTCTCATACGCTAGTGATCCTTAGATCTGGATTTGTCACACAGAAGTTTTCAACTCTGGGTTGGTTTTGGTCTGCATATGGATTTGCAGTGCTTACATTCCTTTAGTTTTTCTAGGCTTTTTGTTACCATGGGAGATTTTTTTTTCCATTTTGCTACTTCCAAACTACCTTAATTTTATTTTCCTCTTCTCAGGAGTTGTTCTTTTTTCTCACTTCAAAGTACAATTTTGCCATGTTTGTCTTAGATCTAGATGTACTTCTTACTTCCACAAACTCTACTGAGGAGCAAGAGAAACAGACTTGTTCCTCTTTTGCCTTTACATTTACATAAACAATGGATCTTCATATGGTGTAAAACTCACCTTGTGCTATTAGCTGGGTGATACCATACCAAATGACTGCAGATTTGTCACTGAATTGTAGATACATACATTTCTATGTTGACAGTGCCACTCAGTCACCATTAAGTATCTGCTGGAACAAAGTATGAGGATGACCTGCTCATGGCTTGTGATTCTCCTTCATCAGATAATCACAAGTGTATAATGCTGCACTGTAGTCTATTGTAAAAGTGTCGAGAGGCAAGTTATTTACAGGCTAGTGCTAGACCTACTTTCAATTAGTTGAAAATATGTTTCTGCAAGGAACTGGCAAAGCCAGCTGCATTTGTTATTTTTAGTTTCATTTTGTGATTTTATAACAAAGTTGAAATCATCCTTGATTGAATAGATTAATGCTGACAGTTGCAGTTCTGGGCACTGAATATATTGTGCCTCTGGTGTTAACTTGTGAGTGATGCTATGTGTGATTTTAATTGCTAGTATTGGTCAAATGACAAGCATATATTATTTTTAGCTCTTTTAGATTAACTTCTCCGGTACTGGGAGAGGATAGCAATGTTAAAAATTTATTGCTCTTGTTAAATAGTGATATTTTTCTCCCCCTTTCTCTCAGTAGCAGAGATAATATAGATATAGAGATAGATTATGTACTTGCTATATCAGAAAAGTCAATATATCTTATGCAACTTGATATTTAGTCCGTTTATTGTGATCTTTCAGCATTTCAACAAATGTCAGTGTAATGGATGAGTGCCCATAACAATAGCCACTTCTGGTTGAATTTCTTTATTGTCATATCCCAAATAATATCTCTCTCTGAACAAAGTCACATTCACAGCTATCTTGCTTACTTATCCTCAGCACAAACAAAAGACCATGCCTTTTGCATCAACTAGTGAAATAATTTTTCATGGTAGAAATTAGTGTGATGTTTTGAATCAAACTTTTTTTTTCCCACAGAAAAATGCAGATTTAACCCATTTGGGAGATTTTTACCAGACCAGTTCTGATCACACGCAAGAATTACCATAAATCAGCATATTACATTTGACAGCCTTAAGTAAAAGATGTATTTAGTTAAAAATCATGTCCCTTTTGTCAATGTACTTTGTGTTTAGTTTTGGTATTTAGGATGTTCAACTATTAAGTAGAAAAAAATGTTGAAGGATCTTTTTAGAAAGACTAGAAAACATTTTATAATGTTCATAGATTTTTCTGATAAATCAAGTATTTATTTATGCCGAAATCCATATTACCCATACTACTGATGGAAGGAAGGAAGAAAATGTTATTTGTGAGCAATTATTTTTTGTTTTGCTGGAACAGTAAACCAAAATTCATTTGGAGTCAACCCAAACAATATTTTTTTTCATTACTTCAATTCTCAGGTCAGCCTGGAACTCAGAATCTCATATCTATCCAAAGAGATCAAAAATAATATATCCAAAAGCTGCTTCTGTGAGAAAATTGAAAGGAGGGAGAAGGAAGTTGTAAAAATAACCTATAGAGTGAATCCATTTTATAAGTCTGACTTCAGAGAAGGTTCTGATCCTGCATGGCACTTATATAGGCATTTAACACATTTCAATTAGTTACAATTATTCACATACCTAAAACCTCTTACCCACTTTAGTGTTTTACTGGCTCAAGACCCAAGGTAGAAAGAAAGCTTTATTATAGGGTTTTAATCTCCTACATGATGTAGGGTATCGGGAGTACTTCAGTAAAGTATCTTACCTTTTTCACTCTCTCTTTAAGGAACATCTTTGAAGCTATAAAAATAATAATCATCATTTTAGTGATCCTTGGCAAATCCTGTAATTGCAGAGGCTTGATAAAATCAAGGTAACCATTACTGTTTAAAAAAATGTCCATGTGACATGCAGTTCACTACAGGGGAACATAACAAACAAAGGGATAATATTTTCCCTGAACCCAAGTGAATTTCTTCTCTCTATAATTATCACCACCCCAGCAATGTGAGTGTCCTTCACCTGAAACTGTAGAACAGTGATGCTCACAGTCACTGAAATGTAGTTGAAGAAAATCACCTGTCTCAATCCATTTGCAGTCATATTTTAAGAGCTGAAATTGTCGGCCTTTAGGATGCATGATATATTTACTGTGCACAAAATCTGATGCCACAGGTAGATTGTATTCCACTCTGCATAGTATTTAATCATAAAGGCTAACAACTGTGACTTAATAACACATATATCACAAATGAGTGTGGAAAGCACAGCTCTTAAGCACTGCAAGGAGGAATGTTTTGCACAATGTATTGTAATTAAAGATTAAGCATGGTGAAGCTATAGAACTGAATCAACAGTCATTTGTAATATACACCAATTACCATCATAGGGGATTATTTTCCTGCCGCTGGCTGATCTGGTTGTTGTGTATTAGCCATCAGTTGAGAACTCTTCATCTTGAGGTGTTTATTGCTAGGATGCTCTTTACGCATAGCAGTTAAACAGCAGAGAAAATGTTACAGTAAAACATTAATGTACCATCTGTGTTAAAAACCCAGTGAAGGTAACCCTAACACAGTACTGCTGAACTGGGGCTGGTTTTTAGCTCAGAAGTTACTGGGTCTGATTCTTACTTACACAAATGCTGCTTTGTACCATCTGGTCTAGAAGTGAGAGTGCTTTACCACCACAAAAGTATGTAAGGTACAGGTGGCCCAAATCATCAGACAGGAAATCACCGCTAACCCTGGTTTTGGGATGCTCCGTGCTAGAAAGAGCCCTGGGACCAACAGACATCACCAGCGTGATGAAACTCTGTAAAGCAAAAGTTGTCCATGTTCAGATTGAAGCACGGAGCCAAGCCAGCTACCCGAGGGCAACTCTGTGTGGGGCCACATGTTGCCTGTGAGCACAGTAATTTTGTTAGCTTAAATCTAGGCTTTTTCTTCACATGCATGTTGGGCTCAGTTGACTCCTCAAGTGGCGGTAATTGAGCCTTGCATCTGAGCCCTGACAGAGCCTGTTCTGAAGGGCTGACCCTTCGTTCAGGAAGAATGGATGTAGCGTCAGAAGGGAGAGAAGTGGCAACAGGAGGATGACGCAGAGAGATGAGTGTTGGCCCAACGTTCAGACACGCGGACTACACGTGAACCAGAGAAGCTGGTGGCAAGTGCTCCTGCCCAGCATTTTTAAAGATAGAGCAGAGGGAAGTTTCCTGATTGCTAGGGCTTGTGTGTGCAGCGATGGCCCAGGACTTTTCGCCCACTCCCTGTTTTTACCCTTTATGTAGGGTTGTATTTTTGGTAAGATGGCACAGAGGCAAGCTAAGGTATATACAGCTTTGGCACACTGGGAAGGAGATTAAAAAAACAGTAATTCTCAGTAGCAACATAGAAATCAGCCATTTGCCTGATTCCAAGGGGTATTTTCTGCTGATTTCAGTGAAAACAGGTTTAGGCAAGAACAGGGCAACTGTAGAAAACCATGCATTTCACTTTGAAGGATTAAAATAAATGGGTTCTGTTACTGTGTAACACCTGAGAACAGTTGCTGTGCTGTCACAAAATATGGGCTCTGCTTTGCCAGTTTGTTCATGCAGAAATGTTCCAGGGTTTTTTACCTGCTCAAATATTTTGGTATAAATGTCCCAGTAGGGAAATAGTGGTTCATTTTATTCATTACTAATCACATATGTGACTTGAAATACCAAAATAGAAAAAAGAGTTTTGTTTCTAGTTTTGCTAGCATTATCTTTGTATTTTTAGTATTGTAACATTTGATGCTGGAATTCATAATAGCCCAGGGGCTTTCTGCACCCCTGGATTAGCTTGCCTATGAATAGTTTACCATTTACATACTATGTAAGCCTCATTTTAAGACTCTGGAAGAATAAGGATCCCACCCCATGAAATAGAGGAGGGCAATAAATAGTCAATACAACTACTTTGCGACATGATTGTTTTGAAACTGGCTGACAATATTACAGGCGGTGAGGTGGGAAGTGTTCATTAGTGTGGGAAAAAGTACTTGGTGCGCAGAATAAATTTGACCCAGCCACTGGTTGAGGAGTTCCCATGCATCGTCTGAGCTGCAGTGTGTGATCCATGTGTGCTCTATCTGGAGATAAGCACATTAGTTTAAACCTCTCAAACTGACGTTTAATCGTTTGCATTTTTACTGCATTTTTGTGGTGGGCTCAGAGGGAACATGGTTGGGCAGGCTGGCTCTGGGGGGCTTGGAATCAGCTCTCACCAAATACTTAGAAACAAGCAAATCCAAAACACGGGGCAGCAGGGTGCTATTGGGCTGCATGGGAGATCAGGACTACAGTTTTGTCACTGCATTCAGGGGCTGAGGAAAATCCCTGCAGCACATGCAGGTAACAGTTGCCCACAAAACATCCGCAGGCCCCACTGTTTAAAATGAAGCATTGTCAGGGTGTGAGGTAGCAACTGTGTGTTGTAGATGGAGGGCATGGTTTCTCATTGCACTGAGGGGTAGCCCTCCTCCCTGCCTGGGGCGAAAGCCAGTGGCCATCTCTATATCCATCTCCACGTTTCAGGGTCATCACTTCTTGAGTCTGGTTGACACCCACCATTTATACGTCGCAGGAACAGCTTTAAAGCTTCCACAAAGCCTAGGATTGAAGTTTTCTCGTGACCGTGGTTTAATTCCAATGAAAACAAAATATTTTTTATTGGATTAAAAACTTCCCTAGCCATTAAAACACCATGCCAGATCCTGAAGAGCAAATGGTGATGAAGGCCTCCCTTTTACAGTGATGTCCATTCATGTTCAACTTGAAGCTCTGCAGGGTTGCTCACTGAGTACTGATGAATGCAGTCTTTGCAGCCCTTTTCATTGCGATATGATGCTCTCGCAGAGTGCAGGGAAGTTCAATTACCCTGAACTTAAAATAGCCCAAAGGGACCTGAAAAACATGCAGAACACTTTTGGCTTTAGTGTACTTTCAGGCAGCTACAGCTACAAGCCCAAACTGACTCACAAAATGAGTTTCCAGCAATAGTGCCACTCACTGAGTCTTTTTTGTTTTCCATTTCTGTACCATACTTCCTCCCTTGATCTCATGGCACCAGTGCCTATAAAACCCATGGCACTTCTAGCAGAGAGGCAGGTTAACACTTGTGTTTTCTACCATTTCCTGCAGGCATCCCCAGCTGCTCTAGCAAAAAGCGTTTTGGCTGAAGTTCCAAACCAAGTCGTGGACTATTACAATGGCAAAGGGATAAAACCAAAATGTATGTCAGAATACGAGTCTTCCAGGACACTAGCTCCATGAACCTGCCTGCACTCTTTTACAAAATTAAAAAAGAAAAATGCTACTGTCTACAACTACTGTACTTAAAAATGAAACAAAAAATAGCACGTTTTGGTGATTTTTAACTAAAATAAGCATTTTTTTTGCATGTGTCGCCTAAAGGCTTAAATCTGTTAAGCAGTTGTATTGTTGAAAACTTTTTATGAGAAAAAAACATCCAGGAAAAGAAAAAGTGAACTCTTTACATTACAGCATGTCGCCTTGAAATAAAAAGTTATCTGTATCTGTTTTTTATACAGGTTTGTTGAAATTTTGCTAAATTTCTTATCTTTACACTGTAAAGCATTTTGAAATATTTATTGAAAGTCGATAGCCAAAATGTCTTTGGTTTAATCTGCTATGAACTGAGAGATTTTTCAAAATGGCAGATGCATGGACTGTATTTTGCATGTTTAAAATAAAAACAACACAGTTTTGCAGTTGTTGTCTTTATTTCTCTCTCTGCCACAAGGCTGCCTGCTTTCAACTTCCGTATTCCAGAAGAGGGTAATAAAGTGTTTCAAGAGATACCTGGCCTGATGCATGGGCATTTCTAACGTTAGCAGCTTATAACATGGGCACCCAAACATGCCCACTCAATCTGTGGCCTGAGTAGCAATTTTTAAAAAGCCTGACACATCCAGCTCTTATGAAGGGTTCAGACCGTAGCTGTAAACAGATCTGGCTTGCAGGGCATGATCCATCAGGATTGCATGTCTTAAAATATGCCCACTTAATCCAAACGATCTGGCTGGCTTTCGAACAGGTTCTATTTTGGCTACCCAAATTTATAATCTCTTATGTTTGGGAATTCTTATTTTGTTTCATTTGTATTTTTTAATCTCACACCCAATATCCAACTTTGCGGGACACATTTTCCGAAAGAAATTTTGCACAGCCTGCTTTTGTGACAACCAGTGATTTGTAACTTCACGCACACACAGATCAGTTGTGTGTGATAGAAAAACCGGTTTTGTACCTAAAGAACATTCAAGCCACCTTTTTTTTTAAAACAGGACACACAAGGACAGATTGGCAGTGGATTGATCTTTCCATTGAAATATTTATGTATATAAATGACGAAATTAGATCATTGTTATTCTTAGTGTTTGAATTTTGGCTTCTTCATTTGCTAAAAGACAATAGTGAAAGATGTGACTTGTTAGAAGTTAAGGATAAAATTTGACCAAAAATAATTAGCTTGGGATTGTCCAAAGGGCATGACTTTGGATGAGTTGTGCTCCCACTGCACTGAAACATTGATTGTTGATTGATGAAACATAATTGAAAATATTATTGTTGCTAGTTCCAGAAGAAGCTGTTTTGGGCCAGCGCTGAATATTTTGGAAAATCTCACCCGTGAGCAAGGGTTTTTGGTTTTAGAAATATGTATTTTTAAATGAGTTTGCAGGTAATGTAGAACTCTAGCTCCCTGATTCTCCTTCAGAAGTAACTTCCATGGGATCAGCTTTGATTGATGATTTTGTACCATAAAATGAAGGCAATGGGATAGCCAAGATGCATGGGGCTGTCTCCCCAGCACATTCAGTTCTGCTCCATCTATATCCTGCAGCACAATCGTTCACGCTTGCTAGTAAAGATTCCTTCAGCTGACCAGATATTGAACAGCAGCCAGTATTACTTGGTCATAGGTATAAATTGTCTGAAGATGTCCCAACTGATAGATCTCAAATTCACATTTCCATTTAATGGCTGACTGTTCATTTGAGAGCTTACCCCAGCAGGCTGCACATCTCTCCCTCTGTGGGTATATTTCAGCTGGAACCTACTGTGATTTTTCCTTATAACTCATACACCACTTTGCGTNTTCCCATTTCCCCCCTTTTTTCTTTCCTTTCCTATTCTCAGAAGGAGCATTTTCTAGCTGTTAAAGCACATGACTGAAAAATCAATGACTCCATGCTCTTTGCTCCTCCAGTATCTTATTTCGTAATCTTGGGCAAGTCGTTTAACTTTTCTGTACCTCAAATTCCTCATCTGTAAAATGAAGGTCACTGCCATGTATTCATAAATATCTCACAATAGTACTGGGGGACTTTAATATTTGAAAAGTGATTTGAGATCCTCAGAGGTATGATGGTGCTCTCACCACATAAAGAGTATTACCCTGGGCATGGATGTAGGGATGTAATGTACAGCTGAGGAGGGGTTAAGCCTTTTCTTTATTACTTGCCAGACTGAAGGAAAGTAAAAGAAAGCTTTCAGCAAGAAAAATTAGGAATCAGATAAATTGTGCTTCTGGTACATACGATCTTTGGCTAAACTGATTTTTTAAGTATTTATAGTTACATGGAATTGGGCAGTCACAGCTGTTCATTAGCAGAGGTGTTACAAGGTGCTTCTATAATGTAGCATCACATAAAATGCAGAGATCAACACGTGGTTGTTCAGTGGTTATTGTATGCTCAGCTATATAAATCATCAGTCATTTTCACGTATGTAGGTGGTCTATACAAATGTCTCAAAAGAATCACAGTTGCTGCAGGTCTTTCTGTTTACTTCACAGAATCCAGATTATAAATGTTGTCTACTTAAAACCAAATCATTATCAGTGGTAATATAGATCAGCAATTCTGTAGCAGCCCTCAAGGTATTTGAAAAGACATCTCCATGATATTGAAAAATCAATTGGAAATCTCCTTCAATCTATATAGACTCCAACATGTAAAACAAACACGTAATAGTGTGGTGAGCTGGTATAGGAGAATGCACAGAAGACAAAACTAGCCATATGGTAAAGGCTTTCTAATGAGGCTTTGAATGTTATTTTCATTGCTTCAAGTTACTCAGTGCAGTAGGATAGTATGGGCTTTGTGCAAGGTAATATCATTAAGTATACGAATATATCTCTGAAATGGCATTTTTTCTCCTGTTTTATCTACTTACAGTTTTAGCGAGGCCATTCTGCCTTTAGGCAGAACTGCCATCAATTTTTCTCATAGATTTTTTTATGCAAATTTAAACTTCTACTGCCTTTTGATGGTTCATTTTAAATTCTAAAAAGTCCTTTAAAATAAATTATATCTTGTCCTTTTGAGGTAATTGATGATCTAAAATATCTTGTCTGCATCCTGCAATCCTGCCTTCCTTTTCACTGTCTCTCAAATCCAATTCAAAACCCAAAAGTCTCAGAATACTCAAAGGTGTTCGTGATCCCTATTAGCCCAAAATACATTAACATCTATAATTCTTGAGCCAGATACTGAGCTGAGTTGTATTTTTAGTTGTGTAGGGGAAACTAATTAAAAAAAAGCACTAATAGACAGCTAATTGCTTATTACCCTAAGGTAAAACCTACCTGTGTAAAGTTTTTACCATGATAAGCAATATACTGTTCTATAGCATTTGATGAAAGAGTCTACAGGTATGAAATGAAAATGAAATTATAATAATAGTACCACTTTAAAACATGTCTTTCAGTCTCCAAATATCACAGGTACACAACTGATGACAGCTAAAAGGTTTACAGTTTGATCCGTTAGAGACCTGCTGAGTGGGATGGAGAACAATGGTTTAAGCCAAGGCTTGCTGCAGGTTGCAGATGATATTCCAAAACACAGAGGTGGAAGGCCCCTGCTCTGAGCAGATTTGTATAACAGAGCCCTGCAGGTCTGCAACACTCAACTACATCCCTTGGGTATACCCGTGCACCAAATACTGTGATAGAACGATGTGAGGCTTAGTGAGCATCCTTATTGTATTGCAGTAAGATCTTTGCTGACGAGTTAAACAGAGCTGCCTCCTTCAGCTTGGCTCTCCAGCTGCTCAAGCAGGACATGGCTTACTCACAGAAAGAACCCAACTGGTTATTCAGATTGACCTTTCTCACTTGGGATTACGGGTCTTGCAGTTACACCTGCTATGTAAATCTAAACTCATCTCCAACCTTTCTAGAGTGAAAGAGGTACTAGACAAACTCACTTTACTCCTAAGTAGCATGGACATTTCAGGCACAAAACATAGGTACATTAACGCTCACATTTTTTGGAATGGGAAGGATAAGCTGGAGGACTCCTAGGATAAGGTTACACTTCTCAGGTTGTTTTTTTCCCTTTATTTACAGGAAGCGCCATTTGCCACAGAGAAAATACAGGAGTGTGTGTGAAAGCTGTTGGTAGTTTTCTGGATCACAACTGTGGGTGCAAACACCAAAATTCTCCTCACTGTTACTCACTCTGAGGTGCCTACAGCCTCTCTTGGATCTGGTTAGCTGGCCACAAGCCTCAAGTGCAACACACACACACACACACACACACACCCCCCACAGTGGGGAAGAAAACAGAGAGGCAGGCTAAAGAGGAGAAGCAATGACAGACTTTGGCTGGCCATGCTGAATGATCACGTATCTTTAAAATTCCGTTGAAACCAAAAGGGAATCTTGGGTTCATACCCCCTCGCTATCCTGCCCAGTGTACTGTCAGCTGTGCTGGTCCCCTGCTCAGAAAAAAAAAGGCGAATTAATTCTGAATACAGATGAAAGCCAGATCCCACTGAAGCCAGAGAGGCAGACGTACCAGCCCTGTGCCAGGCTGCCCAGAAATCCCCTGCGGGGCCCGCCTGCGTTAACTTTACCAGTAATGTCGCTAACTACAACATGAAATCTAAGACTTGCCACAATCATTGCCCTCCCACCCTTACGAGGCCTACCTACTCGCCAACTTCACCCACCACTGGACACTCTCCCTTACCGACGCTTATTTGTTGGATTTGGCCGGCTCATGGCCGGAATGGAGGCACGGGAGCGCTGGCACTGCTGGCGGGGTCAGGAGAAAGGGTGCCCACGGCTGTTTCTGCACATCCTCTCCCACCACCCCCTTGGGTGGTCTTAAGCCCCATCGGCCACGGGTGCTGCAGCCCTGACCCGCGGAGCCTTCGGGCAGCACTCGCCCGCGGGCACGGAGAAGCCCAACCGGCCGCCTGCCGGGGCCGAGTTCAGGGCCGCAGGGCAGGTGCCTTCGCCTGGAGGGGTTACCTGTCCCCCTGGGCCGGTTTGGGAAGCCGCTGGGGCCAGCGGTGTGGAGGAAGGCTGGCGCACGACCACGTCTTTTTGTTGGTTCGAGAGTTTTTGTGTTAATTTTGAGTTAACCGCCTTCCGCCGCCGGGAGCGCGGGCCGGAACCTTCTTTGCGAGGCAGCACGGAGGGTTTTCAGCGTCGGACCAGGCGGCGCCGGAAGCCAGCGGCGGCTCCACCAACGGTCGCGGTATGGCAGGCTCGGGGCTGCTNAGAGTGGGGGTGGAGGGGGACCCGGCCCCTGTCGCAGCCCCGGGGTGACGGACGCCTCGGCGGCGCCTCTGGTCCCCACCGCTTGGAGAGGCCTCTCGGTGCAGCCTGTTGGCAGCGCCCGGAAAGTTTGCACGTGCAGAGGCGGTAGGGTCCCGGTTTCCTGCTGGGGCGGTATCTTTGCTTCATTCTGAGTGACTTGACCTGCTGTGTTTTGAGTCACCTGGGCCAGCTGTTACAACTAGCCACGTGCGTTCGCTAACTGTATTGTTAAATACTCTGTTTCATTGTGCTTGCAGAGCATTGAGGAGCATTCAGGGTTTTCTTAGCCCTCACAAAAATTACGGCAGTACAGTGAACTGTTTATCAGTGAATGTAAAATCAGAGAGTTGTTGGGGCTGGAAGGGAGCTCAGGAGGTTTCTAATCTAACCTGCTCACAGCGTGGCCAGCTCTGGGGTCAGACCAGGTTGTTCATGGCTTTGGTTGGGCCTTGAGAGCCTCCAAGGGCAGAGGCTGCATGGTGTCTCTGGGCCCCTGTTCCAGTGTTTGACTGTCCTCGGGCTGAACATTTTTTCCTTATGTCAAATCAGAACCCCCTTTTTCAGTTGATACCAATTCTCTCATTCTCCTGGCATGCACCTCTGTAAACATGGCACAGCTCTGTTTTTTCAGTAACCTTCTCATAGGTATTGGAAAGCTGCTGTCAGGTCCCTCCTAAGCCTTCTCTTCTCCAGACTAAACAAGCCCAGTTACCTCAAGCCTCCTCGTAGGGCAAGTGCTCCAGCCCCTGTGTCTTTGTGCACCACTGCTGGGCTTGCTCTTTTATAAACATCCCCGTTGTACTGGGGATCCAAAACTGGATTTAGTATTGCAGATGTGGTCTACTTGGAGTGCTGAAGAAAGGATGATAACTGCTTTGCTTGATCTGACCATGCTTCTGTTGATACAGCCCAGGCTGCTGTTAGCCTTCATTGCTGCCAGGAGCCTACTGGCTCCTTTTTTACCTTTTTGCCCTCCAGGACTCCCAGGTCCTTTGCCTGGCTGGGGAGCAGCTCTGCTGGAGTCATAGCCTGTACCCTTCCAAGAGGTTATCCCATCCCGAGTGTGGGACTTCACATTTCTCCTTTATGAATTTCACCAGGTTCCTTGTTGGCGTGTCCCTCTGACGGCAGAGGGATGCCCTTGACCATTGTCAGCTGTTCCCTTTAGTTCAGTTTTAGTCACAAACTTAAGAAGGGTGCACTCGTCCCCTCTTACAGGTCACTGATACAGATACTAAACAGGACAAGTCCCTGAATAGACTCGTGAGGAACTCTACCTTCTGGTAGAGTGCAAACCATTAACCGCGACTCTTTCAGCCTGACGATCCAGCCAGGTTTTGCCCATATGATAGCCCTCCCCTCCATGCCATAACATCCCAGCTGGGGTAGAAGGATGCCACAGGAGATAGTGTTGGACGCCTTGCTAAGGTTAAAGTAAACAACACCCGCTGCTATCACTTCCTTCATGGATCTAGGTTTTTTTTATCATAGAAGGAGTGGTTGTTTGATTTGTTGTTACTTGCTCCCCTTCGGTGTACTTCAGAATACTTTAAAAGTTAGATGAGAGCATGACAAATAATTAGGTGTTGTTGGTCAGGGTGGCCAGTTCACGTGGTGGTGGTTGAATAGCTTGCTAGTATAATTTCAGTCTTTATGACTGTATAATGTAATGGTATAATTATGTAGTATGTATTATATTATGAACATACGTGTTAGGAGACATTGTTTGAACTGATAAGACACTTAAAACTTTTTCCCATCACTGGAAAGGGGGCAGCTGGGCTTTGTAGTCAGGCATGTTAACAGTACAACGTGGTGGCACGAACATCTTTCTGAAGAGAATGTCCAGTTCCTGAAGAAGATAACTGCGGAGGAATACAAAGCTCAGACAGCCAGCAAGCTGTGCCCTCTGAAAGATGAGCCATGGCCACTGAACGAGTGGAAACCAGGTGAGAAAGTATCTCTTCTGAAATACCAAACTCATGCTGAAATTACTGTTGCTGTGTTGTTGCATTCAGTAACATCAGGATTGTGTCTTGTAAAGTATTCTCCTTTTTGCTTTTACCTCAATCATCCAACACATCTCCTGGTAAATTAAGTAAATATAACACATTAGTTCTCTAAAAAGCATTTAAAGTATTACAAGGTGTTAAGAACCTTGTAAGAACTTAGGTTTTAGTCCAAATCAGCACTTGGCCAGTCCCACTGCTGTACAATGAGAAGATAATAAACTAAGAATTAATCGAAAAAGACTCCCGAGAATATAAATATATGAACTTGAAAATGTTCTTGTAAATATTGATGGACTCTGAAGAAAAACTGTAGTATATAGTACATCCCACTTCTATTCAGTGATTCATAGAATCATAGAATATCTCAAGTTGGAAGGGAGCCATAAGGATCATCAAGTCCCACTCCCTGCTCTTTGCAGGACTACCTAAAACTAAACCATATGACTAAGAGCCTTGTCCAGGTGCCCCTTAAACTCTGATGGGCTTGGTGCCATGACCACTTCCCTGCGGAGCCTGTTCCAGTGACCGACCACTCTCTCAGTGTGGAACCTTTTCCTAATGTCCAAAGTCTTACAGACTGAAACACAACATAAAGGTTTTGAGTCTTGAAAAGGGTCACATCATTTGACAGCAAACAACAGAGTCTGCAAATCCATGACAAGATCCTCAGGTATAACAGTGGAAACTGGAACAAAGAGCATTTTTGGGACTTTAAAGTATTTATTCTTCATCTTAAGTGTTCTGTTTTTCACGGCATGGACTGTCAGAAGCCGGACTTGACAGGTTGTCTTTGCTGTACAGTTACAGCGACAAAAATATGCAGAGGTCAGGGTGGTAGGAACCTACTGCAGTAAACTTTTCAATAGTTAGTTCGGCTCTAGTGAAACCAACAACATGGGTGTTGTATTTTCTTAAAAAAAAAAGAAGAAACAAGAGTCTGAAGTATTGGTTGTTCTGAGCTTAATGAGGAACTGTTTTGCATGTTCTGTCAAACACAACTGGAACAAATAGAACTTTACTGCTAATAGGATTAAAAACAATGAACAGGTTATTCCTAGCCTACCTGCAGGGAGTCACTGATGTTTTCTCTCCTTCTTCAACTCCTTAGGGAAGATTTGAGTTTATGGGACTTTGCAGGTTATGAGATGGGCTCTTTCAAATATTACGTGTGGAGTTGCATCCGTGTTCTGTTTTGATCTACAGATTCCATCAGAGTTGGTGTTGTTGCGGTAAAACTGGGAATGATGCCAATATGGACCAAGTCAGGAAAAAAACATGCTGTCACACTACTTAAGGTGAAATAAATCATAATGAATGTAATCTCCTATACTCTATTCAGGTCATTAACCAGAAGTTTCAGGCAAAAGTGAAATTTATCACTTGTACAGAGTAGGAAATCCCTAACAAAAGGAAAGATTTATTTCAGCCCTGCATAGTACGCCATGCCTATTCTCTGTTTATATCCTAAACTTTCTAGGAGCGGTGTGCCTTCTGCCTCAGGTATTCAAATGCTGCAGTACTGTGCGTAGTATTACCTAGGTGAGAGGAGATGGGGGGCAACATAAAGCTGGGGTTAACTACCCCACTTCACTTTTTTTTTTTTTTGCCACCTGCAGGCACTTTGGGATTAGTTTCACCTTGGTTACTGAGCCTTTGTAGCCCTGAAGCTGCTTCTTCATATTCTCTGGCAGATACTACTGTGATGAAGCTGTTTCACTGACCTGTTGTTGCCATATGATCAACCAGAGCTGTGAAGGACGTTGGCTTTACAGGGCAAAGGAGGAGGAGTCTAAAATGTGGGCTCTTACTGTATGCTTTGCCACTGCATACAGTAGGGATTTTGCACATCTTGCAGGGAAAAGACGGCTATAAAAGTTTGTTCAATTTCTAGAGCATTTATGAAAATATAGTTTGCATTCTACTAATATTTTTTCTTAGATAAGCCTTTAATTGATTGGAAAAAGAATGTCTATGGTAAAAAAGTAACACAGTCCCCTACTTGTAGGCTGTATCTCCTGTTATATAGATACAAATGAAAACAGAGACTGACTTTGTTTCACTTTTTTTGATGATCTCTTACTATGGTCTCAAAGCATACACATTGGCTTATACTCAAACAAACATTGTTTTTTCTTTTCTTAAGGTGCAAGATTGCCATGTTTTAAGATACATTTCAAAGGAAGAGTGGGGTGGAAAAACATCTAAGCTACTTGTTGGAGGCAAAAACGCATCTCCTTTTTTTGTAAGTGAACCACTCTGGGTGATTTTCTTAGAATAGTTGTTTCTGTTGTGATTACAGTACAAAAGTAGCACAGGTAGACGTCTCTAAAAGATTAATTGCCAGACATGCATACTTTGGAACTGATCCTTTGTGCCGTCCACCCTTGCTTATTTCCCAATGCTAGTGTCAACTCTTAGTTAAGAGAATAGCAAGAAGAACTTTTTGAAAGTTTTGCCTCTTGATTCTGGAGGAAAGCTGTGGGTTTAGGAAGTGGCTTTGATGTGCAGTGTCCTGTGCTGATGAAAGGGTCTGAAGGGCCGTTAGCAATGTAGAAACCTGTGTGTTCACCATGTCTGTGGAGACGCAATACGAGACCAGGACTGCAACATATACACATTAATGGCCTATTGTAAACTTCTCCAGCTTCATTGGTTGTTTAGAAGCCTTTGTTCTCTAGCTTACTTTTCCATACTGTTTTATTAGCTTTAGTTGTAATTTTTCCACAGGTCTGTTGAAATTGTTTAATTTGCCTATAGTTTTACTGATGAACAAGTTTAAGACTTAAATTTTCAGGGAGATAGCTTCATGATTATGGCTCACCAACAGTTATATCAAAACCACTCACTTGTTTAGACACCCCAAATGCCTGATGTGGAATTCCCAGCCACCTTCGATGGCTAAGGTTGTCTAGCAGAGCTGTCGTACCTGAGGAGGAAAATTGAATTATAGATCAAGGCAGGAACAAAGCTTTCCCTCAAAGGATTGCAGTTTCTATGATCCATTATTTCTGTAAAATATCACTTTTCACTTCTTCCAGTATCCTGACACTCATTTGTTTGATTTAGGCAAGTAAAAAAAGATAGGACTCGTGATTACTAAGCAGATTATCTCAGTTGGTGATTGTGGCTTTTTGAGGACATATATTTCCCTTTTTCAAACAGAAGGTTGTCTCAGAGCCTCAAAATTAATCTGTGTACTTGTTTCTGCTTTAGTGGAGGTGAGGGAAGAAGGAGCTTTTTTCATTTGATAAATCTGTTAGCTTTTATAATATATTCTACTGATTTTGAACAGGCTTATATTTTAAGGTACCTTTCTTTTATTCAGTGGGTTTATGCCATGGTTCACCATCATTGCGTGTACTTTTCAGGTGTCTATCCTGTCACTTTAGTCATTTCCACTTTCCAGGTGTGACATTTTTCCTGCAGAAGTTACAGCTGTGTGTTTTCTTTCGTGTTACCTTGGTTTAAGACATGCAACATTCATGTGAATAATAATTTTCAAGTTGTATTATGAACATTAGACTCCTTACAGTTGATCTTTTCATAAAAATGATGTTATTGGTGATTCAATGTGTTGTCAGAGTAAAAATGTGCAGGAAGCAAGGAGGTATATAGAAAATTTATATTTAAACAGCTCTTGTGAACTAAGAAAATTTATTCAAAGCTGAACTACCTAAAAAATCAACTCAAGGATTTTTTAGTAGTTTCAGTTATGTTAAAAATTCTCTTGGACATAATTTTTTCCAAGTTAGCTTCTATTAATTTGGTTGAACTTAGACTCATTTTAATAAAGAAATTAATTAAATATCCTTAGACCAAGTGGTCTCTCTAAGGTGTCTGTGGTGAGAACCTAGCCTGAGACTGAGCTCTGTAGTATTATTGTAGTTGTTATCATCATCATTGTATAAACTAGATAATTTCTAAGAAAGAATTTGGCATGCTGTTTCTGAACAATTTGGCTTGTTAAGGTATTAAGAAATGATGTCTTTCTGTGGTTTAGCTGCAGGTTTGAATCATTGCTCTCCTACGTTTATCAGCCTTTTTATGTGTTTCTTTTCTCTCTGAAGTGTCTGAAAGTGAGAATTAAAAGAAAGCTGAATGATACTGTATTGTATTAGCATAAGCAGTTTATCTTCTGTTAATTCCTCATAGGAACATCTGTCTTCCTCAGATTCCTAACAGCTACTGATTATTAATGAATTTAATCTAATTATTTCCTCAGTAATTTTACTAACAAAGAGTTTTATGTATTTCTTTTGAGTGTCAAATTGCTTAAAAAAGTATAAGGGGTATTGCATTTTTAGCAAGGGGGTTTTTTTTCCCCCCTTTTTAGCTTGTTGTATGCCAGTCTATTACAAGTGAACAGGTTTTTAATGATTTTTTAAATGCAGAATTATTCTCAGAAGTACAATTGTCAGTGTTCTAATGATTTTTGTCAAAAATATTTTATATGCTTCTCTTAAGTGAGGGCATATCGATCATTTTCCATAATACTGGAAGATATCATCGGTCTTTTTAAAAATAGGAACATCTGAGAATTCACTCAATGTTCTTCTCTTCGGTACTGCTTTTTAGGAAGGCTTTGTAAAGACTGCAGTGTTTTGTTTGTAGAAATACATCTCTCTGACTTGACTGAAGAAAACTTGTTGAAATAAAGCAGTGCAAGGCTATAGTAAGACTCTTGAGATGTAAGCGATTTTTACCTTTTGACTTCACTATGCTTTGCTTCGGCTGTGGTAGCTCTTTCCAGACACCCATGCTGACCACAGAGCTCCCTTTGCTGTCATCTAAGGCAGCAGTTTTATATAACAGTGGAAATAAAGGATTGATATGCAGGCATTTAGTACAAAAGGGATTTCTTTATTTCTAATTCTTACATATGGTACCACAGTTTAATACAGTTGTCCTTCATTGATGCCTCAAATTTTTGTGGTCTTAGGGGAGATTTTGTATTTAGTTGATGACTTTTTTTTTTTTAAAAAAGGTATTTGAAGTGTTTTGTACGATGAACTCAAGTTAACAAATCACTCAAAATGTTTTAACTCTCAAAGACTCTGTATCCACACTTTGTCCTCAAATAAGGACAGATTCATAAAGTTAAAATTTCTGGTTTGTGTCTGAGGAGTTCATCATCTTGCTCCCCCATTGTTTGCAAAACTTCCTCTGTTCTTCTAACACTTTTTAACAGATTTTTAAAAACAAAAGGAAGGGCAACATGCAGATTTTCAAAATAAACTAAGTAACGATTTTAAAGGTATTCGCATTATTTCATCTTAAAATACAAAAAATTATTTTTGAGAGAGAGAGAACTGCACAGAACTTTTGAGCAGTGAACTTCAGAGATGTGACTATCCAAGTGTGACAGTATTGTCAGATGCTTAAATTGCTTTCTAGGAGAATTCATTTGAAGAAAAATCAGCTGCATTGCTTTTTTCCCCCCGTGGCCACAGTTTTCCTGCATCACTGTTTCCCTTGCTTGGTATCATCTCAGTGGCCAGCTGTTCTGTGAGTTGTCTTGTTTAAAACAGCTGAGAACAATTTTAAGTACTTTTAACTTTGTCAGAGTCCTCTAAAAAGAAGAGCCCTTCTTTAGTAAGTCAGCAGTGGTTTGACACTAAGTGTACTTGGTATATCTTAAAAATACATGAATCATAAACTTGTTCTTCTTAATTTTTCTTTTTTTGACCAGAGACTCTAGATTCTCTCCTGTGGGAAGTTAAGCATTTCTAGAAGTTTCTGCAAGACCAGGCTTTATTTCTATGGTTTTGTTAGTTAAATCAAATAAATTTATTTATGGTGGTGTGGAACTAAGTCATTAGAAGCTTTGAAAAAGAGAAAATGCTTTTAAATTACTACAAAACTCTTTCAAAGTCATAAAAAAGCAGTAACATATTTTATGGACATTCTAAATGATTGGTTTCCCTTTTCTGATCTTAGAAATCTTCATATATCTCTTGTTTATATGATGTAGCTCTAGGGTAACTAGTTGACAGAAAATAAAATGCAGACACAGGAGTTTTAAATTAATTTGATATAGAGTTAAAATGCTAGTCTTAAGATAAAAGTGTAGTATGATAAATCTGTTTTTCTGAGTGGTGTTGACAGTCTGTAAACATTTTCTGTGCCAGGTTGATCCTTGGGTATTTTAAGATCACTTCTTTTTTATGGCTGCTCTTTGTTACAGAAATCAGAGTCTGCAATGGAAATTTTTAAAGAAGCTGGAGTACCACGGAAGCAAAAAGTTACAACATTTAATGTAACAGATGATGCCATAATTAAACCAGGTAGTCTTTTTGCGCTACTGATTATTATATGCATAATCATTTAACATCTGCCGCTTGTAGACCTAAACCAAGTTATGACGTGTATTTCATTTTTGTTTTGTATGGAAATTGCTGAATTCTTATTTCTTTGTCATTGAACACAAACAAACTTTTTTCTTGTGGAAAACTAGAAAATGGGCTTTACTTTCTATGTCATGAGTGGTAGGATTTTTCCTTTTTCCAGGGTATTATGTTTCCATTGATTAGAAAACAAGTCTGATCCAAACTAGCTAATACGAACATTGAGGTAAGAAATAAATGTCTGTAACCTTGACTCACTTGTTGGGAATAAATATGAATGCATTTGCAGGAAGTTCTCTGATTATCCTTATGACAGGGGCACTGAGAATTTTGTGGTTATGTTTCTCAGGAGCTTAAAATAGCAGTTTGCAGTTTGTTTCTTCTTGCTGCATTCAGAAGTAGGACTGATGGCTGTCATATATGGCGGTTTTTTCTGTCAGCTTGCAAAGTAAAACACATTAAACCATGTTATAAAAAACATTCTCACTAAAAATTAGTATCAGAAGTTTGGAGATTTCATGAAAAGGTTTATGTTTTTAAGGTTTTA
>WAAD01015556.1:405-13178 GCA_013389945.1 Fregata magnificens | reverse complement strand
TAAATGCTTGGGAGATGATTTACTTGCAGAGCAAATAGTATGGCCAAATATCATGGTTAGTTTTCAGCTTAGTTTAATTGCACTCCAGGATTTTAATTTGTCTTCAACTTGCCAGTGCTGCTGTAGTAGATATGGGGGGAAAGAAAAGGAGTTCGTTGCACTATTAGGTGTGTACGGCTTCAAAAGACATATTAAACCAAGATTCATTTACCTCTACCTGCTGTTCAGACAGAATTTGAAGAGACTGCATCTCTTCTTAACAAACTGAGAAAACACTCCTAGTGGTCTGATTTCTTTCTGATTTCTGTTGTTTAAAGTCAAAGAAATCTTGCAACTGAGATAATTTAGAGACATACACACTTTAATCCATTGCTTTCAGAGTATTTTAGTATATCTAAAGAATACTAGATATGACACAAACCACTAATATACTTGAGATTTACTAGAATAGCTCTTCTGTGTAAGGCCCATCATCAGAAGTATTATTTTATTTAAGTAAGTGTCATCATTGAAAACCTTTGAATGAACATCTTTTGACTTGTTCACTTACCTTGCACGAAGTAGTCTCCTTTCCCATGCTGGTAGAGAGTTCAGTGTGAGCAAAGATGAAATTATTACAGGCATTATCCTTATTTACTTGGATAAAACTGTTCCATGTAGTTACATGAGCATGAGCGTGTGAAAACGAATATGTTTTTCTCAGGTTCGACTTATGAAAATATGACTCACCTTAGTAATAACTCTTTAGAACTTAGGAGGCAATAGCATATTCTTAATGGCTATGTCACAGCATGGTAGACTATATAAACGGTTTAAGGGGGTTTGTTGATTTTGGGAGGACCTTTTTGGATAGATTGGCTGACATCGCAATTATATTGCAATAGATTTTGTAAATTATTAAAAAACATGTTAGATAGTCTCACAGTAGACTGCCATGAATAACATGGTTCACAGTGCTCTTAGCCCTACAGACAGAGCTGAGATTAACGTTAAGTTTGCTTAGATACCATGATGATTTACAGAGATATTCACCCTAAGATGACCAAAAAAAGAAGTTTCAGGGGTTACTGTGGTGGCATATGAGAGGGAAGAGATATTTTTCTAGAACTAACTCTGTTATTCAGGCTTCTTTTTTTTTTTTTTTTTATTCTCATATAATTTATTCAGCTTTGAGAGGAATAGGCTGTGCTTTCTATTCAATTGTTCTGACTGCACAAAATGCTTACTTCCTTATAACATTTGTGGTGGCCAAAAAAATGATAAACAAGGATAAAGACTGAAGCCAGAATGCTGAGTGTCACAGATTTGACTGAAACAGCTTAATCCCCTTGCAGAGCATTAATGAAGACATTAAATAAATCTGGATGCAGAAAGCTCTTTTAATCAAATCTGTAGATGATTCTCAACTGAGCAGACTTGTAAATATCAAGAAGAAGGGAAAAGAAAAAAAAAAAACCCACCACCCACCCACAAAAAAATTAGCAAAAAGGAGAACCAAAGGCAGAAGATCAGAAAAGTGTTAGGATATAAAAGGGGAGACAGCTTTCTGGGCCATCAGAATCAATCCCCTGATATTGAATTGATACATATAATCTACCTAATAAATGTTCTCCATTATCTTGCTATACTAGCACACAGTCCCAGGCTGTTCCAGCTTTTTAAATATCACATTCTTTTATTCTGAATTCTTATAGCTGGTAGTCAATAAAAGGGACATGGAAAAGGATTCTCTGAAGGTAGTGTGTAGACAGAAAATTAGATACATTTTTGTAGAAACATGAAACCAAAGGAGCTCAATGTAACTTAAACCCCAAATTAATATTCCATACAGTTCTCCTTTAATAAATCGTTGCCACTGTTTAACCTGCCACATTAATGTGAGAATCTGAATGGTTTGGTGCATGGAAATTTATTGCCAAATTGAAAGGAGTGAAGAGAAGAGCTATAGATATGAGAAAAGCTCATTTAAAAAATATTTAATATACTAGTCTCTCAGCATGAAAGCAAGAGTTCTACATGGGTAGAACCAGATAGTTTGGGAATGAACTGAAATACAGTTCAAGGATGAACAGTCAGAGCGATACGAAGTTTGCACACAAAAACCAACCATGATAAATAGGACTACTAAGATAACGTTCAAGAGTTAAAATATGTGAAAATTTAAATTGCAAGTTCAATTTTGACTTAGCTTCTTGAGTATATGTATATAATATATAACATACATTACAATAACCTTTGCAATTGGGTTTTAATTCTGATTATCTGTAAATGTTTTGCTTGATCTCAAATGAATATATTGAACCAATTTAAGTCAATCAGAAATACATTTTAGAATTATTGTTGGGCTTGGTTTGGCTAATGAGCTGAAAACGTAGTTATTCACAAAGCTCCAAGAAACAGGTTCAGTCAATCCTCCTACTCAAAGAATTGCTTTTTAGTTTGACACAATGCAGTTTTCTACAGTGGAGTAGCTCGCTATTCCCTATGTGTGATGAGAACTTAGATTTCTTCCAGGAAAAGTGAATACACAGCTCTCTTCAGTATTTTTAACCCCTGGAAGCAATTTTTTGTACCTCTGCTTTTTCACCCACAAGCACAACACATCTGTGCAACTCTGGTAAAAAGTGCTGTATATTTAAGTGGCTAAGGCAAAACCAGATGTGTTCCCCAAAGTGTTAAAATTGGAGGCATTTCTGCAAGAATAACTTCAGTTTGTTGTCTGAGTGTTGTTTTTTCAGGCTGCAAAGCCCACCGGTTTAGCCACTTCTGCATTTCTTGAAACTATGAATCTCAAGATATAAAGTGTTTCTTTAAATAAATAGAAAGGTTGTTCCTAGAAAGAATATGTGAGATTTTCTTTCACATGTGGGATTTTAAACAAAGGAAGCCCGGTAGATTTCACAGCTTTGGTTACTCTGTAGTATCACGTACTCATGAATAAGGGGATAAAAATTTACGTAGGCATGTGGTTTCCTGGTTTTTACCTACATGTTATCTTTTAATCAGTTACAGTGCTGGATTCTACTTCCCCTCTCACCACAAAAATGAAGAAAGAGACAGGCTTCTGAGAAAGTTTATATACCAAAAATCCCAGCAGCTAGATCTGCCAGCATCATCCCCTTGAAGTCAGCTCTCCAAAAAACTGTGGCAGCATTTTGCTGGTCCCAGCCTATGGAAAACGAGACATGAAGAAAGACAAATCTGGCTGTGCCTGCAACCCAGGCAACATGAGGGGACTCCAAACAGCTGGCTGGCAACCAGTTGTAGATTAAGAGGCCCCAAAAATGTACCCACTCACTCTCAGTGCCGAGGAAAGCCTTTTTCCCCCATCATGATAACGCCTAGCTGTGTGCCAGCCCCCCCACCAGGGCCGACAGGGCTCCATGGGGATGGGATGGTGGACTGCAGTTTGTGGTACCTGGGCTGACCTGTGTCTTAGCAAACAGAAAATTGAGGATGCGCTGGGGCCCAGATGGCGTTATCTCGTTACTGCTTGCTGGCCTGCACCATCCACAGCATCACTTACCGTGCCGTTGGCAATCCCTGTTCACCTCTGTCTGGCATAAGCAACTGAAGCCTGGCTTTCTAAGAGGCTCTACTCCTGTATCAAATGCAAAAAAATGTGTTCAGAGTTGTAAAAGAAATTAGACATTATTTGCTCACCAATATTCTGTGAATGTCACTTAGTTCAATGATGAAACCAAAACTGGAGTCTTGGGAAAGCTTAGTAATCCATTACTGAGCTGTTGTTGCTTTTTTTTGAAAATCTGCTTTGTATCATAACAGCAAGTTGTATTATATTTTGCTCTTTTTTTTTTTCAAAAAACTTTGCAAAACTTCTAACACAAGCTCTTCTCTCAGTTCGGCAGTTATCTTTTTTGAAAATGAATCAGTCTTTGATTTATTTAATATTTATCTAAACCTGTTTTGTAGCCAGAAATTGTGTAAACCTTCAATGGATTTATTCATAATATATGTTCAGACACATTTTACCATCTCTTCAGACTAAATATTAATGTTTTAAATAATACCGAGATATAAAACTGTTGGAAACCAAACATAAGGAAAGCACTGACAAGGATTTGCTGAGACAGGAGTACGTTAAATAAATAACGAGCAAACTGTGTGAGAGAAGAATTATGTGTCACAATACCAGCTGGGAAAGAAGAGAAAACTAATTCAGTGCTGAAATAAGTAAAGGACAAGAACTGTTGATATATGCAATGATAAATATGAGAGCACAGCTAGTCTTCACCAAAGGAAAGCTGGTGGGGTCCCAGCTGAGGTGGGGAGGTCATGGGAGGAGACTCCCTCTGCTACTCTTCTGATCACACAGTAAGCTAAAATAAGCAGCCCAACAGAGAATGTTTCATTTTCTTTCTTGCTTGCCAAGTTAGTTTTCTGCTCATTTGGGGAGCTGAATCAAATTATTATGTGATCAGATAAGTGCCACAGAGAACGTAAAGTAAGGTGGGCAAGTAGGAGGGAAGGAAACAGGGCATGCATCTTACAGTGGAGAAGAGTTGTTAATTTAGCACAAGTCATCTTATGAAAATATACCCTCAGGGATTTGCTCACAAAACCTCTTCACAGAAGACCCAGTCTACGTCTGACATCCCTAGACCAAGGATGGGTGGGATTTGCACAAACGTTGGTGTGCTTGAATTTTAAAAATTGCAGAATTTTATATTCTGCAGCTTTTTTCTTTTGATAGTGGTAAAACAGTCTTCCAAAGACAATCTGTGACAGAAAAATACAGAACTAGCTACTACACAGTTTTCTATGAGCATTTTTGTTCTTCAAGTGAAACATAGCCATTTGTATATGTTAGCAAAGATTGCTGCAAATAAAAATACACCACTGTTAATTTTAAAGACCTTCTAAATATCACCACTTCTTTTACACTTTAGCATACTACTTACTAGGAGCTGGGCAAACTGGTTCAGAATATTTTAATAACAGGTTCACACCTGAAACCAGAAGCTATGTGATAGCTAAATGTGTGCACTGGTCTCTGAAGAGGCATCTTCTGCTATCAGCTTTTACAAACTTGGGAGCTCTTCTTGGACTAGCTTTACTTAAGGCATTCTCAGACTAGTCTTAGCTAGTAAGTCACGCAGTTTGTGTTTCCTTTGACTAAAAACACAATCAAATCAACAGTGTCCTTGACTGACTGGAGCACAGATCTGGGTCAGAGAGGTCAGAGGGGTTCTGCTGACTGCTATGAACAGAGGTCAAGCTGCTACAGGGACAAAGGCAAACCCCTCATTGCTGGAAACGTGGAAGGGGTGGGTATAAAGCATGTGGAGAAAGGTGAAAGGGAGAGTTGAAAAGGAGATTATTTTAGCTACTTTTTCAGGACTTATTTAAAATATTTTGTAATTTACTCAATTTGTTGAATGATTTGAAGCATTGTTTTGGTGTTCCCAGTCAACTTGGGATTGTAAATGTATCATAGAACAAAGATAAACAAATATTTTTTCTAATTGTAAACCATTTTTGTTCGGTGTTATTTTGCAGTAATGGTTGTCATGTGAAAGTAGTTCTTCCATTTGAAGGAGACAGTTCTTCATGTATATCTTAGTTTCCTTCTTGTCAATTTGTAAGTATTGAAATAGAATTTAAAGGAACACTACTCCCAATTTGATTAGTTAAAATTACGAAACAACCTCTATCAAAATGGTAAGTATTTCTTACAGGCTTTTGTAGAAGGTAGCCATTTTTAAAGAGTTTACAGAAGAAGTTACACTTTTTTCCTAAGCTTTCTAAGCAAAGCTTTGCCTTTCTTTGCTAATTTCTGTCACAGTTTGCAAGCTTGGTAATTTCTTAAGAGCTGCACAGTCGCATCAAGACCTGTAAATACTCCACAAAATGAGAATTCTACTCAGAACTAAGAAATGCATGTCTTTATGATGAAAAATGAACATGAAAATTTCAAATGTAGCTATTGAAAAATGTAGCTGTATATTTTGGAATGTTGTTCCTCTTCCCTGGTTCAATTTTTTCCCCAAGTACCTTGTTCTGCTTGTAATGGTGTCAGTAAATAAAACTGCCATGTGTTACTGAATATCATCTCCTCATAATCCAACAGAACAATTGGATCCCAGGTACCTCTCTGCCTAAAAGGTAGGATGACCCTTCTGAGACTGTTCCTTCCAGACTCCAGAGTACATACCTTTGAAATGACAGAGCTGCTTTTCAGTTTCTCCTTGAGAAAGCAATCCATGGAGCAGTCCCTCCTCAAGGACTCCTTTTGCTGGTGTCTCTGAGTTATTTTTACCTGATTTTTAGCTGTAATCCACTGCAGTCCCCAGGGCCGTGGCATTTCCAAAAGTTTTCCGTGAAAATGCTGTGAACAGCAGTTGGAATGTGGAGCCACAGTAACAACTTTTTAAAATAAAGAATGTGAGTATTGGCCAAAAGGTGCACACTCCTCCAAGAAAAGATTTTAAACAAGTGAGTTTTATATGTAAATTATCTTACCTATGCTTGCTGTTTTATTCCATTCTTTATGCAAACATGCATTGGTATTTATGCCCTTGACTATTTTGCAAGCAAGTGATGGACCACTTGCTGCAGATTCAGAATCCCAAACAATTCCACACAGATCAAAGGAATGCCATGTCGGATCAGATCTAGACTCAGAAAATGCACTTTAACTCAAGAATTACATCTGAACTAATAATCCCCAAGTCTCAACAGGGCTCCAGAACTGTAACATCTCTGCACCATGTCTGGATTTAACCTAGATTACACCTGACAGCTCAGTGCTTCTGCTTTATGTCGCCATGTACTTTCCAGGCTAGGGTTAGGACAGATGAAGTCCTTATCCTATACAACCCCTTACCAACGTTGTTTGTCACTTTCTCTAGGCTTCATAAATCTTCCTCCCATATTCTAGGTTAGAGGACTTCTAATGATCTAACATAGATCCTAGATTTAAAATCAGGAAAAAAAAAAATCCATCTTTACCTGTCCTGTAGCCAAATTGCAATTTACCCATTTCTGCTCAGTTAAGCTTAACCTCTTTTTTTCCATCCCTTGCCTGTATATCTCCTTTAATGACTGAGTAGCAAATAACCTACCAAAATGAATATGCACACAGAAGCAGGCATCACGTTCATTAAAATAAAACTGATAATCCCCTGTCTGTCATCACACAAATTTACTGTTGTCATCGTGGTGCCTTCCCGTTGATCAAACTCATCCACATTTATGGTAAAGAGCCCTCATCTTTTAAGGAACCAGAGGCATTTTTTTCCATTTTTCCACCTTTCTCACTGAGGGAAGCTGGTGCAGATGTCAGTCATGACAGAAAGACATAAACTACCCATGTAACAGAATGTGTCACTCATTTGAAAAACAGCATTGTGTTGGCCTCCTAAGGCAACAGCATTACTTGTGGGAACTGGTACATAGAGACTTGCCAGTTGTGGCTGTACTGGGCAGGCAATTCTTAGTAAGCTGAAGCTCAGCTGCATTTTGAGAGCCCAAACTCTCTGTTTAACACTGTGGAAAAATACACTTCTGTATTTATATTGTACTCCTTGTACTGCTGGAAGCAATACTTTTACAATGTACAGTTTCCTTCTGGTACTTGTATTTCATTCTGCACAATTTTATTTTCTCACAGACCACTGAAAGATACAAAGAACTCATTTCAGATGCTGTGTTAGTTCAATAACATTGACCAAAGGATTTTCCGTTAAACTTAGTTTTGACAGCAAATTAACTCAGGCACAAGTTTCCTCTAAAACACTGTTGACATCTAATTTGATACAAACCAGTGACACTCTGACTTCAACATCTGGGAAACGTTTCTGATATCTGAAGAGCTGCAAAGACTTTGAGATGGCAAAGGGTTCCTCAAGACATTGGTATTGCAACATAGTGATTAAATGCCTTCAAATATTTAATACAGCATAAAGATGTGACAAGACAGCATTCATCATCTTCCTTTTTCTCTCCCCCCTTGGAGATAACTGTGTTATCTGTAAACCTGAATCTTTCACTGGTTGCTACTTGAAGTCTAGGGGCTGTATGACCCTGTTTGTTTGGTCAGAATGCTTTTTTTATGCCCCATGCACTGCTGTGACTTACTGTGTGAAAAGCTCTTGCAGAATGTGGTATATTTTATTTTGCTGCACCACTGTAACTCAGTTGTAATTCAGACAGTATAGCCCATTTTCTTTGGGATTATGCATCTCTCTATCAGATAAATGTAGCCTGCAAGTCTGACATGATTTATGGAAAATTGTGTTTATAATGAATAGTCCTGCTAGAGAAAAATAAATTACATTGTGCCCTAAGTTACACAAAACCCTATCAGTTTATCTCTGTGGTCCTCAGTGCTACTCCAAGTATCATTTAGGATCATTTGGGGCATGATCCTTTGTATAATTCAATACCTCTGAGCTGATCTCAAGTCAGGGTTTACAAATGCCTGTTACATTAAAATATACTTCAGATAAAGGAAAATTACTGTATAAATACCTTCCAGTCCTCATTTGCCTTCCTGTTTCCTACCCAGCTATGCTTTTTCTTATGATATTTTCATACAAGAAATCATATGGAACTTAACTAATTTTTTTTTTTTTTTTAATGTGAACAGATTTTATGCAACTTGGCTAAAAAGAATAGAAATAGGTAATGAAATAGGCTGGTAAGGACATTCTCACTGAAGAGTCAAGTCTGCCTTCATTTCCATCTGAGCACTGCAGTGTTTTGGTATGGAAGTTTAAAAAGTGTACAACAGCATCACACAATTTCGGCAATTTGTTTGTTTATTTATGGGACAAAAGAATTTGACTTGCACGCCAGGATTTTCTTTGCTTACTATTAATATTGAAACTGTAGTGACTTCAGTGAATAAAAAGAGGGTAGATACCGTAATTAATTAATTAAATTAATTAAACTAATTAAATTTAATCAAATTAATTAAAAAATGTGGCATAGGTTAATTTGAATTGACAAAAACATATTGGTATTTTGTCAGCTTAATTACCTTTGGGATGCACCATTTGAACCATAGTCACATTGCAACCTTCAAAATTTGGGATGCTAGGAAATAGGTTGATTCCTAGGTAGAGAAACCAGAAGTGAGTAGTTTCCAAAGGATGCCTGTCCTTTTTCTCCTTTGTCCCACCTTCTTCCCCACCTGCCTGGCAAGGTGGCTGCAGCACACACTGTGTCTTAGCTGCGTCCGACGGCTGAGCTGAGCTATACCTTTGGGCAGCGACACAAATGTCTCATTTCCCTCTCTACTGACCTTGGAAACTTCACATCATTGAGCCCCTTGCCTTATGTCAGGTTTGTCTGATGGTGACCAAGAGCTCAAAAGTGAGACAAGGAGGCAGTTAAGACAATTTCATAGGCCTTGTTTCCTCAGGGAACTAGGCAGGAAACCAAATGAAGAGCATAAAGGTCTACTAAAATAAAATAACCCATGGAATCATAGAATCTGTATGTGAAAGCTGATTCAGTGGAGAAAGACTTTAAACAATAGGTGGAGAATATGAACAATATGTGTGTTTTTCTCCCAAGGTTTCAATAAAAAACATAAAAGCTATACTCACTTAAACCTACACAGATGAGCATGTCATTTAGAGGGCCAGACCTGTATTTTTCGGAATTACTGCTAGTTGCTTTTTAATCTATGGTGTTTCAGGGAGAGATTTAACAGATGGTTTGGATTTTATCTAAGCTGTCATGGCTGGCTGCTACATTGAAAACAACCCAAAACCTGAAATAAACACATCTGGATTAAAAAGATCAAGTGTTAAGTAAAGTAATCTGAACTAATGCCTGTTCTGCTTCGTTTGCTGAAAAGTATGAAAATAATGGGAATGAAGGGCCCTCCATTACAAACTCAGGATCAGCTACATGATTCACTGTGGCAACATCTGGAAGCCAAGCTTCTCTTTCCTATGCCCTCTCACTCCCTATGCCACATCCCCTGCCCTCCTGGCATATAGTGTATTATCTAGTATAGTAAGAGAGCTATTCAGAGCTCTCAATAGGATGACTAGCCTAATTTTATTGATTTACAGGCAATATGCGTGGACCTAAAGCAAAACAGATACAATAGCATTGCTTTTACTTCATTCCTGCTAAACATTACATTCCAGACTGATATGTTTTAGGTTGTATTAAGACATAGAATAGTCTCAAAAGCAATGTTCTTCACTGAAATACACTTACTAATAAATAAGAAAGGAAAACAGATTCTCTTTCTTAACATTATTTTAAAACCCGTGGCATCATTATGAGGTCATTCACTATTTTAACAAAGAACTGAAACAGCTAACTTCCAACATTTTGGTTCAGTCTCTTGTAAGTGGATGAAGCTGCACTTTGCCCTGGTCTGAAAGCACCAGAACATTGGGGAAAACTGAATTTAGGTGCAGTGTTCCAACTCTTTGCCATAAAGAATAATTGCATTCTACAGATGCTTGAACTTTGTGATGAACATTACTCCAGGAGGCATAGTGATCACACAAAATCCAAAGAAACAAAACCGTTTGGGCTGAAAATATACAGTAATCAGTGCTCAGTGGCCAAAAGGCTGAAAAGCTGCAGTTATATTACATATTGCCAGCTAAACTGCTGCATGTTGACATTCAAAATAAACAGTGTAACCACTAGCAGAGCTAAAATTGGGGTGCAGAAGTTCCTTGCTCCCAAGAATAATAGTTGATGCTGTATCCAGGAAAACCTCTACTTTAACAACTACAGAATTAGAAGTCAATAAGAACTCTTTCCAAAGCATACTCATAACCTGACAGAAATGGTGTGCATTGGGATGAATCATTCATCCTTTTTAACAAGTTTGATGGTTATTACATAGTGAACCAGGTAATTTATTTCTTTAAGCATTTTGCCAATAACCTCCTCTGAAGCTTCTGTACTCAGGGAGAAAAGAAGCATTTTAAACAGCTTCATTTTGGTGGAATAGACCATTTCATAAAGAACACACCAAAATGGATGTGCTGAATGTTTTTTTTTTAATAAGAAAGAAAAAGTTCATGTACTATAAATATGGTAGTGGCGAAGTGCAAAGGCTTTTTTTGACAGTTCAGATCCCGAAAGGGAGAGTACTTGATGGACACTCCTTTTCCTATTTGCATCTTCAAAATGGCTAAGTAATTTTTAACATGAAAAGGAATATTAAGCAAGTATTCTATGCTGCTTAAGCTATCTTAAAATGCAGTTCAGCAGCTGAAATCCAGGAAGCATGCCAGCATGTTATAATGAGATAACATTGCACAAACCACCAGAAAATACTCTGTGGATCACTTCTTTGAGATGATATTTCAAAAACAGTACACTGTCTGAAAACACAGGCTGATTTTCATGCTCTCACACCATAGCAACTGTCTCTGCCTTTTTTCTTATTACACTGGTAATACAAAGTATCTTGGCTGCAGACTGAGATGACAGATTTTATTATAGCTCCATTGTACACTTACTGCAAAGTCACCAATACATTATGTTTCAATTTCTTTCTCTGTAGAGGGATATGATTTTGCAGTTCTATTAATAATCTGTTAGAGAAATTAAGGGCTCAAAGCCAGAGAAAAGATAACGGTTGTTATTACACCAAAAGATTTACGTAAGAACATAATGGGGTTTTAACATGAAATATACACTTTTTAACAGAAAGATGATGATGTCCCAGGTTAGTGGAGTAGTGCATTTAAGAAATGCCTTGCAACTGCTCACAATATAATTTCAGTATTAATGGCACTGTCAGACTGCCTAAAAACACTTTGTTAAAAAAAAAGAGGAAAAAATAAAAAAAGAAAAACACTCTTTAAACAACGTGTAAGGCATGCATTTCACTGAGACAAGAGGTGCATGGGTCGTTTAGACCTCTTTGTTAATAGCTGCCTGCGGCTTACAGGTAGTCAGTACAGATGTCTGTCTGCTTGTCTGAAGTAGTCTTTTGTTACCTACTTCAGTCAGTATAGGTGCAAGATGTTTTGGTATCTACTGTCATCAAAATATCACTGATGTTCAGGTCAGTGAAGCCATTTTGATTACAGTCTTTTTGCTTCCTATAGCCAGCAAGAAAAATACCTATCTGGGATTTATGCTGTTGAGAATTGTTGAAGGCACTTGTATCAATCTGGCAAAATAGAACATGCATGTCTTCGACCATCAAGATGGTGCATTATCTGGGGCTCTAGTGGAGTGACTCCTGCTTCCAAATCTTCCAATGACCGTGGAAATGTCACTGATCCAAAAGAGCAAATCTTCTTTTCTCTCACATTCAACCCAGACATGGTTTTCTAGCTGTGCATTACTGCCAGGATACATTAGTTTTAAAAAACGCAAAATCAGAGGGTGACTCTGAAAGTCTTCCAGAGACAGACAGATTCACAAGATAGCCAACATTCATTCAAGTGGACAGACAGACAAGAATTCATTTCTACATTGGCTGTAAATTAAATTTCCAACCTGACTCATATGCCCAAATGTGTAGTAGGTATACTACATGCTGTAACTTTGCAGCTAGTAGGTAGCTGCTATCTTGATGAAGCTCAGCAAAATACATTCTTGATTAAAAGCTTTTCACTTGATAAAGTTCAGCAATAACCCAGGGCTCAAATTTTATTACATTGGAGATATTTTTTGCCCAACAGGACCTGGAAAAATAAAAGGCTTTTCCTTACAAGGAACTGATTACGTAGAATTAAAGGGAATGGAAGAAAATAATTATTTTATTGGTGGGTAATTTGTAAATATGCAAAAATTCCAATTTCTCACAATAA
>WAAD01015550.1:8453-20025 GCA_013389945.1 Fregata magnificens | reverse complement strand
GGGGAAGAAAAAACTCTTTCAATATCTTCATTCCTCCTTCACACGGTTTTTTTCTTTAAACTTGATATGTGAATAATTTATCATCTATTTCTCTTTCCTAATTCTCATATTAAGACTGCCTTGCCATCTGCACTACGCAATCACGTATAAGTAGGCACATAAAAATCACTAGAAACAATGTTTTGGGTTGCTCCAGTGACCACAGATGTTTAGAAAAATGCTCCCGCAAACATGTTAGCAAGACCATGTTTTTCAGAGTATGGTTTGGAAAGCACAGACAGGAAAACCAGAAGAGGATACATATAAATGTTTTACTATTTGATTTATCGTTTCTTTCTGCTAAACCACCACCTCAGTTTTATGTTGGTTTTTCATATCAGAAAGGAGAGGAGGGTTTAATAGTACTGTAGAGGGTAAATGACAAAGCAATAGGAATCAGAAGCAAGTACATCTTCAGACTGTTAAGCTATAGCGAAGCCAGCCTTGAAAATAAGCGTATTCCCCAACACTTTCTGCCTTTTTGTCGGGATGGCGCAGACTGTGGATAGCTCACACATGCAAAAGTTGCACTGATCCTCACGGACAGATCCTTTCTACTCCTCATTTCCCCTCTTCAAAAGTTGATCTTTAATATTCTCCTCTAAGCTTGACCACGCGCTTACAAGATAAATTTGCCTTTAGGCCAAATGCATTTAACATGCCTCATGAATAACTAAGAAGCCTGACAAATATCCTCTACCGATTTTTTCTGGGTTGGATGAAGGGGTGGCTGTCCTTTCCTGTCCAGAAGCAAACATATGCCATCTCTGCAGCTCAAAGCCCAAAGCATTAAACTAAACTGAAATCAAGGGTGCTTTAACTTCACGCTCCATGCCCTGATCTCTGCTGGCGGAGGAGCTGGGCACACCTCTGGTTACCACGCTGCCTGGCAATGGGGGTGATACTCTCCCACAAGAGTGCTGGGCACACTGCTGGGGGAACAACATTTTATGCGCCCACTGCTAATTTTGACAGCTCATCTGTCGGGTCTTGTGACTTCTCAAGCCCTCTTATGCATCTCCATGACTGACAGCAATTTTACTTCATTAACCACTCCAAAATCTCTCCCCAAAATTCAAAACTTTGGAATAAAAGTTGCTCCAACTGAATTGTGTGGAAAAGTTTTTATGTAACCCTAACTGCTTTGGCCATTGAATTGTTTCAAAGATAAAATTCAAGTTTGTACCAGACATGACAGGCTATGAACACTGCTATGTTTAAATGTAAGCTTAGACAGGTATTTCTGGTCATTCAGCCTTTGCTTTTGGCTCAGAAAGCATGTTTGTGAGGCAGTTCAAGGACTAAATATGACTAGCCTACTAGAAAGTAAGGCATTCTGGTACGTCTCATCACAGGAAACACCTAGACTACTGTGTACACATTAAACAGACTATAAACCCTAATTCAGAAGTATAAACCAAGCAGTGTGCCAGAAATTTTCTACTTTTTTTTTTTTTTTTTTTTTTTTTTTTTTTTTTTTTTTTTACAGCTTGATCAAACAAAACCACGAAGTACACTCCTGTTGAAGATAACTTTAAACCTTAAACAGGTCCTGCTAAAACACCGGAGCTACTGCAAGTTTTGTCTTCACTCAAACCAACAGCAGCTGCACAAGTAGCACGTTAGGATTACCAATGTAGAGAGCAAAGGGAGGCAAGTCCAGAAGTATTTAAAAAATAAAATTTGTTTTAATAAAAGTAGGAAGACAGTAAAAATATAAAACATTCCAGTTCCTACTACATGATCATACTCCGAAAGGTCATTTTGTAGACAAGAACATTCTCCAAAAAGCAAATATACATCTACCCTTGAAATGTTATCTTTGCAAGTGAAATGGAGTTCAAAAACATACTCAGTCCAATCCCACTTTACACACTTTGAAGTCATCAAATTAAGACAGCAAGATCTAATCGCTTCATCATAAGACAGCAAACTATTCATCAGGTACTTATCTTCAAAAGCTTGCCTTGTTGGCAGCATCACCAAAGTTAATACAAAATAGTTAATTTGCCTAAAAACCTATTAAAACAGACTACTTTGTTCTCAGATAAGCAGGAGGGCTTTGTAAGCTTGTTTTGTTTGGCCTTTTAAAAATAAATAAATAAATAAATAAGAGCGGCAAACTATAAGACATTCAATATTCTCAAAGGCACTAACTTGATTAAGGGAAAGCATTCTAGTGCTATGGTCATCTCAGCACAGTTCATAGGCTAATGTACCAAGAATAGTATGTAATTATAGATATCTTGCCAGCAAAACATCTTTTCTCACTTTTAAGAGCACACATTGCTGAAGGTTTACTGACAAATGAGATGCAGAAAAATCTTGGCTCTAAAGTTGTCAGTGGGAGTGCAGCTGAAATAGGATTCTACCTATGAAACACTTCAGTCAACACCAGGATACAAAAAATCTGACATTATGACTTTGTTTCCAAAAGCACGGATCCTCATGCAAGATATTTTGTGTACTGGGTACAAAACCGCAACTTCAGAAAGTGATCATGCACTTGTGCTCAAGAGTGTTTTGGTCAACAGACAAGGTGTAGTATTTTTGTCCGTCAGCATGGGAATAAAACCCTGCGAGATACTACTTTTACCACAGACAACGGAAGGACGTGGCTGGACTCAGCTTTTGTAAAAATTAATCCCCATTTTTTGAAGGAATCAAAAATTTGAAATTAGATCTTCCAAAAGGTTATTTTCTCCTCAATTTACATCTGTCATTCAAATACTAAAGGAGTCAAAATCTTACGCTGCTTTGTTTTGTTCTGGAGAGACTTTTTGGGCTGTTTAACGCGTCAGAATAAGATTCTCTCATTTTCACATCCTACTTTTTGACTTCATTCCCTTTTACTCTAAATTTGTAAATCCTTCTCAGAATTACAGAAATCCTTTGCTCAGAATGAATTAACAAAATCAACTCCGATGTAATGCAATCAATTGGTGGCTAATGTTTTGTGTATTCAAACCCATCGCAAATGCCACATTTTGCAAAAAGAGACTTCTACTACTGCAAAACCTCCTCCAAGGCCCCCCACAGAATCAATGTAAAGAAATGCAAATATTTCAAAGAAAACACAGATATGCTATTTATGCAATCTTTCTGAATATGTTCAACAACGCTATATCCAGAAAAGAAGATAATAGAAATATTGAAAATGGAAAGATATGCAGGGAAAAGATTCAGGAGGAAAAAAAGTAATTACATTAGCTGGATTTCCCTCTCCACTTTGCAGAAAGTGAGAGGAACAAGCGTAATGTCTGTTTAGTTGCTCTCGTATCTCCAAGTTCCTTCACGTTCTCAACAGCCTTTTTGCACCTTTTTCAAAGGGAAATGAAATGCTACTGCCTTTCAATCTGTTGTCCAAGAAAGATCAGTCCTATACTACAACACTGGAAAATATAGACAATGAGGGTGAGGAATATATACATACATAATATGTATATTTTTTATAATCATATACATTATGAATTTATATATTCCCTACTCTCCCTATGTATTTTTTATATATATTAAAAAATAGCAGAATAAAATAAGATCTTCTGAGAGAAAAACCACTACAGAAGTAAATGGGGAAGATATGCATTTTAATTTAAGGAACCTAAGATCCCATCCCCACTCTCTTTACAGTTTTACAGCAATTATGCACAAGGTTTGCATAAACACTTCAAAATCATCAAAAGCTGTTTTATCAAAACAGCACTTAAGTTTTACATATGTTTCAACACAAATTAGTATTCAGAATTAAACAGCAAGCTGATAAAAAAAAAAAAAAGGATGTCAGCTGTCATTTTAAACTCTCACCGGATATATATAGAGAGAAGGGACGTAAAGGCAGGCAGACAAAGACTGGGCCAAAGTGATAGATAGCTTCTTTCCAAATACTTTTTGTAATTTAATTATCTTATTAATTCTCTCGCTGCCCTAGACTCCTAGCTACTCATGATGAATTTTATCACTACCAGAAAGCTTGAATAATAATTATTATAGCAGTAATGTTATTGGAACCATGATGACACAAGGATATTGCAAAGTAAGGACAACAATAATACACTGAATACTAAAGACAATAAAAAAGACATGCGGATGTAGTTGGCCTTCCTGCAGACACATTTTCAAACAATACTTCTATGGTAAAAATATGCTCTTAATTTATAGCCATAAAACGCTGAAGTACAGCAATGAATTAATTACTTGGGAACGTGCACACACTCAACATGAAGCCAGACCCTGACACTCAAGGGCACATCCTGCAATAACACTGATGTCCTGATAGTCAGCATATTCCTGGCACAAAACCATACATATATGTGCAACATGAATGCTTCCACAAGTATTGAGAATTTATACCTTTGGTGAAATGCCTGGGCATAGCAACTATAATCAGCACTAGCAGTAATTTTAATACAGGCAATTACTGATAGGAATGCCAAATGGAGGGACTTCAGTTCTCCAAAACTTAAAAGGTCAAGTGGAGATGAGGTGGGGGGTGAATAAAGAACCAACTGACCCAATTCCAGGAAGGAAAGAGGTTGGCTTTTCCCTCCTAAGCGACTGAAGACTTCTCTGAATGCCGCCTTTCTCAAGATGCTGGACTTGGAACACAACTTCACGGGGCCACAAGTTTTTAGGGGGGTGGGCAAATCCAACAGAATTGATGGGCTTGAGCGTCACACGAAGCTAAGGGTTTGAATAAGACACTGCCCGCCCCCTCTCTAGATAGGGAGTAGGACAGATTGCAGTTAAGAGGCTGTACATATTTATCAAAGGCTGCAGCCAGCTGGCCAAATTTCAGATGCCTCTCTCAACACTGGACTGCTTTCACTCAGTCGTTTATCTTTTATTTCTGGTTGAAAAAATAATGCAAATACATGTAACAGTTCAGCTATTTTTCTACAGCATGGCACTTTCATTATGCTTGCTAGGCTAGTATTTCAGATATATAAACAGATAAATTTCAAGCCACATTTCAAGCAAAGCACTTACCACTATTTTAATACTGCTTTGACAAGGTTTAAATACACTTCAGATAAGTGACAAAAACTACAGATTGCACACAATTACACAAAAAGGCTGTCTTTTGACCCAATTAAGTAATAATACGTGGAGGATTCCATATGCAAAAGCCATCTATTTCCTGAAGAGGAGCAAGAATTTGAGGGAAGACATTCATTATCAGAAGACAAGACAACTCCAGCCAGAATAAGTCTAACAGTGAGTGACTCATGGTTGCCAGTCAGTAGATATGGAAATGACTTGTTCATGAACTGTTCAAATGTCCCTAACTTCAACAGCCAGGGGCAATACAAAGCTGTGCAAAAAAAGAATCCAGCTACAAATATGTCAGCTTTCTGAAATAAGGAAGAAAAAAAAATCCTACAATTTATTTCACTTCAGATGTACATGATAAACTGGAAAGCAATGGTTTAACCTGTTATGCTAACTCCAAAGTTTAAGTAGTTTAGCAAGGGCTGGTTTGGGTGTGGGTTGTTTGGTTTTTTTTTTTAATATATATACACTTTGTATGTGTTTATATACATACATACACACATATACATCTATAAAATGCACAACCAGTCAATTTTAATTTAGAGGAGTATTTGGGGGTCTCTGGTTTTGTTAGGGTTTTGCTGTGTTTTAAACCAGTTCCTTTAATAATAATCTCCAGTGAGAACTAAAAAAAAAGACATAGTAACTTCCAATCACTCAATTTCAAAGGCACATTGCAGACATGAAAATTTCAGTTACTCTCGCCATGCTCAGAAGTAGAAAATAGACAAGAAAAACAAAGGGAGCATTGGCATGGCATTATGCCATAATGTCATTGTTTTAGTTGCTTTATAACAGAGTAAATAAAGGCATTAAAAGTAGCTTGTTCTGATTTCCAGTAGTGCTACCACTTTTCCTTTTACAGTGCCAAGCACATTACTGAAACCTGCCAGGTATTTCATTAACTGAAATAACCCAATCTCCCTTCCTGTGTAGAAAAAGAATGATACGGAAGAACAGGACCTAGAACTCCTTTAAACACTTTCTCCTGAGGTTCTCAGCCTTGAACTAATTCCCTACCTGATAGCTACCATTCCCAAATCCGTAATACTGCATTAATTCACAGCGAAGAGGAGCATGGCACTTGCATTTCTTTGGCTGTTCAACAAGCCTTTTCTATCCTGAACAGCTGATTGTAATCGTGGCTCTCTTCCAGGATTTCTCTGGAGGACGGTATTGTAAGTCTTTGTGCTCTTCAACTGAAATCTGTGCATTAAAAAGTAATATACATAGATAGGTACTGGCCCAAACCTGACCTTTTCCAATGGAGAATCTAGAAAGATGCAGTGTCGTACCTGGGGATTACCTCATCCACTGCAGTCCGTGGCTGGAGGGACTGGTGGCATATGCTTTAGCTGATTTCTCAAGTCCACTTCGTCTCTCAGAACCACCCTCTCTAACAGATCTCTAACAAAAATATCCCCTTGCCAGATAACTCTTCAGAACAGCATCTGCTATTAGAAGCGAAGGCACAGCTCTCACCACATCACTAATTCTCAAACCTATTTCACTAAAAGCAGGAGGCCTGCAAACTAGGTACAATGATACTAAAGTTTCAAGAAGAGGAAAGGAATTTTAAGAAATTTTTAAAAGTTGTGCCTCTTATTTCCACTGTTAGAAACAGATGTTGGGGTAGCAGCGAAAGGGGTGAGATCAAGCCTCAGAGCCCATTAGCCAGTCTGACCTGTCTTGGTAAGTGCTTGGGAAAATAGAAAATAGAAAATGCAACAGCAGCAGCTGCAACACTCGTTCCCAAAAAGGTTATAAATAAATACAAAATCACAAACAATAACTAACTAAATAAATAAAATTCATATAATTGCTCTATATCACACTTTTCAATGGGAACTACAAGCATAGCATGGGAGTCATTTAAAATTTACTCTGAAAGTGTCTGGAATGACAGGGCGCATGGTGAAGGGGAACAGTAAGGGGGAACTAAATGAAAAAGTATGATAGAACCAGCAAGGCAAAGTGGAAGAATGTTTCACTGGCTGGAGATATACTGAGGAAGCAGCATTAAAACTCTTATTTCAGGAAACCCGGTACACAAGAAAACAGCTTCTGAAAGAATGCCTCGGGCTACTCAGCAGAAAATAATAACTATTGGGCAACAAAGCTATATTTAAAAGGAACGCTAGTAAATTATTTGCATAGCTGTGTGCAGCCAGAACTGCCAACAATCACAAACTACTCTATAAATGAAGTTCAAGTATAAATAATATACTAAGGAACCATGCACGCTACATTATGAGGGACAACTTAAGAAGTTTTCTGAGGGATTTTCTGAACACATGCAACTGGCAGGCCTACTGACAGGAGATTTTTTTTTTCCTAAATGAAGGAAATAGAAGGTGCCTATTATTTCAACATCCCCAAAAAGTAGAAACTCTTATATTTCTAGAAAGCATATGATTTAATCATTGGGAAGTTAAATCATTTAACTTCAAAGGAACAGTGGTTTGTTAGGTACTTGCGCAGTGCTTAGAAGGATACTACCCCAGCAAGGGCCACAGGCACTAGGAAACTACCTTAAAAAAAAAAAATAAATAAAATCTGGCAATCAATTAATCATCAATTAAATTTTCTTCCCTGGGCTTAGGAAAAAAGCCTTAACCTTTCAAATTATTCACGTATTTTCAAACAAAAAAAATTTTTTTTAAGTAAAATATTAAGAATTTCTTTAAATGACAGACTTCTGTATGCTGAATTCAAGGTGCTGAATTAACAGATATGAGCCGTAAGTTTGTTTATCACTTAGCAGAAGAAATACTCCCACAGCACAGCTAACCAGTGTTTCAACATGATCTGAAGCAATAATCTGAAACAGTAATAAAGTTGTTCAATCCTTGCTCTTCCTGTTATGGTATATTATGTTACTCGGACGTGGACTATTTTCAAAATCCAATACGTAAGTATCACTAAACAACTAGGAAGTAGCACTATTACTTCACTTCCACCCCACCAAAGAGTAATCCTTCCCAATCTACTACCCTCACCTTCTCTGACCAATCCTACAGACTCTTCCTTGAACGAGGCATTGCCTTCCCCCACCCCTCTGCCCAACCTTGAAGTGCTTCTAGTACTTGCTATTGTAGAATAAAATTAATTTAACAGAAGAACTAGAACACTTACAAACTTCCCTCTTCTCTTGCTTCTCCCCACCAACGCATCACAAAATTTTGGGGAGGGAAAAGAAGAGATGGATGGATTACTTCCAGCTGGATCAGTTTTTTGATCCAACTCACCCACGAACACTAATGGCAATGCAGGAGATGGCATGGTACGTGTTTAATGCTACGTTAGTTTAAACCAGAGGCACAGCTGCACCCACCAGGCTTGCAAAAACCAAAGGGGATGGTCAGACATTTGTTCTGTTCCAGGAATGATAGTGCAAACCTCAACACTCGCCCTTCACATGCAATATTCTCTGTTAGGGCTGTGCATTGCTAGAGCTAATGGGCAAGTACCTACATCAGGCTTAAATAAAAACATTGAAGTTCTCACTGGCAACTAGGGACAGCTTAGTCAGGAGAGAATGCCAATTTAGCTGCCCTTACATGTAAACTTGAAAATAATATGAAAGATTAATAGCTGTATGTACAAATCTCACCAAAAAAGTACTTGAAACGGGGTTCTGACTGGGCTCTGCTTGTGATCTCACCACTACAAACTATATGTGAAGAGCTTAAGAAGTCCAACAGCTGCAGAGAAGTTACGATGAATATTTTGATCTTCTTTATTTTTTTAATTAGGGAGTTATCTTTCATATGATGAAGAAACCCACAGGTTTACAAATACCTTTTTAAATTATATTAGGATCACAATAATCTCATCACAGAGAAAAAAAAGCAGCATCAGCATTTGTGATGGTCATTTGTTTCTATCTCCTGCACTTCTCAACTGAAAAAAGAAAAGTTTGCCAGGGTGACTCAGTTTTACCTAGATAAAGTCTTACAGGAAGAAAGGGGTTCCCATTCTTTTTTCGCCCAGAAAGGTGCTCCAATTTCATGTTATAGGCAAGATATTTTAAGATGTTGAACTGAAATTAACCCCCACCCACCCAATTGTTCGGTACGGAATCAGGAGTTGCTCATATGCGAAGAAATTGGATAAAACCCTTTCTATCAGAAAGTATGGCTGAATATTATTAGAACTGCTGATAAGACTGCAGAATTATCTTATTTGCTATCAAATCTGAAGTAATTCGGTTTTCCTAGTCAGCGCCTGATTCTTACAATTACTTTCCAAGATGCCAGTTTATCATATATCAACGCAAACACATAGCATAGTTCAAAACCAGTACCCAAACAATAAGCAGTGTGACTTCTAACATAAAGTGCCCACTGAAACACAACTGAAAGACCAAAAGAACTACTCTGTCGTTATCATCAAATCATAGTATCACTGCCTCTTCACACACACACACTCACCTCATTCTTTTGTGGGGCAAGGAGAAAGATTGGAATTCAAGTGCACGAGGCCAACTAATTACTTTGATTCGGAGAAAACCATTCTCCGTATTACAGCTCCGTAGAAATATCACCAACCATGATGGTAAAAAAATTTCTGTAATGAAACCTTCACATTTGCTGGTCATAAAATACATACCAAACACTTAAAAAGGGAGACATTCAGACAGCTAGAAGCTTTTTAACAAAGCATACTGTCACGTTAAAAAAACGGAACCCGAGTTCAAAGCTGTTGCAGAAAGCCCTTTTTCCCCTCCTTACACAGGTTTTAGAGAATCACTAGTAAGTTGCTCACAAAGCAAATCTTTCCACCGTACTCTTAATAAACTTTATAATAGTTTTCCCTTCTCCTTAAGAAATAAAATCAGCAGAACATAGTAATTAGATTCTTGTCCCAAAGCAGTATGAGCTGTGTATTTTAATCCTCTGAATATGTAACTTAATCATGCTCATTGCATATATATTAAGGAGGAAGAGGAAGTTTTACCAGCAAAATTCTTTATTCTCACAGGCATTATGTTAATCTTTTCATGCCAGGAGGTAGATTTCCCTAAAGTAACATACACTGTCAGCAACAGAGGCACTGAAGCCACGGGTACCAACCAGTTTAAAACAGACGGATACAAAATTCCACTCAGCGTTGAGCACTATGTTAACAACTGCTTGAGTTATCTTCCAATTTCAGTCATGTTCTTCTTCAAATTTTTTGTCTACAGTTATCAAGACCCTGCAAAAATTGTGCCTTGATTATAATTGGTACGAACTTCCAGTTGAAAAATATGCAGAGTAAGAGCATCCCGTAACTCAAGCAGTCAACCACTGCCATTTCCAGGGTCCCGATCTCTAATATCCAGTTCAGACAGCGCCAAGTGGAAAAGAAATGCTGAGAAGTAAAATCCCGATGGCATTCATACAGCTCAACATTAAGTCAAGCTGACTCTGGCTCTGTTAGAAGCTCACTGTTAAACTTCCCATGTCACTCAAAGCCCACTTATAGTTTTAACACCAGTAGGAACGTGACGCGCACTTTTCTTCCTACAAACTCGAGGTGTTCATAGTTTAAATATCTTAGTACAGTCAAATAATACGAGGAAACAAATCAACACTGTTTGTAAAGGAGCCCCTGCACTGGTATACACCAGAAGTCTCAGTGCTCTGTTTTTACAGCTCCTAGGCATCACAAAGTAGGTTCAGAATGGTTTTTTCACATCCCTGAGATCCTGCATTAAGTAATGTGGAATCTATACAAGTTCTGCAGCCTTACGTACAACACAAAAAGTAGTAAGATGTTACCTACCAGGCAGATATTAGTCTAAAAAGGTCTTTTTAAGGCAGCAAAAGCAAAAGAAATCTTACACACGAGTTTTCAAGTTCATCATTATTCTGTTTAACTACAGCTCAGTGACAGTCTAGGAGACCACTGACTACACTCAGTAAACTGCAGAAAATAACCCCTTACGTTCAACGAGAGTAAAACAAATCAGCCATTTGTCATTAACAACAACGTCTTTAGCTTTTTTTTTTTTTTTTAACACTGTGCTTTCCCTTACAACGCCAAGCGTGAGTAAAACGTTCGAAGTAGAAATGAAATGCGAAGAGGACGCTGGTCGGTTGCAGCAGCAGAACCAGAGTCACTCGGGGCAGCGCCAGCGCTCCTCTCCTCCCTCCCCGGGCGGGAAGGCGCGGGCAGGCCGGCCGCCGCTCCTCAGAGCTGTGAACACCGCTGCTCTTTTAAAAAAAAGCCCTTTAGACACGCTACAGAAATATTTACCTTTCCAAGAGCCGTCCCCCGCCTCGGTCCCCCGACCTCGCAAAACACACACACAAACGAACCCAAAGGCCAAGGCTGCTGCCGCGGCCGCTGCCAGCCCCCTCTGCGGGGTCCCCGGACCGTATCGACCGGCTCCCTCCTCTTCTCGGGCGTATCACCTCACGGAGCCGCCGGGGAGCAGCAGCCAGCGGTGCGCGTCCCCCCACCCCCGGCCCGCCGAGGCGGGGCGAGCCCGGCTGCC
>WAAD01015535.1:19279-37257 GCA_013389945.1 Fregata magnificens | reverse complement strand
CAAAAGAGACTGACGCACTGAAGAAGGGCCAATAGCTTACTCTGGCTTCTTGCTCCTAGACTTCATGTAGAAATTTGAGAGAACTTTGGAGCCAGCTTTGCTCAAATGATGGAAAGACTGACAGCGGCTCCTTTCCCTTGTAAAAACCCTCAGCCAGCATGAGGCCTACTTAGTACAATAAACAACACAGTGTGAACTATTTTTGCAGGTGAGATATCCTGCTGGTGGCCCACCCATAAATCAAGGACACTGCCTAACAGCAAGGGAAACAGCCAGAGCTAAAAGAAGGGGAAATGAAGTGTTGCACATAACCCCCTACTGATTGAAGGTCACAGACCCGTTGAGACTGACAATTTATTATAATTTATTAGTGTTGCATTTCTTCTTTAAACCAGCAGGAGCATCCGAATCCAAGCATATGAATTCTGAAAACCTGAGGAAGAATAAAAGATCTTTAGACGATGTGCAGTGTGTGTATGAAGTAAAGGGAAATAAGGGAAAGGTAGCTAATTCAGCCAATTGTTTTTTGACAAAAGTAAAGTTTGAATGATGGACGAAAAGCAGTATTTGTAAACATCTTAGGATGGACATAAAATATGCCAGAAATTATTAATCACACAGTCATTAATAGAAATGTGCCAAAATTTGTCTTTCAGCAATGCCTGGTACTTAATATTCAGACCTGATATGAAAGACCTCCTGGAATTATTACTGTAAACAGTAATTAAATGAACCCAATCTTTGGTGGTTATTAGGCAAGAGATTAACTCCATGTGAAGTCAGTAGCAACCCACATTTTTGAAAGACTGTTTGGACCCAATTTTGAAGTCTTTCATCTAGGAAGCACTCGAAGTCCAGGAATGACTGAACTTTTCTGATCAGATGTTAAAAGATTTCAGCTGATGTCAGCTTGCATAGCTCCACAGAAACTGTTCATCCGTGACATAAAGAGAGAACCTATGAGCTACAGAACATCAGCATTGTTTCTTTAACAGATAAGTGGGGAAAAATGCACTAGCTTTTATATATTAAAAAAAAAAAAAGTTCCTAAGGAAGGGAAAACTATTTCCCTACCTTTCTTAGGTTTTTCCCACGTTTAGCTATTACATTAACTAATAAGTACTGGTGATCGTGAAGTATTTAAAAGTAAGAATTGCCACACTTCTGACCCAAAAATTGTGATTTTTTGGAGTTAAGGTAGACTCCGTATAGTCACAGAATCATTCGAAATAAAATAACAAAACTAGCCACATGAAAATTCACTAGCTTCACACGGCTGGACTGATAAATCCTAAAAATTTCCTGGGAATGAAACATGAATATCAAAGTCATGTGTTGGGGAACATTTTTTTAATCAGTCATACCATTTAAAAAACTCCTAAACCAGAACAATACAGTGCCCCTCAGGAAAAGGAATGATCAAAAGAACAAACCCCTCTGGCAGATATAAATCACCCCAGTTAATGCATTACTGGAGGGTTCTTACATTCGGGCGATGAGGGTAGTTTAAAAATACAGTTTGACCATATGGTACAATGTCTCATAATTTGGATGGTAAGATGCCAGCTTTGTCTCTTTGGCTGCAGATCCCAAATTCAGCTTGTTCCCACTTCCACCAAGGTTTAAATGACCTTTTGTTGTAACAAATTGCTTTGATAGTGAACTACCACTTTCTGTCTCTCTGTTCTGTCTTACTGAAATTTGGATCTGTAACAGCTATTTTCCTGCTAATTTCTTACTTATCAAGTGCTCTCTTACCCTTCTTTTTTTCCCACTTGAAGTGATCAGTTCTGAACTTGGAAATGCCATTTCTTACAGCACACAGGTGAAAGCATGCTCCTTTAAGAAGCAAGTACAGATGGCAAGTACATCAGCTAAGTTCAAACCGGAGGTCAAGAGAGGAAAAGGAAATTACCCCTAGTACTCATCTCAGGCTCTGCCCTCTTCCACTGTCTTCTCTGACTGCTGGTAAATTTAGCTCATCATTTCCCCAACCAGCGCCCAGCTTAGCCAGTGACAGTGGGAAATCAGTATATCCACCACATTTGACCTTATCACCTTTAAACCAGTATCTTACAAATCACTCAGGATAAACAGTCATGATCACAGAGTTAGTAGGGAGGTCAACTAGTCTAAAGGCAGAATCAACTATACCTAAACCATTCCTGGCAGATGGTCGTCTAATGTTTTCTTAAAAACTTTCAGCAATTGAGACTCCTTAGCTCCCCTCAGAAATCTCTTCCACTGAGTAATTATCCTTACTGATAGAAAATCTTTTCTCATGTCTAATCTAAGTCTTCCTAGTTGCATTTTAGCATGCTGTTTCTCACCCTAAAGATCAATGAATCAATGTCCTAAATAATGCCTGGAGAACATTTTGTAAATCTCACCTTTGCAGCAGCATTTTACATATTTGAAGACTTACATCTACTCCTCAGTTTTCTATTCCTTGTACTCCACCATCCCAATTCTTTCTTTAAAGCCACATTTTCTAGGTTTCTGATAATCTTTTTGCTTTGCTTTGCCCTCCCCTTCTTTTGGTCCACAAACTTCTGGAAATATGGTGCGTCTAATTGGATGCAGTAATGCTCCAGCTGAGGCCAGTATACAGCAGAGCAGCTGGTTTACATATAATACTCATGTTTATACATCCTGATACAGTGTTTGCTTTTTTAAAAATATTTTTGGCAGAAGTTTAACATTGAGAATACATGCTCGGTTTGGGGTCCCTTCTAGTTCCTAGGCTCTTTTCTGCAGAACTGCCAGTCAGGTGGAGATTCATCTTCGTGAAACAACACAAAACCAGGGGAGCCCTCCCTTCTATGTCAAAGGACTCTGGTGTGAGGAAATACTGCGTAGGTTTGACAATTTATGTTAGTTGTTGCTTAACAGGTTATTATCTTCAAGGTGCTTACACACAATGTGTTTGATTATTTGTTCCTTTGTTTCTCTGGGACTCTAGTTATACCAATTCTTCAGTAACTCTTTTCTCTAGCAAAAAGAAGACAGAATTAGCTTCCTTGCCAGCCTTAGGTCATGACTGATGTGTGCCTTATATGGGCATGTCTTTTTAGGAAAAAAAACCCCATCTTATGGATAGAAGATGATTACCTCTCTCTCATAACTAAAGACAAAGGGAGGTCTTTTATAAAAGAGGTCTAGGTGGCCTAGGAGCTCAGGTCCTACTAATTATATCTCAGGGCCCAGCAGTAAGTCCTTGTTCAAGTAACCCTACTGATTTAAACCAGTTGTGGCGTAGAACTGAAGGAAGAGGCCCAGAGACGTTTTATGTGCGAATAATACAGTCTGCAGTGGTAGTCCAAAAACAAAAGAATTTACTCAGAGATGTTCCCAAACAGAAACATATTAAGCTGTTTCCGATGAATCAAGAAGAGTTTTAACGTTCAGATATCCAAAAGAATGCTGTTTGATTGCTTTTATTGTTTAGACTGTGTTCCATTGTAGCAGTAGTCAGAGCACAGGGAACAATAACAAATCCCACACATGGCATGTGGGCATGCACAGAAAACAAAGAAAAATAGTTTCACAGCTCAGCCAAGAAGCACCTGCAGTTACAGAGCCCTCTGCTTTCAAAAGCTTTTCTACTTCATATTCTGGGTATTTGGACCCATGTTCGTCCTGCCCAGCTTTAGTTCATTTGAACTGATATGTTCAGACTAGGCACGTGTACTCTTAACTTTCAGCTGGGGTCAATTAAGAAAGGGCAAAAGAATTATTCCAAGTCTCTAAGATCTGAATCATGGCCTGGAGGTATTAATCTCTATTAATTATGCATCTGTCTTATAAATTAGTAGTCTTTGTGCTCTAAATCCCCCTGGTCTGATAACACCAGTTTTCCTATCTCTTAGGGACCTCAACTGTGGATAGATCGGTAAACATCAAAATGACGCAAAATGTGGGGGGAAAAACTTACTGTGAATGAAAAAACAAAGGACTTTTCTTTTTTCCCCAAAAAAAATTTGACCCTATCAGCTAAATTTCTGTCTCTACCAGAGCTGTGCTTCATAGCAGAAAAGAAACGGCTATCATCAGGGGGGTCGGATGAGATGATCTCCAGAGGTCCCTTCCAACCCTTACCATTCTGTGATTCTGTGATTGTTTAGCCACCTGGTTCTAATAGCCACCGCATTCCTTATGTGGCGCACACCTGCTAACCTGTGACACTGAGCTGTGCCAAACCTGTGACACTGAGCTGTGCCAATAGAGCTGGTTGCTGGTAGATCTCACACTAGAATGACTAGCAAAGTTAAGGAGCTCTGCCCCAAGTCATCCTCCATCCAAATGCTTGTGTGTCACCTGATCAGGAATGTTCTGACAACACATTTTGGGGGGATTAAAAAACATTAATCAAACTATTCTGATCAGAGCGGCAATTTTTTTGAACACGCTAACTTACAAAAAAGATGGATTCAAAGTCACCTAAAAGTTTCTTTTTACAAATATCATCAAAATAAAAACTTTGCTTTTCACATGAATATCCCTCTCATGTTGAAGTACAAAGGTATTTTTAAAGGATTAAAATGATTATACTGATTATATTTGATTTCACTTCTTTTATTCAGTTCACAGAGGTTTTATAGGTTGATATTTCATCAAGAGTCAAAGTCAGGAAGGTTTCACTGTTGCTGTAAGGATTAGAAAAATCCCTGATTGACCCAGACCTGCTTTTGAGCACTTCTGATTACTTTATTTTGTATTCTTTTGTCCATATATTCTTTTTCCTGATGCCAACTTATTTTTACGAAATTTATTTCCATTATTTCAAGAAGTGCATTCATCATTTGAATGGCTGTAAATATCCTCGCTCACCCCATCCCTAATTACTGCTTTGAAGGTACCATTAAGTCATTCATGTGGCTTAATTTGCAGTTGGGGAGATAATTCTCAGTGCAGCCTGGACCACTCATCAGTGTTTAACACCTAGTGAACTCTTAGAATAAACTTTTGAAGTATTATGGAGTGGTCTGCTTTTTCTACCACTAATTCACGTATGAGCACAGTCAGCACNNNTTCTACCACTAATTCACGTCTGAGCACAGTCAGCACGGTACTGAGTGATTTTGAGAATTACCCTCACCCGAAATTTTTCCAGTAAAGTACATCAAACTCTAAAGTCTTGCAGAGCCACTGGAAAGGGAAATGTTTGCATTTTTGCCTGGCCTCTGCTCAGCGAAGGGCTGTTATGATTAAATTACCCATATTCACTAGTGTATTGGTAAAGATCTAAACAATTTCAAGCTCTCTGAAAATGTCACTCAGAAATATGAACAAGCCTGTTCGACTCCATGTGTGAAAATCCAACCACCAAACATTCTGTACAGTAAACTTAGTTTTCATTCATAGAACAGCAAACAAAGCATGTATTGTAATGACTTATGATCCTATAATCCACACCAGAGCTCAGAGGTGAGCTAGCAATTTGCAGAGCTTTCTCCTTGAGCCTTGCTGGCACTTTTGTGCTATTCAACTACACACTGTCCTGGTGGCTGATCCAAATTACAGATATGGTAGAAAGCAAGGGAGCTTACGGAGCATACTCTGAAAATTTCAATTGCCATAATTTTTTACCAATTTTGTTACCTTTTTTTTTTCTCCTAAGGAAAATTTCTCATCTTACTCTTAAAATTGTCATGTGATTCAACATAACATTACGGCTGCCAATAAGTCAGCATAGTCGTGGAACAGCAATGAAAAACCACCTTTTCCACACATTTTTTTACTTTATTTCACAAAAAATAGTTTCTTTTCTTCTGTTAGAATTTCCAATTCCCAAAATCTCAGCATCTTCATTATAACACAAGACAAAACAAACTCTTAAATTGCAGTAGATTTCAACTTCTGGGCTACTGTGCAAATCTATTTTCAGGCATTTCACTGCAATATTCATTAAAAATTTGAATAATGTTTGATTTTCATATTTTACTGAGATTAAGTTGACTCCAAGGACAAAGCATCTCTTATGGGAAATTTGGTTATCAAAGAAGGCATTTTGCTCTGGTTGATTTCCTGGCTGTGTTACCAAAGAAAACCCTAAAAAGTGAATTCAGATTTGGAACAAGAAGAATGTCCTGTCAAAAATGTGCCAAATGCCAGAGGGGAAGCATGATCAGTCAGAAAGGATTAGAAAAACTTCTTATTTGGATTACCCAGAACTACTGAAAATAAAAACAAAAACCACTGGGAATAAGAAAAAAAAAAAAAAAGAGACTGAAATCATCCAGATTAGTTAGCAATCAATTATGTTGCATTAAAAGGCCAAGTCAGAGCTACCTGCAGACCAGGTTAAACCTACCCAGGACAGGGCAGCAGAGGAGAACACAGATCTCTGCTCAGTCACAGGGTTCCCACATAATGCAAGCCATTTTTCTGCTTTTAATTTCAGCCCCTCATTAGTGGGGGAGAGAACAGCCACTGCTGTCTGTGTCATTTATGCTCATGCATTTTTTTTCTGTGCCACATCGTTTTTATTCTCCGTAAGAAGTTAGCCACAAATCAGACATACATGGAGACTCTTCAGAATGTATCAAGGTTTTACAATAACCTGTTGCGGAGCACCATTAAGAGTATAATTCTCATTTAGAAATGTAGAAATTTTGACCGGGTTAAATGGGAGGTCCTGCATCCTGATCCAATTGTGGCCAGTGCCAGATATTCCACAAAAGGGCACAAGGTCCTCTGACATGTGCAAAAAAGGGTTAATAATAGGAGAAAATACCTCTTAACTTTTTAGGACATAATTGACTTTCATTCTGATGCAGAAGCCTCACACTTGATCTTAATCTCTTTTATTTAATTCTATTTCTTATTGTCCAAATGAATATAAACCTTTTAAAAGTATGGTGGGATTTTGCAAGCAACAGTATTTTGTAGCAGTTAATTCCAAAAAGAGATTATACGTTGTATAATGTTTTTCTTTTCTTTTGAAAATTTTCAACTCTTAAATTATTTAAACAATCCCTTCTCTCATAATCAGAAGCATGTTAACTTATGTTGTCTTTACTTCCTCATTGTGGTGTTCGCCAACCTCTTCAAAGTCTCACCATTCCCTCAATAATGTTATTTTTCCAGCTGCAAAATTTCTGATATATGCATCAAAAATATTTTATTTATATCAGAAATAGTTTTAATAGGATCTCATATCCAAAATGGAACAAAATTGAGGGCACACTGCCAGTTGTTATTATTGGCACCACAATAACAGTGTGATTTTTTCCCCTCTTTTTTGCAACATTTTCTTCACTGGTTTCACTGTAGCTGCAGACTGAGAGGAGAGTGTCATTGAGGCAAACTCAGTGATGCCAAGGTTTACTTTCCTGAATGCCAACACTGAATTTAAAATTGGCAGAATTCATTCAGACTGTTCCATCTCAGCATTTAGGAGCAGTTAAATTGGCACTGTGCTTTATTTTGCCTATGCTTTTTACGATTCTTATCAAATCTTGATTAGTCTAAGTACTACTGGTCTAATTCAACTTTTTTATATTTGCCTCTTCTCTAACTGTGCCTTTTTTCTGGACCGTTAATAAATAAAAAGCAATAACTTTGGATATTCTACTCATAAAAGTGGTTACACAAAGCTGGTAACATAGTCTCACAAGTGCAACGATTCTGAGTACAACAATATAGCTGCTTATTCAGTGCTTTCTGTCACATAGGTCCTGATACTACCTGCATGAAGGAACAACTTCAATGCCATACATATCAGGACAGCATACCTGAACCAACAGCTTGCTTCTGGAGTCCTTGCCTGTGTCAGAAATAGAAAGCAGTGTTCAGCCAGTTTCATATATATGTGAACATTTTGCCCCTCAATGAGTGAGTGAATTAATTATATTAATAAACCTACTGCAGAGCTTTGAAAATCAAATAAGAGTGTCTTCAGGTATTTATGGGAGCAAGCACTCCTCCAGCAAGCTGTCCTAACCACTAACCACAAGACAGGAGGGATTTGACAACCAGGGTTTATTTCTGCCACCACTGAGCAGGAGACAAGACATAATGACACCCTTTGTCTTTGATGAGCATACTATCATTGTCCTAGATAAAGCACCCTGTTATTCCCACCCACAAATGACATGGGAAAAGAACAGGCAAAATACCTGTCATGTAAATATGCTACAATCCTCTAGCAGCTACAGAAGGTGTTGGAAAAGAAGGACACCGTCTTCTGACCTCCTTGAAAATATGCACCAAAACAGCAATCAGCTCCACACTGTTAGGGCTCCAAGATTTGAAAAACAGATTGCACTGAGATGAGCATCTTGGGTGATGGTTCCCCAGTGAACTATATCCCCTTGCCAACAGTTTTGGCCTGAACCAGCAATGAATCTCCAAGAAGTACACAATCCACTCAGTCCTTTCAGCCTGGCTGAAGGAGTCTCTGCTCAGACACCTCAGTTCGACACAGAAAAACTCACCCTCTAGTCGGAAAAATGTAAAGAAAAAAACATTCACCCAGATCTTTTCATGGATCTTTTCATAACCTGGGCTTCCAATTTTGCCCTCCAATCTTGTAGCTCATCTCAGGATGTGTCCTGAGATGTCCGTCTAAGAACTGGCTTTGTAAACAGTCTCAGACTGCCTCAGAAGGTCTTTCTAAGATGAACAACTGCACCAAATACAAAAGAGTAAAGAGCTAAATCATACGTGAGCACTTCGGGCGAAAGGAAAATGCCAGAAAACACCTTCAAGCACCAGTCCAAATCCAAATGATTACACCTGAAACCTGCACAACACCTTAGTTATGTCCTGAATATAACAATGCAATATGCAATATACAATGTCTGCAGGTGGGATTTGCACCTTTCAAGGTTCCCTGCGAAGCCCTTTTTCCAATGCTACCCCAACAGCTTCATCCTTCCTCAATCTGGACCCCAGTGAGCTGTGCTACATGCAAAAGCCACTAGTGGGAGACAATAACACACAAAGGCAACAAATACTTCAGCACGGTGGGGGCCACCAGCATGAGTAAGTCACCAGGGAAAGGCAGAGTGATGAGATTCCTGTGGGGTTTCTGTCCCTAAGAAACAGCAATGGCTTGCTAGAATAACCCCTGCCGCCCTGAATTGGTTCAGGGTGTGTATCTCCAGACTAAACTATGTGAGCCCTGTACATCTCTGATACTGAGGTAGTTTTTCCCTCTGCCTCTTGCCTGCATTGCAACTGCAGAGGATGGCATGGGGAAATGGGCAAGCTGAAATAGATTCTTCGCAGCAAACAGTTTTTTTCTTGTTTGTTCGTTTGTTTGTTTTTAAGCAAGCAAATAAAGCTTATATCTGTTTTCCTACCTGGTTTTTTTTGCTTGTTTGTTTGTTTTTAAAAACATGCAAATAAAGCTTATATCTGTTTTCCTGCCTGACTGTACATATTGGAGATAGGAGATGCTGGGACCTGCTGAAAATGGCTTTGCCAGGGCAGGGCCAATCAGTGACCAGGACTATGTACAGCAAGTGGTCAAGGCATATAGTTGTCATTAGGTTGTGATTAGCTCACGTCACATAGTTGTGATTAACTCGTCATCCGGATACAAGATACAGCAGGCAGATTTGGAAGGTATAAACTACACGGACCAGCTGTCCAGGTAGGGAGACTACCTGAGCAGTGGGAGTTTTCAGAAGGCCTGACAGTGTGGGCGTTCTTGTGCGTGCTCAGTGGTGAGCCCAGATTTCTCATTCCTCAAATGGGAAATCTGGCAGAGAGGGGCATTTCCTGAGACAGCACGAAGCTGCGTGTAGGAGGGTGCTGCAAGGGCAGATCTGAGGTTGCCACCTCCGCAGGGTTCCCAGCACCCCACTCGTAATACACATGGGTCAAGGCCACAACAGAAGGCCAGGGAACCTACCCCTGAGGGAACCATGTGGGGCTCGTTAATAAGACAATGTAGATGCTGTCTAGAAGAAAAGAGCAAGAGGCATCCCCAATGCAATACTTTTGCGTGTTGGGGGGGAGCACAGACAACATATTGATCCCTTATGGATGGTTTGGGAACACTTAGCTGACGACGCCCCTCAGGAATGAATCCTGTGAATCACAGTGGGGTTTGGCTAGGAATTAGGCTCCAAGCTGCTCAGTGCTATTGAGACTAAGATGCTCCCAGGTCCACAGAGAAACTAGACATGAGGGCCTATAAAACTCCAAAAGCACAGTCACCTCTCAATTTTACGCTGCCTCCCACATTAGGCAGTGGTTGAGTAGGACTTCTGCAGTTTTCCACAGTTGCAAGGAAGCAGCTAAACTTTGCATCCTTTTGTAGGATTTTGTAAACATCATTTGGATAATATAATCTGGTTCTGGTAGTTTGCTGGTCTGTGGAACATCCGAATGTTCTAGCACCTTTTTTATGTTTCAGCCTATTAAAAAGTCTCTACCTTTCTTTTATTATTATTAAAAGAGTCATCTGATGTTCTTTGCACTCCTACTATATAAAAAGAAAAAATGACTTGTAAGTGTCCTCTTGGTGGTTATGAGTTATGCCTACTCCTGTCTTCAATGGGAGTGACCAATAATCAGAGAAACCTGCAAGAAAGAAAAGGGCCTTAAAACAAATTTCTGAACAATGACATAAGAAGCCAGTAACTCTCTGGAGTCAATTTTAATTCTGAGCACTAAACATTTTCTCATGCTACTCACACATCCTTAAAACTAGGGCAAGCAGTTTGCAGACTCTACAAGCATACTCCATGAAGCCAGATATCTTACCCCAAACATTGCAACATTTTATTTGGATGAAATACTGTTCTGTTGGCTAGAAGCAGTGATTCTGCTCATCAAACATACTGCTGCCTCATCAACAATTGCCACGCTTATTTTGCCAGAGATGGTATCTTCAGAAAGGTAAATGGGGATTCTTTAAAAAAAATGTACTTTCATTTAAATTTCTAGACTTTGAATGTTCTCTCTTACTGTTATGTTTTGTATGTATGTATGGCCTGTACTCTTAACTGGATGATTTCATTCCTAATCTTAATTACTTACTACTTTATTTAAAATAGAATTTGTGACATCTTTTTTAAGTTTTGAATCAAACTTTCCTGGTACTTTCATTGTGTTTGGGATTTAGTTGAAATTCCCCTAACCTTTAGTTTAGTCTACTACCCTAACAGTTCATAAACTAAGTCCCATTTTTTCTCCTTTATTGAGGGTACAGGATAAGTAGTGGGTTTGGTCCCTAGAGGATTTATATGTTGTGTATACATCACACTTCCTATCTTAAGAATGCCAGATGAAACATTATAAAACTGATCCTCATAACCAACATTTTGCTAATCTTCTGTTGCTTTTAAAACAAAAAGGTGTAAATAAACTAATACTGTAAATGCTCTGTAATCGACAAATAAAGTATAAAAATATGTGACTAATTTTACACACTAGATTTGCGCTATTGCAAATGGCAGCAGCATGCTCCAATAAATTGTTATTCCAGTCAGGTCTTTTGTAATATTAATTGGCTACTTTTGTGTAGGTTCAAATCAATAAACTGATTAAAGTCAGCTGGGTTAGCTTTCAAACTTTTATTCAGCCATTAACTTTTACTCAACATTATCACAGCTGACAGTATCAGTAAAGTTTTTAATAGAGACAAGCCCCGACTACAGAATGCTAAAGAAGTTTGGATATGAATACCACAACTGGACTCCCTTAAACCGGAGCCTGCCTTAGAATTATTGTCATCATTTTGAACTGAAATTGCAGACAATTTTGTTTCTTCAGACCTTGAATCACATCAAGCTAATTGTCACTTAATGTTGGAGCAGTATAAATATTTTTGAGCGGGAATGAGAGTCAGGTCCTTAGCTATTTTTATGTTTGCTCTCTTATAGCCATAGTTTCCTTAAAATAAGGTGAAATACAAAATCAAGTTGCTGGTTTGGACTGTGGGGTTTTTTCCCATACCAAAGTGTTTATATGCATACTGTAAAAACCATTAACTCAAAGGATGAGTCCAGCCACAGTTCTAGCTAAACTTTGCGAGGAAATACATTTTTCATATTTTCTCAGGAAAAAAAAATCATATTCTGTTAACTTACCACTGCTAGGATGAGTCATACATATTTTTAAGTATTAAAAGTGTTTTATCTTAATACTTATGCATTAGAAGTATTTTATGTATTAAAAGTATCTCTGCTGAAAAAAATCAGTCCTTTGTGTCATTTTAAACCAGGAAGAATCATTGATTTTCATGCTGTCAATCTGCCATTCCCATTGTTCCTTGCAGTATTCTTATAATAGAAAATATCCAAGAAGCGTTGCATAGCTGTGCTGAACCCATTTGTCTCAAGTACACCGGCAACTGCTGGTATTGGTCTTGTGTTTCTTTGCTAAAGCTCCCATATCTATTACTACTTATATGAGAGCCAACATTCACTTAAGGCAGCAGCAGGAGAAGTGGAAAACCTCTACTGCAAACTAGATCTGTGCTCTAAATGTTTAAAAAGATAAGCAGTGTCACTCTGAAATGGGCATTACTTATAGGTCAGAGCCTTTTTTCCATTTAAATACTTTGCAAACTTTACCATTTAACCTAAGAGAGCCAGTTCATCGAATGGAGATAGGGTTTGTGCCTGACCCCCACTAATACACATTAGAAGAGTTCTTGACGTGCCAAAATATATGGAGGTCAAACAGCAGTTGTACGATGTTCTATTTATTGTCCGCTCTTGCATACTTACCCGCATCCTAAAGGAGCTCACAAGTTACAGCAAGAGGTGAAATAAGCTTTGCTGCTTGCAATTCTACAGGCATTGAATTATTAATGCTTGGGCCGCTGCTCAGAAAGGTTCATTTCCACAGTTCACAGGATCACCGCCTGGTGAAATTGCTCTTTGCTGTGCTACACCAATAGCTGGCCCTAATGGGGCAAAGTTAAAAAGTTGTATGAGGCCTCCTCTTGTAAACACTTGTGCGTGGGGATGTGAGTATGTGTAGAGAAGCGAGGTAGGGAGGGAGGGAGAGTCGTTCTGATTCTTACATACCCACATCTGTCTGCAAGGTGTGCAATTCCTGAGGGCGGAAGACCTGAGCCTGGCAATTGGTAAAAGCTAAAGAAGCCACCCTAACTGCTAGGAAAAAATAGCTAGCAAGAAAACAGATGGTTATACATGTGGAGTTTCTCCCAGAAGTTCTACTTAAGGCTTTTTTGTTTTGTTTTCACAACAAAATGGAAAAATGTGAATGCATAAAGAAAAAGCCACAGATTTATTTTCTGATTTTGGTCACAGTATTCTTATAAAAATGAAAAACTTACCGATCTGGAAACAATCTTACTGTCATATAGCTAATTTCAAAAAAGGAGTGTAGACTGTAAAACGAGCGTGCAATTTCCCACAAATGCTTCCGTGTGCATGAACAGTAAGATTTTATGGGAACTCTACACATGCAACATTGTGTGGTTACCTAGTGATGCAAACTTGCAGGCGTAAAATAAAGTAACAACTTCTGCACATAGACAGCAGTCACAGAAAACTCTATGTAGACTGAAGCTACAGCTTGACATGCAGCTTCTAAACCAGCTCAGGAATAAAAATAATTGTAATATTAATATTTTTTAAAATGAGGTTACTGGAAAAAATGGCTCAGTCCTCATTCACTGGTATGTAGCAGTTTGGCTTACTGACCATGAGCCATACAGGGTGCGTGGTTCAGGTGAATTACTTAAATAATATATTAGTTCTGTATTGATTTGTCTGTCTTCATTCCAATATCCTTCTGCTGACATAAGGCAAACATGGCACATGACAACTAGACTGAACAGGGGGAAGGGAGCAAGAAGGGAGCATAAAACTGACATGATTAATAGAGCTGCCACAATTTGTTTACCAGAATGACTTTGATGAACATGTACTTTTTTCAAGACTGTTAGTTCACTGCCATTTGTCTGTTGATTCACATTAAGGGTAAAATCAGGCCATCAAACTGCCTGGAAAAAAAAAATCCCACCCTAGCAAGCTGGCTGAAGCAGCTGAAGGTATTACAGGAATGTTCAGATGCTCAGTGATCACTGCATGGTGTGTTTGAGTCGTCTTTGTATGCACAAATATAGGCTAAGGACAATGTGGGACACTTTTTATTACCCTCTGTAAAATTCCCTGTACATTCACAAATAATATTCCTCATTGATAAAAATGACATGGAGTGAAATGAGTTGTTTGAATAAAGCAGAAACTGCCATGTTCCAGTAACTAAAAAGGTTAACAGTAAAGTAAGTTTGAACCAAGCATTTCCATCTGAGCACTCTAATTTTATGTACAGATTAGAAAAAATCTAAATTAAGATGCTTTTCCACTTATAGCCATAGTGTTGCCTTTCTTTGTTGTGAGTGGTTAGCCAAATTTAACAGATTTACAGCTTGCTGTGACAGAAGGAGACACTGATTCTGTCAAGGTGTTTCTTAGATAAACTCATGTTTACTTACAGAGCATATCTGAAGTCCCAGAAGAACTCAGATAGGAGACAGTTGATTTGCCCACAGATACAAGCTTCTTTTTCAGGCAACACTTGACTCAAAAATTACATTTCAGATTTTCTCAAGGTCATAGTCCCAGAGCATCTCTGTTTTTTCCTTGTGTATAGCCATCCTGTTTCTACCACTTCTCCGCAATCCCTGATCTGTCTGTAACCTCTCTAGCCACTCAATTTATCTTACTGAGGAGTTTTACAGATAGGGCAAGTTTCAGATTAAACTACAGACCAACCAGCTAGCTCCACAAAGAGGTCCGTTTCTTCCACCTGAATAAAAAAAATGAATATTGTTCCAAGAACATTGCTCCCAATCCTTTGCATAATGATGCATTACATGCCTTTTTTACTCATTTAAAACCTCCCACGTAGTTAAAGTTATACCAAGTCCTCAGGTTTACAAAAGGGGAGAGAGGGATTGTTAGAGTTAATGGTTCAGTAAGCTGAATTTGTAACTTCCACTGTCTCCCAGATGGCAGATGCTTGAGTTTTTCATGAAATCATTGACTAGGAGAAATGCAGCTAAGTGACCAAGCTGTTTCAATTTTCTCTTGTTGGCTTTTCTTCAACATCTCTCATCAAATCTGTGAACTTCATAGCGATCAAAATGGCCCTTGTGTGGCCCACAGGTGTTGTCTCTCAAACTATGAATTTAAGTGCCCAGAATAAAGCATCTCAATTGGGGGAATTCTGGTCACACTTTTGAAATATGAGACTTCTGTTTTCATTGTTGACCACGTTCTCAACACCTGTAAATGTGCAAGTGAAGAAAAAATAAAGCAAAAGCCCATAAACTGTTAAAATAGAAAAGAGACAGAAAATCTGAATCAGTTATGTTAAAGATCAAAGTGATCAGTGTCTCTTAAAATGTTTAGAGACTGAAATTCTCGATTTATGGCTTCAGTCTTACAGCTCTCTCAGGTGCTGTATGCACCTGGACTCATGGAGCCTTTCTGAGTCTTTCAGTCCCTGGATGCTGTCACCCCAGAGAGACAGACATAAGCAGTTCAGTAGATTAATTCTTCATAGGCAATACCCTGAGAGTGAATCTTCATACTAGCTACTAAAATATGGCTCATGGAATATTTTTAATTTATTATAGTCATTCAGTTATTATAATTAATCCCAAATTTACATTTTATTTGAAAGATTTTTTTTATCAACCTAGTATTCCATTTTTTAGGAGGCACTTTATTCAGAGATGGACGTGCTGCATTCTTAAATAAAATAAAACTTTATGAAATGTAAGGGTGAAAACTCAAGCCACTGTAAAAATAGTAGAAATAGTAAAATAATCAAACAAACTGGGTTTGTTCATAAAAAGTTATTTTGACAAGTATAATTAAATTCATAACATAATAAAGGACAGAGATTATAGTCCATAACATGCTACTCCTACAAACTCAAAGCATTATCTCTAAAAAAAGGACAGGGTTCATTTTCTAATGTTTAATGCTTCATTAGAGAATTATTGAAAAAAAACCTTGTTTGATATCAGAGTTCATCAAGTTAGAATCTTTCTCCCTTCTTGTTATCAACACTAAAAGGCTTCCTTTACAATACGGTTGAACTGAAGTGGCACCTAACCTCCTTTTACATAATCAAAGTTAACATGGATGAATACGAAACTAAGTTCTCCATTTCAAAATTTTTCAGAGCATCATTTTCATTGGACAGACTTTTAGAATATTTGAAGCTTAGTTAGGGGGGATGGACATTTGTTTTTCTCCTTCAAGGAAAAGGAATTTTGATGTGATGTCGATTTGCCCTTTTTTAGCTGAGTGCTGTTTCTCACGGGAATATATGGGTACACCTGAAAACAGAAAAAAGCCTTTTCTCAAACTAGTGTCAGAGTGCCAGATCACCATATCACAGTGATACCAATAGTTAGCTAGTTAGTTTTTTTCTACTGTGCAATAATAGGCACTGGTATATAAACCATTCTTCTACAGAATTTTCACAAAAAGTCTATGACAGCAAAAAATCTAGACATAATGACAGTGAATATTTGGGATAAAGGAACAATTTGATAGCCACGGAAGAGATCTCACACTACAAACACATAGCCCGTAGTAAGAAACTATGCACAAAATACAATTTCAGAGAAAATTCAAAGTCCTCAAGCAGCATCATGCTTTCAGGAGCAACTACAGACCTAAAAGAAATAAACTATTTTTTTCCAGTATGAATCTGAAGAAAAAAAAAAAAAAGACTCATCAGTCTCTCTTAATCCAGTTTTTCCTATCTTCATTGTATGAAATATAATCCTTACAAACAACCAGAGTATTTTATATGCACAGAAGCAGAACAAACTGTGCATTAAATACAGCAATGTGAAAATCCAACAGAGCAATACATGAAATCCAATATTTTAAAATCCAATCCAACCCAATCCATATTTTAAAACAGGACAGCTAAAGAGAAGTAAGCCATCAAAATATAATTTAAATGAAAGTAAATAATATATAATATTAAAACTCAAAATAATTGTACATGAATACTTTACAAAATACTGTCNGTGTAGTCAGAGGTGGCATGTCATTTGGGATTGTCATACTGAGACCTTCCTATGTAATTTAGTTGGGACAGCAGGGGTTAAGATACATTTTGTGGCACTGTATGTTGATCCCACATGGAGTAAAGATCTGTTACTAGAGAGGTATGAATAAATCAGGCATTCTGTTCAACTTAAAAAAAAAAAAACTGTTTNNNNAAAAAAAAAAAAACTGTTTCTACTTTTCAGTAATGCAATCTGTAAGAGATATACTAAATAACTAGATATAAAACTGGGGAAAAGAAAAAAGAAAGCAAGCTTCTTATTGTAGCTAATGATTTAATTGTTCTAATATTCCATGTCTCTCGAAAACTTGTAGCTAATGGTAGAGAAGCCCAAATGAAACACATCTGCAGAACAGAGACACTGTTACCCACATCCTTCTTTTCTATGCAGCAGAACTATAGTAGTTTTATTGCTTACAAAGTCTTCCAGAAACAATAAGTCTGAATAACTTCTCCATTTTAATATTTCGTTTCAGGGCAGAGGGCGGAGGGTCAAATCAGGAACCATTTTCAAGCCATAGTATTTAAAAACCTTAGAGGTGGGTGAGAAACACAAAAAAACTCTTACAAAATATTTATTCAACCTAATCATGCTAGTTTTGCTTTAATTTTTCATGTCTCCATCGGCACACATCTCAAGAAAAATTCTGTTTTAAAGAGTGTTCACAAAAATAATTTCAGGCAAGAGGAAGAAATTTGTTCAGTAGTCTTTTGTACTGTTTTCTGTGGCAAAAAGATGAACAGAAATGGTATCATACCACTGAAGGATCAGGCATGCAGACCAAGTAGTGTGACTAACTTAACTCTGTGTATCAAATAACTAAAGTAATGCTTAATTTTTTAGACAATACAATGAAATGTATACCAATAAAGTAGTATTACATCAAATTATGATTAAACTATTTGTACTTTTTCCTGCATTGGAGAACACTTCACCCAGAAAT
>WAAD01015535.1:0-18462 GCA_013389945.1 Fregata magnificens | reverse complement strand
AAAAAAAGTTTGAAAGCCACATATAATGACCCTACAGATATATCACAAGAAGGCCACTTGCCAGTACACCATTTGGACTCCCTTCTTCTCAAACCCTTTATGAAATGCAGTACTTTCCAACACTTAACCAGATAAAGACACATTTTCTTACTGTAAATGCTAATACATATTGTATCATCTTCACTCCAGATCTGAAAGATCTTCTCCTTATCATTTTGTACTCATGAATTTTAATAAGATTTAATATGATATCTAGGTTAAAATCAGATTTTTTTTGTCAGAGATGATACAAGTGTAGTCAGAGGTGGCATGTCATTTGGGATTGTCATACTGAGACCTTCCTATGTAATTTAGTTGGGACAGCAGGGGTTAAGATACATTTTGTGGCACTGTATGTTGATCCCACATGGAGTAAAGATTTGTTACTAGAGAGGTATGAATAAATCAGGCATTCTGTTCAACTTAAAAAAAAAAAAACTGTTTCTACTTTTCAGTAATGCAATCTGTAAGAGATATACTAAATAACTAGATATAAAACTGGGGAAAAGAAAAAAGAAAGCAAGCTTCTTATTGTAGCTAATGATTTAATTGTTCTAATATTCCATGTCTCTCGAAAACTTGTAGCTAATGGTAGAGAAGCCCAAATGAAACACATCTGCAGAACAGAGACACTGTTACCCACATCCTTCTTTTCTATGCAGCAGAACTATAGTAGTTTTATTGCTTACAAAGTCTTCCAGAAACAATAAGTCTGAATAACTTCTCCATTTTAATATTTCGTTTCAGGGCAGAGGGCGGAGGGTCAAATCAGGAACCATTTTCAAGCCATAGTATTTAAAAACCTTAGAGGTGGGTGAGAAACACAAAAAAACTCTTACAAAATATTTATTCAACCTAATCATGCTAGTTTTGCTTTAATTTTTCATGTCTCCATCGGCACACATCTCAAGAAAAATTCTGTTTTAAAGAGTGTTCACAAAAATAATTTCAGGCAAGAGGAAGAAATTTGTTCAGTAGTCTTTTGTACTGTTTTCTGTGGCAAAAAGATGAACAGAAATGGTATCATACCACTGAAGGATCAGGCATGCAGACCAAGTAGTGTGACTAACTTAACTCTGTGTATCAAATAACTAAAGTAATGCTTAATTTTTTAGACAATACAATGAAATGTATACCAATAAAGTAGTATTACATCAAATTATGATTAAACTATTTGTACTTTTTCCTGCATTGGAGAACACTTCACCCAGAAATAGCCAAAGTTAATCAAGGAAATCTGTTCACACCAAAAAGATAAATTGCCCCACACTGTATTAATTAGCAGGGTATTGTCTTTGAACTGACTTCCCTACACCTGAATAAAAGCATTAAGAACCCAGACTTTTTCTCAAAAACCCTAGTTTAAAAAAGGTGTAAGTGCCAAGACATAGATTTGTGTTAGAAGATCTTAAGCATGCAATTTTATGTGTGTAATTCTATGCGTGCAACGGTATTGCAGAAAGTGTCCAGGAGAAATTAAANGGTATTGCAGAAAGTGTCCAGGAGAAATTAAAAATATTTTATTCTAAACATTTATGAACAGTACCTTTAACTCAGAGCATATGAGACCAACACCACAAGAAGATAATTTTTTCCCTTCCTGGAATTACTGCAGCAAGTTTCTCTTGTTGCAAGGTGAGTTATCAAAAACTCTTTATGTTAAAAGTAATGGATTAGTAAATTGAAAAAAAAGGACAATACCCTTTCCTCAAATCTACCTTTAGGTGAGTTCAGCTAGAGCTTCAGTTGCTCATGAAAGGACATAATTTTCTTCCAGAAGAAAGAAAAAAAAAACTCACTTTTATCTGCCTGATGATTAGACCTAAGTATAGTTGCCTCAGATTCCTTGGTAAGCTCCTCATCACCAGTTTTGCACAAATCTGTTTTTCTCTCTCTGGTCAGCCACCAGTACTATGTTCAATTTAATTCTTCTCAGAGTTGTTTCTGTCTTTGTATCCAATTTAAGAATTCCATTGATTACTGAAAGACCCCATTTTTCTTCAGCAATATTTCCAACAAAAATATTCACATTTTTATTCATCAGGAGATATCAAAAAATCAAAAAATGCTTCTGCAGTGCCACATCCTAAAAACTTCAATTTTTGTTTCTTAGTATCACTGCTTTCCCAAAATTCACACCTATCCAATTTTACCCTGAATAAATCACAGCCCTTTAAAAAACAGCACAGAGAAACTTGTGAATCTGTGGAAAATGAAATAGAAAACATTTTTCCTTATCAATCAACTTTTGTATTTGTATATTGTATTTTTATTTTTTAAGTTACAAAAACTGTTGTGCAAGTTAGTATGTAGCACAGAGAGTGCCTCTGTTTCTTCTCCATTTATTTTCTATTTCCATTTTTAAAGTTTCAGATGCAATATTCAAGCTAGCAAAGTATCTTGTATTCATCTTCACAATAATACTATGCTGTATCCAAATTGTAAGTCATATTGCTTTTAAGAATTCTAATAGCATGATGCATACTTCATACATTACCTCTATTTTCCTTTTGCCCTTTCAACCTTGTTTATAGTTTTGCATAATTTGTAATCTGCTCAGGAGGGTGAGATAATTGCCTGGTTAAAGTGGAGAATATTGAGGCAGGACTTGAGCCTGAAAATCCTTTCTTGAGTAAGCAGTCCTTACTCAAATAGGTATTAGCCAACGAATTCAAGAGAGTTTACATAAATGCAGTTTGTAAGTGTCTAGTCTAGGAGGATATTGAACGCCGTGTCTGTAGTTTCCCTACAGAAATGGATATCAGCTATGTTTTTATTTTCAGTACAACTGGAAAAGAATTAGTTCATTAGACCATGATGGATAATACTGCACTTAGCTTTCTAAGTTACTATAAATTTTTAAGGCCAGATAAAACTAGTGCACCTCCAGAGACTTCAGCAGAATTGTACTGTTATTCACGAACAAACTCCCTCTCCCATTTTACAATAAATCTTATTGCAATTTCCAAGTAATATTGTATTCCACAGAAAAGATCGGAACAGAAAGAAGCATAACACAGTTTTATGAATCACTGCGAAGACCCAAGAGTTCAAAAAAAGGTATAGAATATTAAACAATAATAATACTTATTAATTTTTATTTATTAGATTAATCAGGAAAAGATAAAGATATAGAGGACAAATATTTCTCAAATTCTGATTACTTAAAAATGGAAGAAGGCAAGAAAAAGAGGATGTCTAGCAAATTACAATGTGAATAAGATAAATCAGCTCCATGCCACTTATTTTTCTTTGAGTCAATTGAAAATGTTTCCATTTCATTTCCAAAGGGAAAGGGGTAAAGAGGTTTTAATTAGTATTCCATAAACAACTCCAATACTTTCATTAGAGGACAATAAACAAATGACAAAGAATGTAGATCTTCAAAAGTGGCGAAGTGTTTGGAGAAAATCTGTGGAAGCAGTGGGAACAAAAATAAAAAAGAGCCTAATAGATGAGGTATAATCTCTGTAACAAGGACAAGATGCACAGAGGATGGGCGAGAGCATAGGTTAGTTGGGGTTGTTGGAACTGACACATCTAATCCAAAAAGTAAACTAAACACAGAACCTTTGTATTTCAAAACCATCTTAGGTAGCAGACTTTTGTGTGCCTTCTACCTTTTTAGTTTAGAAAGGAAAGTTGAAAAAACCCACAAACCTTTTGATGGAGAGAAAATGGCATACTTTAGAATCTTACTAAATCACAATTCCTTTGCTGTTTGATTAGGAATGCATTTGAGAGTCTGGACACTTTCTTTCAAACTTGTTTGCTTTTCTTCCTCCCTGCTTCTCTTTGCTCAACATTGTCTGTCTGTGGTGCCGAGATTTTAGAACTCTCTTTAGCCATTAAACTGTTGCTGTCAAAGACTACAATAAAAGGGAGATTCATAATAAGAAGCGCATTCTGCCAAGATGCTTCTCCAATACATATTGCCATTATGTATCTTGACAGACCCTTGTGATTAATATTGTCCTTTTAAGCCAATGAAATTGATCCTGTCATCACCTTTAGAAGAGAAGACAACCAAAAGAAAAAGTTCATTTCTAGGGTTTACACAGGAGATGCAAAACAACCTTTTAAATGGTCACCATGCAAAAGGCAAACTCATTCCTTGCATGTGTTCACCGCTGACCGCTGCCGACCATGCCGTAGACAACAAAACACCTTGGACGTTATCACTATCTAAATCTAGTGTCCCTGATACACTTTCATTAGTTGCATTCTCCAGCAGCACAGAGAGTATTTTCACACAACTTGGAATGAACCATATGTTGTTAGCAATTTATCATCCTTGTCTTAAATTCTTCTGCTCCTATAGACACACAGTAAAATTCTCAGACCAAATAAAAAGTGTCAGGGAACAACACAAATCAATCTTACAAACAGGTAATGGAACAATTTCATTGATCAAAAAGCATTTACAATAAAAGCAATAAAGACATAAACACGGCACCTTTATCAAATTCTTTGTCTCTATCTCACCTTTTTTTTTCCTTCCTCATGCTGACAGTATATAAATGTCCAGAGAAACTGTATCTTCTTTGGGTATGGGCAATCTTTTCCTTAATAACTTGCTGCTTCCTTCCTTTTCCTTTTTGCTGCTTGAATGAAAAATTCCTCTGCAAAACTGCATTTTTGGCTTAATTGATTGCCTGAACCTTTAATTCTAATGTTTCAATACATTGACTCCTGGAGATTATATATGTGTCTTGTATTTCACAGACTTTTAGTTGTGATAATTTAGGCTTAGATCGCTGATAATGTTAGACCATTAGAGAATATATAGTCTGACAGCAGTCATAAAACAGACATTTGTTACTGCATTGTGTTTTATGTTGGTTAATGGTGTGTCCACAAATGTTTGCAAAACATAAAAGATACCAATATTTTAATGATGCAATAAGACTGAATCAAATAAAAAGCCACATCTTTGTGACAAGAAAATTTATTCCAAAACAATGGCATCAGAATTTAAATGAAAAGTTTTATAGAAAAAAATAGTGTGCTTGTCAGAGGTTTATATATGTATGTATTTATTGGTGTGCTAAATTGATTATGTACAGTAAATGGCATTGCTGCTATTACACTATATTCTGATCATTTCCATATGCTCTAGGCTTTTATTTTGACTTTGCAATTATAAATGTACAATCACAGTTATTTGAGTAGGTTACATTCTGCAGGGAGAAACAGTGATTAATTGAGCAACAAAATAACACATGAACACAGGAAAGTTTAGGCACCATACTGGTACCTATTGGTATTTTCCTTTGGAAAACCAAAGTGCTGACTGCTTGCAGGCTTCAGAATATACACTACAAGTTTGTTAACTTGAATTTTAGCAGGAGTCAAGGCCAGATAAACAGCCTACAGTAACAAATGTGAAGCTGCTCAGACTTGAAAGTAGCGTAACTATACTCACAGCAATCTTTTTTTTGTTATATCAGCGTTTTACAGGTAAGAAGCTGAGAGGAGAGGGATTAAGCCACTTGCCCAGATCAGAATTTCATACTTTAATTCTGCCTACCTCAAATGGCCTTTGCAATGACAGCAATACTGCTCTTCTTTTCTGTCCTAAACTGATGAAGAGGAGTAGACAAAGAGCTGCTCTATTCTGCCATAGGGACCTTTGCCAGTCTGTGCTGGATAAAGTTATACCCTTCATCTCTTTGTGGTTTTTCCCCTGGAGCAAGGAGCTCACTACAAGGTGCCCCCAGGAAGCAGGACAGCTCAGGAGGAGACTCAGAGCCCCAAACCAAGTGTGGAGAGGCAGATATGGAGCATGCAAGCAAGGAAAATTACTTCCACTTATATTATGCAACAGCTGGGCATCGTGCTGGTGAAACTGCAGCTGCACTGCCACACAAGGTAATGGGATCCCTCGCAAAGGCAGAAGTGCCTAAAATGAAGCACCACCCTCACCAATTTTTACATCTCTTCCAAGCTCAGATGTGAAACAAGAGGCAACAGCATGAGGAGGTGAAGCGCTGAAGAGAGAGAGAGAAAATGGCTCCCGTTTAACAGAAAGATATTGTCCTGAATAACACCTATCCTGCTCCAAAGGCGTGGGCAGCAGAGAAGCCAACCGCATGGGTGACAAGTGCCAGAGAAGCCCCCTCTCTTCTCACTCAGCCTGGGGTGGGAGAGACATCAGGATCCCTTCCTCACTTTCAAGAAGGACTGCTGCAATGAAGTTAGATAATTTGAGCCAGTGAAGTCTCATATGCAGCGTTCCATGGGAGTTAGCATGAAACTTCTGCAAGGAGAGGAGGGCCTGAAGGACTCTGCCTGTTCCCTCTGCTGTGTGGCAGCAACCTCTTGCTGAAGAAGTCAGTGGGGTGAGACACAGGTGGTACCAGAGCTGTACCACAGGATCAGATAAGAAAGACTGATGGAGATGCACAAGACATATCATGAGCAAGACAGCATAAGATAAAATGCCATTACAGATAGGGCTGCTTATTTTCTACTTAAATCATGTTCTCCAGATGCTTTTTCCTATGTCAGCCTACCCTTTTGCCTCCTTTGTGGTAAGCGCCTCTACAGAGTACTGGCATTTATCGTTTATGCCAGTACTTTAGTCAGTGGTAAATTTGGCTTAGCAGTTTATAAAATAATTGCAAGACTTTTAGAAAAATAATTCCCCCGGTATTCTACTATCCTTTGAAAACATTTTATTGTATTATCAGCTTCAACAGCTCCTCAGAGAATCTTAATTTTTTATGAATAATTTCTTGAGGATTTTGGCTGAGAAGATGTACAAGCACATTCTGATTTTCACATTAAAGAGTGACTAATATAAAAATGTATACTGCTTTCAAAGAGTGGAAACATTTCTGCTGGGGTCTATGAAAAAAAGAATCTTGATGGACAGTTGTCACTTTTTTATTTACTGATTGTTTCAATGGCAAATCTGGCCATTTTCCAAGCAAGATTTCTTTATTTTGCAGCCTATTTTCCCCAAAATACAATTGGTTTCTGTACACATTGTAACCTGGTTATAGCAGGTAAGCAAGGTCACAAAGAGGAGTTTGGTTAGTGGGAAAATCTTTCAGGCAGCAGAGTTCATCTGCAGGGACTTGGACAGACTTGGGACATTTTGGTGATTGGTATTTCCCTGAGTCCAAAGTATGCAAATGTGAGAGGAACGCAAGTGATATGTAGAAATCAGCTGCTTAAAACTATTAAGAGGGCTATTATGTGCATTAAAACAATAAGCAACAAACTGCATGCTTCAGGTTGTATATCCGTAAAGCTGCAGGGCGATAGTATTTGGCATTATGAAAAAGTAAAAACACTTTAGAAATTCATACTTAAATTAGCATGCAAAATCCTGGTTGTACCAGGAAGTGTTGTTAGACCAATTTCTGTAAAGAGAGGTGAATAAAACAGAAACTTCTCTAAATACAGCAAAGGTATTCATGTTCCGTGGGGAGGAGAAGGCGCATCCTTGATTCATAGATCAGTCCCAGTAACTCCCTGACAGTAGAGAGAGAAGAAGCTCTGAGACTCTATTTTATGCCTGTGTGCCTCATAACTAATGGAAGTCAGGCAGAGCAACACAAGCAATTCACAGGTTGCATTTTGTATTACAAGTCTGATCCTATGATTTTAAAAGAAATGGAAATTTTGGTGGGACTGGGCCCTGGCAGAGGTATGGTGAGTTCAGAAATTAGTATGGCCTACATCACGTCTTCGAGAAAATTTTTGAGGAACAGAGACCTACTTTGCCTACTTCAGAGATGCAGGAAGCTGACAGAAAATTACCTTTGCTTTGAATACTACTATCCCTCACAGCATAACAATGGGTATGGAATAAATATTTCAAGATTAAAAGGTGTAGATTAAAATGCCCTAAATAGAAGAGATGCCACAAAACTGTACTTATATGTTATTGTCAATAGAGAAAACCAGATCTGCCTACAGCCAAATTAGTTTTAAAGAAATCATATGTTTTTATTCAAGAATCTACCGTCTTCATTCATGTAGGTTTGTTACAGCTATCTGCAGCTTGTTTTCCAGTCTGTGGTTGTCAGGAGTGACATGTTGGTAAATACCAGTTTAAAGCGTGTTATCCAATAAAGGAGGCATATCTTTTCCACTGAATTTGCATTAAATTTAACTTTATGTAGGGAAATAGTGCACTGTAAAGTAAGGGTCTCAGGTTCAGCAAAGCAGTTGGGTAGCTCTACTAAAATAGCATCCATCAGGCACCCTGCTTGTGCTGTAAGACTGCTACACAGGTAGCCAACAATGTAGACAACAACTCCACTGATGACAACAACCCCCCAAAAGCACAACTACGGCTCCGCAGCTACTTGCAAAAATGTACAGTTCAATTTTAACGTCATCTTCTCCCCTCCCCAGTTCAGAAAAGCAGCTGTGGTGTCAACAGGCACATTATGTAAAAATAAACCATTTGATAAGTGGATGGAGAAGAACGCTCTTTGATCAACAGAATATACTGACGTCCACAAGTGCAAGGGGCACTGGAGGAATGCCTAAGAAGTAAGTTCCAGCAAGGGTGAATTTGCTGGAAGGGTAATTGTGTGAGAATCTGTCAGGCAGCAAGAGCGAGCTGCAAGCTTCCAAACCATATGATCCAAACCAAAGGGGGGAAAAAAAAAAAGCACTTTTGCTTTCAAAAATCTCCCAAAAGACTAAAAATAGATCATGGGGAGATGAATCAAATAATAATTTATTCAGAAAACTAACTTGCAGGCAGAATACACAATCCTTTGATGTTTGAAAACTATTGAAGAAGTCAAAATAACAGTTTCAAAGTTTTCTTTCTTCCTTATTTCAATGAAGTTTGCAATGAAGATAAACTTTGCTGCTGCTGCTACTATATTTTCAGGCATCAAAAAAAGTAGAAGAGAAGCCCATGGTTCTGGATAGATAATAGATTTCTGTCTGCTGCAAAACCAACAGTAAGTTCAGCTCCAGCAGAATACACCCACGGTTAAGCAACCACCTCTAGGATTCTCCAAGATTACATTTTATTCAAACTCTAAATAAAGGTCAGCTCCTGTAAGTAACTAATTTTTACTTTGTCCTTGGGTCTTCAACTTACAAGTTTCCTTGTACACTTCAGAAAAACAAGCACACAAGGTTTTATTCTGTAAGATGTCCTACTTGTAATGAAAAGTGAAGGCTTTAAAACGCCTTCCCTTGCATAAACTCATGTTGAGGAGCCAGACTATTTTTAAAGTGATGAAATCTGATGATACATATTTTCTACAGTAATTTTAAGACAGAACCTTGGGCAGATGAATTGTACTCACTGGTAAAAACCTGGCAACTGACAGCACTTTCAAGTCTCAAGGTGCTATATTTATTATTTCCTTTTGCATTTTAGGATTTGAAATGTGCAGTTGATTTAAGCAATCAAGCAGCAAAAAATTTAGTGAGCTATTTTTCCCCTCTTATTTTTTGGGTATATTTTCATTCTGTAACAACAATCCAAAAAGTTTATCAGGAGGTAAACTTTCTGGGAAAATCCCAGATTGCTGGTTTTAAAGACTATCAGCAGTTACTGAGGATACCAAACTTCACTGAGACTGGCAAATCCAACACCTGCAGAAAGATAACAGAGGAGCCCAGTGCCGTTTCAGAAACACCAGCAGTGTCACAGTCACAGCTAGATAAATATCACATGACAAGAAGCGATAACAAACATAGTGCCATAACCTCAGGAAGATCTAAGTTTACTAAGATTAAGGGGGAAAACATGAGGAAATGCAGTTAAACAAAGAGCCTAAAAGATACTTCTATTTCACATCAGTTGCGGAAAAATCAATAGAAAAATACAAAGAATGAACTCAGTGTGTTGAGATCCTTATAAAAATAACTCAGAGCAAATGCAAGCAAGCTGGAAAATCAGACCCACGGTGGAGGTTGTTAAAGTGCTACCAGGAGGATTTAAGCTCTGCACTGCGTTGGCTTTCAGATGCACGCAGTTCGCTTTACAAAGCGGGGGGGTGTTGCAACTGAAAGTGTCAGCTTCTATTAACTGGTGACAAAACGGGAGGCACACAAGGAGCTGCTCAAGTCAACCTGATGGACTCCATCTCAAATGACAGAAAATTACATCACCCACCCCCTGCCCTCATTTCACAACCAGTGCTGAGATAAATGGTGCTTCCTTTGCTGAATCGTGCTGCCTTGGCTGTTCAGGAACCACCAGACTCTGAGTTAATGTTGACACCACCACTTCCACCCAAACTGGATGCAATACCTATTCAGTAAGAAAATTGATGGGGAAAAGTGTCACATGTTTTTCAGTGACTTGTTCCATATTTTGTGTTCTCAATATATTAACTTCATACTATTCTGCTTGTGCCTGTGTGAAAGAAATATGAGACTAAAATATGTCTTAATTTGTTGGGTATATGACTAGAAAAACTTAATAATAGTAAAAATTTTGAAGTCTTTGAAGCAATGAGTATAATTCGCTTCACTTTTTTACCCAGACCTTCTATCTGAGTTGGGTTTTTACATTATGTCTTAAGGCTTAGATATATTTTTCCCCCACAAAAAATAATTCCAGTTTAGATGTCATAGTCCTTGCTATCATTACTGGATGAAAAAAATATTATTTATTTGTTACATACGATGAAAAATTTCTAAAGATGGGCCATCTTTCTGAAAATAATGGCATTTTGTTTTAGACTGCATGTGACAAAGATGGGGAAAAAACATAGTAATAGCCACTGTTTTATTTTGCTTAATAAAAATGAACCTGTAAAGCACTGACCATATAAACCCACATTCATTTAGCTGAGACAACAGGACATTTTGCAGATCCTGACAAGTGTGAACATGTAAGTAACCTGGTAGATCTTTGAGGGCTTTCCTCATTTCTTCCCAAACAAATTAAATAAAATCAGACTTTTGAATGAAGACTCTTTCACAGTTACCTTCAATCACAGGCATATCACGCAGCAGAGGCAAATGTTTCCTTCTCACCTATGGTTGACAGAGTAGGTGTGGGATTTCCTATCTGACTCTATCCCAAGAGGAAAGTATTGTGCCCTTTAGCGCTACTGACTGGACCTCAGCCTTAGCATAAAGCTGAATACAAGTCCTCAGCATTTCTTGTTCTCCCTCTTCAGACCAAGGATGCTTATTACAGGCCAAAGTGAGGCTGTTATGGACCTGTTCTAGCAGATGAGAATTCAAAGGACTGTTGAATATGGTCACATATCTTGTACACAGCATTTTCTTTTCTCTTGTGTTTCAAAGGCCAGCCGAGAAGTAAAAAGGGGTTTTACTAACGCTTTTCAAGCTAGTTATAGCTTCTAGGTATCAACCATAACCTCTGGGGCCATTTACTGCCAAACAACGTTAGTGAGAGTTTTAAAGATTTCCCTTAACGATGTGTTTGATTGTGTGAATTAACTGACAAGTGATAAACACCTGCCCACAACCCCAATCAAGATGGGGAAGACATTGTGTACTATCCTACTAGAGTGATGTTTGTTTTATAAGGTATCCGTTTATAAGATTACCGTTAACACAGACTCAGAAGTCACTGAGACTGCAACCCAGTTAACAACAGTGCCAGGAACTGCTGGGGTAAACAGCATATTCAAGTACTTTTATCGCCTTACTGATGAAGCTGTTTTGAACGCTTTTCTTATGCCTTCACACAGAATGTACCTCCTAACACTCGGTGGTCCATTGCCCCCAAAGTCATTGAAGTACTCAGAAGTTTTATGACCGGTATTCCGGCAGGAAGCTACACACTAACTGAACTTCAGGCATGTGAACCATCCCATTGAAGTTAGCTGCAGATTTCAAGTTCATACCCATGTGTCTGTAGGATGACGGTACCTCAGCATCTTCATGCCTCTCGATTAAAGGCTGGTAATTGGAGCCAGCTTCCAGTAGTATGGGCAACATTTCCTTCTGCAGCTCTGAGAACTCAGGATAGGTCTGCTCCTGTAATAAAAAGTGAAAAAAGGACAGCCCTGGGGAGCCAGACTTGCTGTTTCTGGAAGGGGCTATCTCCTGCGCTTCGAATCCCAGTGGTTTCTCCAGGACTCCAGCTCAGGCAAAGTGGTGGCTGCGATCGCAGTCATTCTCAGCATTGTCATAGGGATGTTGTGATCCCAGAGGTGCAAGCAGGGACACAAAAGATAACTTGACACTCTGCACAATAAAAGGAACCCAGATGTACCAAGCCTCCCGCCAAAGAAACAGACATTTCTCTCTTTCGTTCTGGAGCTGAAGGTTGTTTAACATCTTCGAGGCCTCTTGAGAGTCTACTTTTTGGGGCCACTTCCACACGTCTGTATATGAGGCATAACTTCTAGCATATTTTCATCTCAGATCAAACACTGAAAAACTAACAGAAGCAAACACCAAGGGAGAAAAAGATGATGGAAACTCCTGACTACTTGGAAGACAAAATTAGAGAAGGTCCAGGTATTCGTCATAAATGAGCTTTGGGACCACCAGCTACCTCTATGAAGAGAAATGTTGTCTTTGCTCCATTCTCAGTAGTGAAGACATTTGGACTGCATTAAACTGCAGAGTGGGAGGGGATTTAAAACAAAATTTCCCCTGCCAAAGATTGCGTGTAAGGCTGCTTTAAGAAAAAGAGCATGAGTGTCATAAAACTTAATGTTACGATGTTTTCAATTAGTTTAAAAGCTTTTTTTATTGGTCATTTTTGTTATGGTTCTTCAGTTATTTTGTAACTTTTATTTGGAATAAGTCTTAGTTTATTTGAAACATTTTTAAAAACTACATTGCTTTTTCAAGTGTTAGCAAGTATGAGTACTCTGCAAGGCCAGGTTAGTGTACCTACTTTCAACATTTAGTAACTATTTTTGATTTAATGTTTCATTAAGTTCATGTTGTGTTTGTTTTTCATCCATTGATCTGATTTTGCAAGGCTTTGTGTGAGGCTTAGCTTTGGTTCCTTTGAGGTGTTAAGCACCTTGCAGAATTTTAGCTATTGTTTTCTAACTGAGATTCAACAAATTCAGATACTGATGATTGGTGTACAAGTCAAATCTGATAGGAGATTTCTTTCATGAATAGGTTTGTTTACATTACTATATTCTTGCTTTTCTAACTTATGCAATGCATTCTTTTTTATTTCTATTTAACTATTTCAGTTTTGGTTGAATGTTTTTGTTCCGCTCTGAATCTAGGTTCTGCACATTTTGTAAGTTTGCAGTTAAAGGTTTTAAATTTCTGAAAATCAACTGATACGTCAATAAGCTCAGCAATACTTGGATGATATTCATGCCACATACACTTTTAATACACAAGCACAACAGATCAGTTCCAATGCAAGATCTATCTTGAAGATTTGCTACGACTAAAGATTTAGTATTAATTGGATACAAATTGCTATAACAGAATTATCCTGAGTAAGTACTTTCAGGTATTAAATATAAGTAACTTGATCTATTTCTAAACCAATTATAAGCTGCAGGAAGTTTGGGGGAGAGGGAGGAGATGGTGAAGGATAACTGGAGAAGGAGAAAGGAAATGGAGAAAAGGGTTGTTTGGACATAAACAGATGGTTTGTATGAAGGGAAACTTATCTATAATGTTACCTATAAGACCTAAAGAACACATGACAGCCTACCTGCTATTTTTGATAATAATTTATAGACTCAAGATTACTTGTAAAGCTTGCCACACCGTACCTGTAAGAAAAGTGTAAGCAACACTTAAGAAGTTACTTCAGTGATTCTGAATATCTGTGCTTCACAAAAAGAGATGGGAAGAGGTAATAATTAGATTAATGGGATATTTCATTCCTAAAGCTGATACCATGGTTATTTTTTTCCCTTCTGCCACAACAAACATTCCCCTGCATAACCAACCCCAAACACTAACTGACATATCTGACAACTATAAACAAGGACCACACCATAGCAGAACTATATCACAGAGCAACTTCATCACACAGCTGATGTTATTAGGTTGTCCTTAATCAACCTAGCAGAGAGGAGACACCATGAAGCTGAGATCAGTTTATGCAGGTGTCCAATAATTTGGCACTTATCCAAGTGTATGACTTTTCCCCTATGCAGGCTTTTTTCTTTTTTTTTCTTTTTTTCTTTCTTTTTTTTTTTTTTTTTTTTTTTTCTTTTTTTTTTTTTTTTTTTTTTTTCCTCCTTATTCTCTAACCCTGTCTGGTGTTGGCTTCTTAATGCTATTCTTGTTCAGAATGTTTTGACAGATGGCAAGCCTGGGGCATATTCCCCTTTCCACAAAAAATTCAGGGGAAAAAAAGAAAAGAAAAAAAGTTGACAATGTTTTAGATAGCCTTTCTGAACAAATAGACTCCTCTCAAATCACCAAAAAAGTAGAAAAGGAGAAAAATGACTGTGACAGGAAATGAGAGTCAACTATTTTAAGTTTGTTTTAAACTGCAAAAGTGGCTGTTTTACTCTGAACCTGTTGCCAGAACCCGGCATAGAAGCAGGAGGAGGAGGAGGCTGGAGTGAGAAAAGGAGAATTGCCTGTGCCCATCTTTTGGGTCCATTCTGTTAATATGGAAAATTTCTCATTAACCAAAATATTTGAAGACCTACACATGCAAAGGACTTACTTAAAACTTTTGCAAGATTCTTCCCACAACTCAGTGATTCTTTGTATGTAGGATAAAAAAGTGGAAATACAATTCCACGTGAGTAGGCTTGGCTTAAAAATACGACTTTGCCAAAACTGAAAGATAAAGATTTCAGCAGCACTAATTTTGAAGCAAGAAAGCTAAGCTTGTAACTTCAGACAGTCCCCATTTCTGATTAAATTCTTTAGCACTCTGATTTCCTTTCCCAGAATATGAAATCAGATCACAGAAAGGGAAAAAAAAGATCCCAGAGAGGAGACCATTACTGACGGAAGCCATGTGTCATTAATTCAGTTATAAATTATTAGCTGAAAGCAGCCTCTCAGCATTTGTATTTGATGAACAAAAATTGATTGCTTCAAGGGCATTTCAATCCTTTTGATGTTACCATCTTTTAGTCCACCACAAGTCTGAATCTTTAACAGAATGATTATAGCATTATAGTAATCCTAAGAGCCAATACTAAAGGATTTGGAAGAGCAACAGAGATCAATAGTTTGAAAAAAGCATGTCTTTTTGAGTTGACAGAGCTGTCTAGCCTGATAGTGAACCTGAAAAAAATAAGCGGGGACTAAGTAAACAAGCAATGGTGCAGACTGAGCTAAACTGAGATGATGAGCCATTTTTCTGAATTGTTGAATACACCAGGAAGCTCTGAATATTTCCATGGGATTTAAGCAAAACTAATGGCAACCAAGGGATATTTTGCCCACAATAAAAAAAAAAAAGAAGTTTCAGAAATATGTTTGCAAGTGTTTTCAGAGCTTTGTGAACTATTCTGGAGGTTAGGAAGTTCTGTGAGGTCAACATTTGTGTTTTGCATAGACTTTGAGATTATTTGAACTGGGATTTGAGGGAACATTGTCTTAATGATTGTCTTCCTTTTAGTTGCTTTGAAATCCAGAATCTGGGCCATATTCCAACATAGAGATGAAAGTTCAGTCCTCTCAGCATTTGGATTGTGAGATATACAGTAGACAGAAGGACCATGCATCCTTATCGTGTAATCTCTACCAAATTAAAAAAAATGTTTAAACTATGGAAGCAATAGGTAATGTTTGTGGAAAGTTCAGGTTGTGGCAGGTTGTAAGTAACAAAGTTTCCCTAGCACAACAAATCAGAAAACGAGCTGAAAGCTAATGCCCTCTTCAACAGCTCAAGGATTAGCATAAGATTATACTTTGAAGGAGGAAAAAGGACAGCATTGCAACAGTGGGGTATTGTTAAAGATCACTGGAATGGAGAGAGGGAAGAAAGAGAAGGAAAAAATCCTTATACCAGAACACTGCAAACTAGTATAATGTTTAGCAGATATTTAAGGATTCTTTTGGTGTGCTAAACAACAGATTAACTTCGTGGTACTCAAGTGAAAATTCAGAGAAATTCAGATGCAACACATCTGGAGAGCATCCCGTGGCAAATGGTGAATGGCTAAGTAATCTATTTCAATAGCAAGACATGTAGTGATAATTTATTGTTTGTAACAAGGGCTGTGAGCTTACCATTAATTCTAATGCAAAAACTTCTAAAATTATTTGAAGAATAAATGCAGGACTTCCAACAATAGCATTTCTTCAGTGACACCTATGTCACTGATACATTTATTAAGAGATAAAGTCATAAAAGTAATTCAAAAAAGGGTGTGTTTTTCAATTCTGTATGATGTTGAATATGAAGACCAGTGAAAAAAAGTGCGGCATGTACCTTTTACGCTACTGCAGATGATTTTCTTTATGGGCCATAGCTTTTTAGCTTGGTTCATGTTTTCACATTTTTTACATCTGAAAGAGTGGCACAAATTAAATGCACATTAAAGACATGATTTCGGAACATTGTGTTGAAGCAGGTTTAACCCATTATTTCAAAGCTGTGCATGATAACATGTGATCTTTAAGCTTAACCTTTATCTCAAGCTGCTTAAAATGTTTTGTAGCTGTTCTTGTCTAAACGAATAAAGGGGATGGTAAGCAGGGACTGGCATAAATAATAGCTGCTTTAAAACGGGCAAAGAAATTGATAGGTCTACAAATGGTAGCCACCTGTATCAGGAAACTAAAGAAAGAGTGAGTATTCAGTGGAGAAGGATGACTGGAAGCCTGACAGCAAAAGATAGAAATGGGAAGGGGAGAGAGGTCTTTTTAAAATGCTCTGTTCTCTAATCATGCAGTGCCAACTGCAAGCCATGAATATAGGCTATAATATCACTGGTGGTTTGCTGACTTTATCCAGCCACTCCTAACTTCAGTGAGTTACAAGATTTCATCAGTGTTGGAAGCTGGTTTGTCTAATGAATACACCGACCTTCATTTTTCCTTTTTTATGGGAATGTTGTTTGGACCATGGTCTGTACTGCTTGCACCACATCTCACACTCTCTTGAGCAGAACTGGAGATTACGAGCAGGAAAGAGGACAAGACTCTGCCTATTTCAGGGCAAGATCTTGTGGAAAACCTGCAAGCATTGATGACTTTCCACAGAGGTTCACAGAAGCAGAGGTGATTAGCAAAGTACAGCTGGTTGACAAAAAACAAGGACACAATTCATGAACAGCAGATGAGCAGAAAAAAGAAGACAACAGCATAACTGCTGTAAATCGGAGGATGCTGTGACATGCAGGTAGTCTTGTGGGGGAAAAAAAGGCAACTTTGTGAAGCCTGAGACAAAATCTGAACCAGTACTTCCAATAGTGAGAGGCAAAAAGACAAAACTATATTTTATGCCATGTTACAGTTTCTGGAAGACCATAATATCCTACTTGTAAGGCTAAGTCCTTGAAAATCATTACATCTTTTTCCCTCTGTGACCCACATTGACACAAACACAAGTGAGCTTCTGCAACAGGACAGGGGTTTCAGCTGTCCTGAAAAGTCAGAACATCTCTGTCTCTGGCTGCATGGCATAAACCCCATACTTAGCTCCCAGGTGGGAAAAATTCTTATCTTCCTCAATAAATCTTTTCTTTGTCTTGGCCCATAAATTTTTCTGCTTTTCTACAATTTAGAAAGAGTAGTAGTTCTTCAAACATAAAGCTACTGTAGAACTGCTTGCTACTAACCTGTTGTTTTTGCATTTCCACCCAGCATCAACCTGGACATGCAGAAAATATAAGTTACTAACTTTACCCTAATCTTTAGGAAAAAAAGTAGCACAGAACCATTGCAGAAAAAGATTTGTACTTCCCCTTGTAAAGGTCTGACACATTCATCTCACCCTACACTTCTATAAGAAGCTTGTGGAGATATTTCTATAGATTATAGCTGGAGTGGATTTGAAATTTGCATGTATGCACCTCAAATTTTGATATGATTCTTGGCAGTTGGGTTGTCAAATTTATATGTTCCATATCAAGATTGGCTTTCCAGCCAAAGTAGCTTCATTCCTCAATTACCATAATTAACAAAAAATCTTTATATCCTTTCTATTTATGTACACAATATCCCCCACAAATATAAACCTCTATGCAGATTGAGGTTTCCACAGGTCCTATTGACATTGGTGGTAGTTTATACATATACAGTTTGTTCTACATGTGAGTGAAAATTAGCTAGAAATAAGAAAATTTTATTGCAAATATCAAAAGTATTTGTAAAATTTGAAAAAAATTGAAAATCATTAAGAAAATACTTCGACCTTACACAGGTGCCTGTATCATATAGACAGATAGTGTCTTATTATACAATCATAGAGTCTTAAAAAGATTTCAGCTGGTAAGAACCTCAAGAGATGATCTCGTCCAAACCTGTCTATCCTTACCCAAGGCAGTGCTACCTTTCATTAAGACTAACTCAATTCTACCATGCTTGTCAATGAATAACTCATTC
>WAAD01015527.1:2189-18262 GCA_013389945.1 Fregata magnificens | reverse complement strand
ATATCTGTTCCCTGCTCTCTTTCTCTTCCCACATGAAAAGAAAACAATATGCTATTTAATAAACATAAAATTACACATTTAGGCAGCAATAACCATCTGCACTGAGAGACTAAGAAATAGCTGGCTAGGGAACAGTTGGGCACAGAAGGGTCTAGGTGTCATAGTGGATCACAAGCTGATAAGGAGATGAATCAGCTGAGTGATGGCTTTCTTCTGCAACAGGTACATTGTGCAAATAAACATGTAGTCTGCAAAATAATTTTTTCATTCTGCTGAGCATGGACAAACAGATTTTTTTGTGATTCTACTTTTTACTTTTTAGCTTTAAGTAACTTAATCCAAATTCTTCCCATCACACCTGCCCGAAACCTGGCCTCACCATCACCTGTACAGGTGGCTTCAGTAACTGAGGTACTGTAATCCCTGAATGATCACTGAGCTTCATGCAGCCTCTTAACCTTCAGTTACAGCCCTCCCCAGCCCTTACCCCCAAACATGATGACAACCTCAAGAGATTCATACGAGCTTTCTTTTTCTCACACTTGATTTATCAAAAACCTGGTTTGACTAACCTTGTTAAGGAATAACAAAATGTCAGGGATTAAAGTCATGGCCATTTTCCATTGACGTAACTTAGGCCAGGATTTCACCCAGGGGTATAAAGTGATTAATCACATGTCACACAACAGCACAAAGCTGTTGTGAAACCCAGACTGTCCAACCTGTGATCTGTCCGATCACATGGCCGTGCTCCCACATTTTGACACCCTGTATCAGAAGAGCCTCCAAACTGAAGCAGTAGTGCAGAACAGGAAGATTTTACAACAGCTCCATAAATAGATCACTAACAAACATAGCTGTCTGTCTTAGTAAAGAGGGAGCTTGAGCCTCTCTTCTCAGGCCATAAGGTAAAGTTTGGAGCACCCTGGCTTAGACAGCTATGTCCAAGAATGAGAGGGTGAAAGGAAATGAATCGCACACACCAACACAGAGTTAGTGAGGAGCGCAGTGGAACACCAGGATTTCAGAGAGAAATCTGAAAACGATTGAAGGTTCCCTGTGTCCAGCTCTTAGGTCATTCCAGGTACAGCGAGAGCATGAGGAAAGCTAGAGAGATGTGATTAGAAAGAGCAGGAAGGAGCATCCAGGCAGGACGAGTCCTGTGGGGCTTGGGCACGCAGTAGTTGGCAGAAAGGGGCTCTGAAATGCAATCAGGAGCACAGTGGCACAACACCTTGAAAGCAAGGCTGGGAAGTTGAAATGAGGACAAATGCCTGTAGCTGGACCATGTTGAGGTCTCGGTGCTTTATTCTGAGCTGACAAACAAGACAAACAAGAACTCTTTCGTGGCATTCAGGACTGTGATATACATCCCTACTTTGTTGCTTCATTATGCAGCTGTGTAAAGATAATTGAGAGGACTATGCTAGATTTTTCATCAACAAGCAATAAAACGTGATAAATATGTTACATGGAATGGCAAATGTTAGAATTAATAAGCTGAAATGTTGATGAATTACTGTTTATATACTTGACATGTAATAATTGCTTCATTTATCATCTGAATCTGGAAAACTTAAATAGCAGGCATTTATAATTAATTTTCTCCCCTTGCAAACTGCAATTCATTCCACACTCAAAGGAGTCAGTGTTAATTTCTTTTCTATCAGCCACAGGCCATAAGTTAATGCATTAAAAAAATCAGAACATTTAAAATAACAGTCTAATTAAATTATATCCTCTACTGTTGGAGAAAAACACATGATTCTTCAGGAGATAATCAGTCACCACAATAAACACCATTTAGTTCTTCTTACAAATCTGCGTCTACCCACTGGCAATCTTAGACTGTCAAGATGAAGAATTCACTTTACTGAACAGATGAAGGATATTGACTTCAGCCTCATTAGCAACTTCGAATGAGAATGACAATGGGAGTTCATTAAATAATAATATTTTTCCATATACTGAATTTCCTTCATCATGCAGAAGAATATGCTTTACACAGAGTCTGACAAAGCCCACGTTTCTGATTCATGCTTCCCCGTTGATCAGCTAGATAATGCCCTTTCCCTAGGGTCTTTCCTGTTTGAGCAGCAAAGGCTTGCTACTGCCTCACTGAAACCAGCAAGGCAGATGGTGCCTACCTCAGCTCAGAATGCTGGAATTGCCTTGCTGTAGGCTGGATCTGAGTCCCCGGAAAGATCTGGGGACTTCTAGGAGGACCACGTCAGTCGAAGCGGCTACGTGCAAAGCACTCTTCACAAGCAGCAGTTGCTGTCCTAGGGAGTGGAGTGGAAGAGTCTCATTAAAGACCTGTGGGCTTTTACTCATAAAGCTTTGCTAGTCAAAGAACGTCCAAATAGGTATAAGAGATCCACTTAATGTATACAGCTGGGAATAACTGTCACAGAAAGGCTGTTACTAAACTAGCTACTTTTCCACACCAAAATGAACTCAGGTGTCCCACAAATAGCTACCCATTTGACTATGCGTAGTCACTTAGGCTGTGTGTGTGGTGCCTGTGAACATCACCCATGTAGCTATTCCAAGGGCTATTTTATTATAGAATTGTTACAGCTGAAAAATAATTGTTTTTTTCAGCTGGTAGACATTCTTACGTCATAAGTATCATTAAGTTCTGGCAAGAGGTTGAGTACCTCATGTTAAAAAATACACCTCAGTATAATCTATTTACTTTTAATGATGTTTTTCTAAGTATTAGCAAGAATCTTGAAATACTAAAGATAAGGATATTTCACAAGGTGAAAATAATGAATGCTTCCTTGTGTACAGCCACTAGCAATTAGTTCTCAGTTCTGTGTTAAGAATGGCTTCTCAAGCGTTTTTAATTTCAAGAACTTCAGGGCAAAAAAGCATGTGACTTCTCTTACTGCTCCCTACCCCAATTAGTAACTTAATTCCACGTACAGAGAACTAAGTAGAACTGACAGATTACAGCTTCTCCTGCATTCTTGCAATTCTCTTTTTCACAAGATACCATTGAGGTCAGGGGTTTTAGAAAAAGATAGAAACCCGTCTCTTTCAAGATACATTCCAGCACCTTTCTCACGGAAACTGAGGAAGGCCATTCGTTTACGCAGGTTATTCCATAGTCCTCCCTTTGGTATTTAAACTTTCAAGTGAGTGCTCCAATACTTGCTGTCTCTAAGAAAAGGCAGACCACTCTCCAGCAAGCTGCATTGGAGGTGTATTTAATCCATAAACTTCTGGCCCCTGGTCCCACAACTGTTCAGGCATTTTGCACTAAAAGGTCATGGGAAACAATCTACAGAAGCCTCTCAGAGGGCTTCACTGCTTTCTCTTCCCAGCAGAGTGCCTTTGCCAACAAGCAGTTGGATCAGACTCCTTTGGTGTTCTCTTGCCCTGCCTGGCAGAGCAGTGGAGAGAAGAGGGGAAATCTCCCCTTCTTGGCAGCACTGAGGGTGCTCACCTGGGACACAAGTAATGAGCATTTGAGCTCACTCTGGCTCAGCCCAAATCAAGTTAAGACACTGTGTTTAAAGGTGAGTGGCAGTAACTCCTCTTACAAGACTGCAGGAAAAAAAGAGCAAGCCAATTGTCTGTACAGAAAGAGATATGTTCAGCGTCTAAATCCCAGAGATCGTTTTAGGCATGAAATCTAATTTTCCCTGAGTACATTCTTGTATCCCTGACTTAGCTCTAGGGTTAAATGAAAGATAGTATGCTAGCATTTCTTTGTAGCCATGAGAGATGCCCTCTTCTCTCCCTGCCCTCCTCCCTTGGCAGACTGATCATTGTCTGCAGCTGCAACTTTGGTCCCTGGAACTGAGCACCTAAGAGAAATGTGGTGCTCAGCACTGGCACATCCTTGTCCCTTTGCTGATCATGTCAGGAATCACTTAAGGTTGTGTTAAGGAGTCAACATAACCTAGACTCACTAAATCTGAAGACATTGTATGCAGTAGAAGGGAAAGTCAATCCAAACTCCTTTCTCATAACCAAAACACTGGTTTCATATGAATAGACATCCTGATCATGCAGTTGACTGGACGTCCTTATAGCATCTGGAATACCAGGGCTTTTTGCCCAGTGGCTGTTTATAAAGCTTCAGAAAAAAAACAACAACAATTTGTGACAGCTGAAGCAACGAACAAGCAATTTCTGTAGTGTCCTACAGAAAATGAAACTATCAAGTCAAAATTCTAAATACACTTCATAATTCAGATACCTTAGCAATAATTATTTTTAACAAATTGTAACTGCATTATAACTACACTGCAATTACACTAATTGTGTTGAAGTTAATATGCCTGTACTATAATGTGCATTTGTTTTCTTTCCTTAAACTCAAGTAATCAGGTGAACTAATTACAAAGAAGTGTTTGAGCTACAAGATAACCACTCTTTGCTGGCACAAGTCTAGCCATGTTAATCATCTGAGCTAATTACAACTTGTCCTGTTTGCTGCAGAAGAAGGTCTTTGGCCTTCTCCAATAAGCAGCATGAAAAATGCTGCAGGCAGTAATTTGGCAAATAGAGCAACATTTTAAAACATTGGAATTCACATTGAGGGAGAGGATGTTATTCCAATGTGGGATAAAATCACATACCTTCATTACTGAAGATCCAGTTCCAAGTTTTTTTTCTCCTCTAGATACAGCAAGCACCTGAATTTAGACCTCCTTATTAATTCAAAGTTAGTTGAAATAAATAATGTTATTAATGGGATCTTTTGACATTATTTGGGCTCACTCTGACAAGGTCTTCCATATTGGACCAACGAAATTCTTGTGCAAATTGGGGCAATTCTTTAAGAAAACTTTTATCGAATCAAAATGTTTTTATTTTATTAAAAGGTGGTTTTTCCAGATTAAAAAAAAAAAAAAAACCAAAAACTAAACAGAATTACCAGTATCTTTGGTAAGGCACTGTTCCCACACTGAAGACTAACATGTTCTTCAGTTTTTGAAATTACTTTGAGATCAAATCTATATAAGAATGGAGTTCTGCTGATCACTGAAATCTAGCTATTTAATTTTAGCCCTGAGATCTGGAGGTAAAATTTCATCAGAACACAGTTATTCAAAGAATAAAGGTAAAAATTCTTTTTTCTGGGCTTATTTTAAATCAGTGGTGTAAAGTAACTAAGCAAAAGCAAGTTGAGACAGGAGCTGTTGGATCTTTCTGAGACCATCAGCCATGGAACAGTGCTGGATATAGCAGTGGGTCACAAAAAGTAGCAAGAAGTGTTTTACTGATTGCTGCTTCTTGACTACTGCTGCAGTTGCAGCAGCCAGTTACCTGGGTGTGTATAAAGCAAGTATCTCTTAGACACTTGAATGCTTTTCCAAAACTTGAAGCTGGAAAGAGCCCTCTTTAGGGAAAGAGGGAAAAAGTAATTTCTTTTAAATAAAATACTCTGTATACTTCAAGAGTGCTCGTTCTCCAAAAGAATATGTTGCTCCTAGGTAACCTCATCACACTGAATTTTCCTTGTTTTGCTTATAGGCCTTTTCCAAAAAAGAAGACATTTGAATTAGTTCTTTTAACCCAGCATGACCATTCTTCATGTTGTTTGGTGTCTGGACCCCATTGTTCATGTCCTTACAGGTGTTCCTGTGTGACGGTTGCTCTGCTTCGCTTCGCTCCCCTCTCCTCTCCCCTCCCCTCCCCTCCTCTTCTCCCCTCCTGTCCTGTCCTGTCCTCTCCTCCTCTCCTCTCCTCTCCTCATGTACTCTCTACTCCAGGTGTTTTCTTTTTTCCCCATGAATCACTGTTCTGTTCTAACTCAGTTTTCCTTTTACATGATTTATTCCTACTTCTTGTCCCCTCCCTTACTCAGATTATCTTCTCTTTCCTTTACTTTTAAATTCATGGTAATGTTGGGGGTTTTTTGTGGTTTGTTTTTTTTTTTTTTTTTAAACTTAATCAAATGAGGCAATTAATATCAGTCTAAAAAATAAGTCTAAAAAAGTCTAAAAAAAGAATTAATTTGTCAGCTCCTAGCAGTTGCCAGGCAACAGCCTACAGTATCACGAGTCAGTTGATGGTTGGCTCAATTACTGTCTAAATAAGTATTGTTTAGGCTTGAATTGTCTCCTATAACATGGTCCTAAGGTGAAGTCCACTAGGCTAGAGGTTTCAGGTCCCCACACGGGAAGGATAGCAAGCACTAGGATTGCTAATTGCCCCACATAATACAAACTGTCTTCTATTATCTAATAAAATAATCTGTGTCATACATTTTTATACAGGATGCAAACTCTCATTGCCAATGAGAGAACTTGGTCTTATGGTTTTAATAAGCACTTTTAAAAAGCCAGGCCAATTACAAATACAAGGAAACCAGAGGAAATGAAATCATACTCAGATGCTTAACATAATTTCAGCTGTTAATGACTAAGTCACTTTTCTTCGTGGCCTGTGTCCATTAACATGCATGTCTGATCCAGTAAAGTGCTTCATTTATTTCATACGTGCAGAATATATTTGAAGATATAATAAGAACAAATCGAAGATGTAATAAATACAAAGTGAGGAAAGTGAGTCCATGCTGTTAAATCATAGAGCTTTATGTAGCTATGGCAATTTGATAAGTATACTTTGACAGACTTTTACTCATGAACAATAAACACACTACAGTCTTCAAATTTTTACATGTGATATTTTTTATTGATCATTTTGTTGGTGTTATTGAGACATCTTTGACTTAACAAAACTGATTTTGTCTGAGTGTATCAAGTAGTACATAGATTTTAATACATAATGAGGCCCATAGTCCATGCAAAAACATTATAACATAATTTGTCCCAAGGCAGTGCTGTTGAGGAGTGACTGTTGTGCTACAAAGCAGCATAATTCCTAATGCCTTTTGGCAGAAAATCTACTCAACTGTCTAGACAGTGCCAAAATAAAGATTCTACAACCAGAGATAAATGACGACATTGAAGTATGCCACTGGTTGCTCAGGAACTCTTATGGGTCAGGTACTGAACATGGGAAGGCAAGAGATGAGACATTGGTAAGATGAACTTGAAAAGACTTTTATCTGTTTAATGCTTGGCCAACAGTAATCTCACGATCTTATATTTACAGATGAATGAAAAAAAGTTCTGATCATTGCTGGAAGACAGCTGTGGCAGCTGCAGGATCTATCACAGTCATTTACATTAATATGTGAGCCTATAAACTGAAGAGGCTGAGGAGAGGATAAGCATGCCGTTCAACTGAAGTTATTAAGCAGGATCGTAATCCTCGACACATATATAAAGGTGGCCCCTGGAATGGTAACAAAATATAGCTGACATTAATGAATCAGATCACAGAGCCGCAAGAGTTTGGAAGAGACCTCTAGTCCCACCTCTGCTCAAGGTAGGGTCAATTAGAGCAGGGTGCTCTAATTCCTTAAGATAAGAAATCAAGATCTCACCATGAGTAGCCTAGCAATCTAAACAGCATTTTGTAACTCACAAAATTAATCTTTGTCAGTGCAGGAGGAGCTCAGTTCAGCTCGAGACAAAAGTTTGTTTCATCTTTTACATGAGAGATTTGCAGAGATTCAAGTCTGGGGTTTGGGACTATTTCTGAAATGGCTTCCATCAATATATTATATTGATTCAAGAAATTCTAATTGAAAAGTCACTAAAGTTTGCAGATACATTTTGTTTGCTTCCTATTATTTTATTTTTTTTATTTGATGGTATAAACGTACACTTGATGTTTAAAAAAACTTAAAGCAGTTTTCTTCTGATTTAATTAACTGAGGAAGGTAATATGGGTTAAGATGATATGTAGGACAGAGGGGTGAGTGTAATACTTACAAGAATGTCTTGTGAAACAGTCTTGTCCATTTTATGGTAAGGTGAATTAAGGGTCAAATTTGGTCCTCACATTGGTGAATGGCAACAGATTTGAGAGAAAACTGTTCAGGTCATATTTGCATGATACCTGTTTTTATTTTAAATGTCAAATCAATCAAGACTTAAAATCATAATTGAAGTTAGCTGCTTCATTTGATACCTAACAGTTTCAATGTAAAGTGTTGAATGAGACCAAAAAGGGAGGGGTTTTAGGGGTTTGAGTTCCCACAGGACAGACAGAGTGAATTTTGTCCAGATGTATTAAGGAATAACGTTAGGTCCTAAAAGAGTTTGTTACTCTTTTATACAATCGTTTTTGCCCACGGTTTTACTTCCCTTCATGTATACACAAGTTTGTCTGCACATTATTTCTGATTTAAATAATTGATTGAGTCAGGTTCAGATACTGAGAAAACTGAGGTGAGAGACAAAAGGATGTTCTCAAAGTCCAAAATGGGGGACTTCACATACAGTCTGTCTTCCCTTCTATTGTTAGTCTGTGCATACTTTCACTTATAATCATCAGCAGATTTGAATAATTTTTCCCTATTTAAAGTGAACTGTTTATACGAAATTTGCTCATTATTGACATGGCTAAACCCATCGCTTTAATTTTTTTGCCCAGCATTTTCTTATCTGTCAGATCTAAGGCTGGGATTCGGACAGTGCTTTTCTATATTTCTACCTTCATGTGCCTTTAAAGGCAAAATAACAATTAGAAATCACTTCAATTTAAGAGAAGCAGACTAAAGTGAGTATTTTGTCCAATGGAGGAATGACAGATTTAAGCATACTGTAATGGAAGAAAGTTCCCTGGTAATACTCACTCTAGAACGAATAAACAAGCAGAGTATTGCTTCACATTTGCTGTGAGTGAACTGAAATTCCATCTCATTGAAAAGCTTGGCTACATTTTAAATAGAAACAGAACACAGATTTAGCATTTACTAATGCAGTGGGTTATTTCTTTCCAGAGGAATGTTCTTTTTTTATCTCTTTGTCACAGGATACCCAGTCATAGTATTGAAATGTTAACATTTTGGAACTTTAGTGACTTCTTTTTTTAACCTTTATGCGGTTGTGTCATCCAGATGCCCTCTAGTACTTTACACAGGAATTAAGACAGTAACAATAACTTTAAGTTCATTAACTGAATAAAAACATCTCCAAAAATCAAAGGAAAAGTGGTTAATATGAACTGATTTCCTTTGCTAAAAACATACAACCAAATTGCTTGCTTCCTCTCCCCATTTTGTACAGCGGTCTTCTGAAGTTCCTACCTTCCAGCTGTATCGTAAACCCTTCCCCAACCGTTGTCCGACTATTTTCATTCCAGTGAAACAACTCTTCACCGCTTGTTTGTCTCTTGAACCTTAGGATCAGTAATTTGCATTCCTGCTCTCTTTGACTGCCAGCCACCTCTCTGCCAATTCAGCACAATCCTTTTCTGGAAAACATCAGACTTCCTGGACACCCATAACTCTTACTTCCTATACTCCTCCATTTACCTTTCCTAATTAGTCTTTCAGTGTGTTTTTTGGAGGATGCCCCAAAGCAGACAGTCATGAGCTGGACAATGGGACAGAGCACACCCTCAGAAGCTCTGAGGACAATGCCAAATTAAAGGTGGTGGTTGATACACCAGCAGGCAGGGCTGCCGTTTGGGGGGACCTTGGCAGGCTGGAGGAATGGGCTGAGAGGAACCACATGAAGTTCAGCACAGGCAAATGCAAGTCGTGCCCCTGGCTGGCATGGAGCAAGCCCCTGCGCCAGCACAGGCTGGGGACTGGCAGGGAAGCAACTTTGCCAAAGAAGACCTGGTGCGCAAAGCTTGAACATGAGTCAGCCCTATGCCCTTGTAGCAAAGAAGGACATGAGGGTGGCCAAATATTGGAATGAGTTGCCCAAGGAAGATGTAAAATTTCGATTCTTGCAGATAATCAGAACTCAACTGTGCAAGAACTTGAGCAACCTGATATAAGCTGGCCCTGCTTTGAGCAGAGGGTTGTAGCAGATGACCTCAGAGGTTCCTTCCAAACTATGTTATTCCATTATTCTATAGCTGTCCTGCTACTGTGGTAAAATTTACACAGACATTCACTTTAGTGTTTTACATATTAAAATTTTAACTATGTTCTCTACAACATATAAGTATTTCAGATTGAAACATTATAGCATCACTAACTGTATAGAGAACTATGTTTCTAACATAAAGATTAAAGAGGAAGTTACTGTATCTTTTTTTCTCTTTCCTCTTTATTATTATCCCCTCATATTCTTTTCTAGGCTACTGCCCTGAAGCAAAGGCCTGCCTGCCTACTGGAAGTTAAGGAACTCAGAAGACTCTGAATTTGTGCTTGTATTCTTCTCTAATCATAACTAAATGAAATGTCATATCTATCTACCAATGTAATGAGTCAAATAGGATCTTGAATCTTGTTTGTTGAGCAAAGAGCAAACCGAAGAGAGAGGGAGGGCAGGGACAAAGACGACTGCATTCTGCTTACTCCTTAGCGTCAGTGCTTAGGCCATGCACCGCTCACACAAGCCATCTGTTCTTTCATGCAGATACCGATCTCCGCCGAACGTCAGGGCTGCCTTAAGATGCAAAGGGTTGCATACATGCAAAATGGAACACACCGCTATGTCACCCACATATTTTGGCCTGCCGTCTTTATAGCCTCTCCATCACTCACAAATAGCAAGGATACTCCCAAACTGCCAGGAGAGACTTGCTTTTCTGCGTCAGGAGAGCGATCCCGGTCCCGAGGAGGGCGGCCGCGAAGCAGCGAGCACAAGGGCAACAGTGCCACCTCCTGTCCCCGCTGCCACCGCCCGCCGCCCGGCACAGCCCCCGGGCGGGACGCTCCTCCTCCGCTACCTCCGCGGGCAGCTGATACAGGGATGCTCACAGATTTAGAATACGCCGGAAATACTGCATAGAGTAATCACAGCATTGGGTACAAGAACATGAAGATTTACTATTCCCTTTTAGCACGCAAGATGCTCACCCGCTTTTGTACGTACGTAGGACTGCTACCCCCAGATCAGCCGGCTGCCGCAACTGTAGCCTTAAGCTTGTCGTTTAAAAAAAATTCGTATGTTTTTATTCAAAAGAGAGCCTTGTCTGAACACGGTTAACTTATTTCAACAGAAATGCCGCTGTGCTAAAATCTTGAGATAATGCTTGAAAATTTAGTTGAGCTGGGCAGACATCCTATAAATTTTAACATATAGGTAATTTATCAAATTTTAAAAATGTTAAGTAAACTATTGCACAGAATGTATAAAATCAGCTTCACTGAAAAAAGTATGATTAAGTGATTGTAGTTTGCGAATAAAGATAGCAAAAATCTGTTTATTTTGCCATGTAAACTAAAGTGTTCCTTTATGGCAGTGGTTCCACAAGCAGTGTACTTCAGAGAAAGAAAACAGGAAAGATTAAATCATCTCTTTTTAGTGACTCAGCTTTATTCAGCCTAGTAGTTACTGTCACAGTAGCCTTCAAAGTGTTTTATTGCTCTAAGCATGCACTAAGCCAGATCCTAGTTTTCCAGTTAACTGCACTGGGACCATTAATGCATATCTAATTTGGACATGAATTATTCAGCTCCCATTACTTTGAGCATTATTAAAAACCTTTAGCAAGTCAGGTAAGTGGATAAGAGAAGATAAATGCATTTGCCACTCTGTAAATGCACCACATTTGCAACAGTATAATTACATTGCTAGGGGAGATGGAATATTTGCTGATGACTTACATTATAAAAACATTATAAAAATATGTGAGGACATATCATCACTACAGTCACATTTAAGGTCAACCCTGACAATCACCTGTGCTTGTCACTCTGTCAAAGCTTGACTGTACTATGAAGCTTGTCCCACAAGCAAACCCTTCAAGAAACCCAGTCCTTTCCTTCTTGAAAATCTATGGTTTCAAGCAAAGGTGGCAGAAATCGAATTACTGACTAGATGAAAGAGAGCAGCAATGAGGATTAATGACAGGAACCGTGTGGGCTATTGAAGATTTTGTTTGAAGGACCTGCTAGATACAGAGAGGCTCTGAACCCACCTTAGGAGTGAGTAGGGTTAGGGTTTGGGCACTGACCTTCAAAAAGATCCTGCCTGTCCTGCACTGAAGGCAAACTTAGGGGTCAGCAGGAGAGCTGTTAGGGCAGCTATGGGATGGAGGTGAGCCTGGCTTTTGATATCAGTTCACAGTCTGCATAAGCAGATCCATAGGGCACGACACTCAGCCACAGTGTGGCGGAAGTGGTGTACCATCAAAGAGCCAGAAGGTCTTGCTGGCTCACAGGAGACTGCTTCTGGACAGGAATTGTTCACATAATGAGTTTACACATTAATTCTTGAGGGAACAGGGAGCTTGTGGTTTTTTGCATCATAGCTGCTGCAGTCCAATAAAACATTTAGCCACTTACTTAAGTAAGCTGTAACTTAAATGTTTAAGTTAAATACTTTTAGTGATTTCTGTAGACGTGTTCTTAAATGCTTTGCAAAGTTACTGTTCTCTGGAACTCTGCCACCAGCATTGCATATGACTGCCTTTAGCAGAAATACATTTTAATAGGAAAACCTGAACTGTGCTGGCAACTGGTAAATCTTGTGTGGTGTATAGGAGAGCCTATTAACAGCACAGATATGGCTATAGGTAAGCTGCAAAAGCTTAAAAAGATTATCCTATTTATTTAACTCTAGTAATAAATAATTGGAAGGAGTCAGCTCAAGAGAAGCGAAGTTCTTTACAGTATAATTCAAACAAGTAGAGATTATTTTGGCAATACTGTTTGGAAAAGTGTACTGCCATTTGACTTCATTTATTCATATCACATGGCAGAGAATGGTAAAATATATCCAAACACTTCTTTATGCAAGTGCCTTTCTCAGTACTAAGCGCTAACATTTGTTTAGCTGTGTGATACCTACTATAACAGCATAGCACTCCATCTATTGTATTAACAGCTAGCAGAAATATTAGCCATTATTGTAAATAGAGATATTTATTCTCCACTATGTATAAATGAAATTCATTTATTCATCATAGTTGTAGGAATCACATTTTAATGCCGTAGTCCAGTACTAGTCATAGGAGAAAGGCTGGTAGAGGATACTTAGATTATTGAATACTAAAGTGAGATTCATCTTACCTAATTTCAGCCTTTTTCTTCTGCTTACCTAGGTTTTCTTTATTGACTGTAACAGAAGATAAACACCACCTCCAGAGGGCAAGTCGTTAGAGAGGACCAAGGCAGAAAAATCAATTCAACCCTAGATGTTTGATAACAGAGAAGTTTTACCTAACACTTAAGTCTTCTATTTGGGACCTTGTTTGCCTTGATGTTCCTTATAATTACTTGTCAGGTCCGCTTTTCTGTGCATTGTACATCTTTCCTTCCCTGTTGTTCAAAGCTGATCTACCCCGCATCTTTTGCCAAAGGAAAATTAGGAAAGAAAGTTTGATCTTTCTTGTGGATATGGCCAGGCTTTTTATCTTTCATAACTGGCATGAAATATGCCAATTCAGAGCTGGTTCTATTATGACTTGCACAAATCATGTCTAATTCACTTAGCCCTTACATTACTCTCTCTTGTAAAAAAAAAAGCAACATATGTCTCAGTAATTAGTACTTGTCTGACAGCTTTAAGGTATGTTAAAATGAAGCTGCCATTTTCATTATGACTTCCTTTTGACAATGTAATAGGAACTAATTATTATGGACAAGATAGGCCAAGATGTCTATGAAAAATGTGAAGGGTCATTAATAATTCTTTCCAGGTCCCATTTACTCTAGAAACTTCTGTCAATAGCCTATATCTGCTGTAATGTGCTGGCTCATCTGCTATGTCTACCAACAGCAAGAGTGATATCAAGACTTTACTTACTTCCTTGCCTGACCCACACACTGAGAGCAAACCTTGGTGCACAGGCCATGCCAACAGAGTTTTCCAGAGGAATATGTCTTGTGTAGGTTCCCTTCTGGAAATAGGGCTGGAGAGCCTCAGTCTTTTGGGAATTTTGGAAGTGCTATGTTAGGGGTTGTTCACAAGATCTTTGTGATGTGGTGTACATTTTATCCTAGGAAAGAAAAAAGGAGAAAACAGAGAAGGTCACACTGTCCTGAAGACAGTGCATAGAAAATTTTGATGGCATGTAGAAGTCTTATTACAGGTCTCCCCTGCACACTGAAGTGGACAATTTCCATCTACCCACTCCAAGAGTTCCTGAAATGGGAATAGCTGCAGTAAAGAGTCCTAAAAGGTCTGAAAGGTCGGTAAAATTTTACACTTCTTTAAAAGAACTGCAGCTCATTTCTCAATTGGTTGGGACGTACCACAGAAAAAACACAGCCTCTGTGTGTGTGCAGTTAAATGGCTTCAAACTGTATTTCTTGACATTTTGTTGGCTGATAAGAAGATACACCTAAGAATAAAATGCACATATGGGACATTTATTTGTCATATCATACCTGACAAGTGAAATTTCCCATTAGACTATAAATACAGAACAGCTGTGAAAACCTAGACAACTTATTATAAGCAAGTATAGGCTGAAACTAGAAAATGAAAAGCAGTTATTTTGGAAATTGAGTCTTAAGGCTTTAAATAACCTCATAGAAAATTTAATGAAGTTCTTTATACTAATGTTTTTCTAAAATGAGAAATATGGATTTTTTGGTTTTTTGGTGGTACTGGTGTCTTTAAACTTCATCTTTTTTAGTTTATTCATTAGACAGAAAAGACAATCAGCAGTAATACATGTTATTATCTTACACTGACATAAGTTCAAATGTGAGATCAGATCATTCCTAAACATTAAAGTATGCTTAGAAGCAGCATGCAGGTTGTAACATGGTTTTCATGGTTTTGGCCATGTCAAAATACAGAGTTTTAAAAAAAAGTTTGGATAAAATCTGCTGTCTGTGAAACGATATTAATCAAGATACTTATTCTAAAATTTACTAGATTGTGTGACTGTTTGTCCTATGCAAACACAATGGAAGGCATATATCAAACGTTTTATAACCAAGTTACAGCACAGCACACTATTAAACAAGTTGCTTGGAAGTAGGATTTTAGAAGCTTTTCTTTTCAAAATATAGCTTCCATATAAAAAATTAGATGGAAGCTTTATGTAGTCATCTTATGTCAACAGAGAGGGATATATTTCAGGCACTGAAATCAACGTAATTCCTCAGGCGCATACTACAGAATAATTTAACACAACTGGTGGTCTGTGCTTAAAAGCCAAACACTGGAGCAGCAGGGATTCTGCAGGTCAGGAAACAGCGTGGGAAAACCTGCTGGTACTATGGATGGCATCCTCATTTCAGTGAACAGCAATTTTAAACAGTCTCTTAAAGTCATTAGTAAATACATAAAACCTTTCAGATGAATTTTCACTTTAGTCAGTCAGCAGCAAAGATGAGAGAAAATAGTTTACTTTATCTCTCACCTTAAGTCATTTGTGATTTCCAGTGCTAGTGTTCCAGGATATATAACAGCATCTGGATACTTAAGAAACAAAATGTGTTGAAATCTTTTTTATTAATAAAGATCTGCAGCGATAGGTCATATTCTTAATAATGCTAGAATTAACTTTTTATCACCATAACAATTATCAAAAATGGGCTTTGAAGCTGTATTATATTTTGAGATTCTTTGCAGTCAAATTGCATAAAATGTCAAGTTAACATTTTATGTCCTTCAGTGTGAAAATTAATTTTAATTAAATACATTTTAAATCAGTAATTATGGTAGCATGGTCTGATTAACATGAGTTAAAGCAAGCCAGAGATGATGTTAATCACATTAAATACCTGAAGTGTAATTTTGGTTACAAGCAGAAATATTTCAGAAACTGATAGAAAAGCATTGAATAGCCTACCTTAAGAATTTCTATGAAAATGTGCTAATTTTTCATATCCATTTTCACCTTTCCCTTCAATATCGAGACAGAAGAAGCTTTCCTTTTCTCTTCTCTACCTCTGCTCATTTAAAAAAGCATGTCATCACAACAGGGTAAAAGCTGATCATCAAAAGAAAACAGGAGAAATAAAGGAAGACATTCTACTCCTGTTTCACTACAATAGCAATCTCTTACCTTGCATCTTTATTAATTCTTTTCAGATCTGGTGCTTGAACCCAGGAAGTTAGAAGGCCTTTATCTTTTTTAGTAAGTCCAAGCCTGTGTCGAATATGTCAAACTAA